>WAAE01023780.1:0-222819 GCA_013400495.1 Nicator chloris
TGCGCTCGGCCGCGCTCCGGCCGCGACAACCGCGCAACAACCGCGCAAACCCCGCATCAACCCCGCCCCAACCGCGCAAACTGCCCCGCACCGACCCCGCAAACTGCCCCCCACCAACTCTGCACCAACCGCGCACCGCGCAAACCCCGCACCGACACCGCAATCTGCCCCGCACCAACAGCGCAAACTGCCCAGCAGAGCCACCCCGAACCACGCGACCCCTGCTTATCACGGCAACAACCCCCTGCAAGAAGGAGTTTTTTGTGGTTTATCGCTTTTTCTCTGTTTGTGTGTATATAGTTGCAATGCGGAGTGAGGAAGCTCTGGCGTGGTGTCCTAGGTAACTTTCCCCGTAATGGGAAAAAAAAACCAAACCAAACCTAAAGACTTATTAAAAAGAAAAAAGAACCCAACCACTTAAATACCTAGAAATAATATTGTGTTGCTTGCGCGAAAATAGACCTCGAAGTACATCTGAGTAACTATGTGTATAGAATATGTAAGTTCCTGTAAAAGCAGCTTTTTGTTTGCATACGAGTCCATAAGAAACCCAAGATGATATATCATGTTATGCTTAGATCTTTGTTTCAAGACACAGCTATGGATATATTTCACGATGGAACATCTTTTAACTCTTATTTCATAATTTCTAACTTTACTGGTTTCAGCACATGCACAGTCAGTATTAAAATCCCATGATTATTACTTTTTCAAACTCTCTCTGCCTGTTAATAAGATCCTTTAAAAACCAAACTAAACCAAAATCCTTTTAGATCCCATATGGATTTGTTACTCTGATATTGGTAGTATCAGTGGCCAGTTCTGAACTTTTCTGGCAAGTACAATGGCAAGCTGCTTGCCCGCGTGAGTTTGCAGCCAAAGCCGCTGCTGCTGCTGCCGAAGCACAGACCGAGCTGCAGGAAGGACTGAGCAAATGGTTACAAACGAGCACTGCTCCTCAGCTCCACAATTTTCTCTTCGCCTTAAATGCACTTTATTGCACCTTTCCCGCAGTTTGTTCTGAGGACAGCCACACTGATAATCCTTATCCAGCGCAGAGGAATCCCCCTCCTGGCTCTCAGATTGAAGCCGCGGCTGGCATTCTGCTACTCTGATTTGTTGACTTGGATATTTTTAAATTATTCTTCCATATTATCTCCTGCTCGTGTTGCTGGTGCAGTTTACCTCCAACCACAATCCGAGGCTGGCTAACAGCTGCTATAACATAGCTTCAGCATTTCTCATCCCTAGATTTTTCGGGCTGTGATTTCAGCAGAATACATGGCTTGTCGTTTCAGTGGGGGCTTTCAAACTGCGTGACAGCCGTGAAAGTGAAAAATCCACGAGAGAGGCTCTCTGTGTGTGTGTGTGTGTGTGTGTGTGGTGCTAGGGGTGTAGGATATGGGCAGACTCTTTAATACACTGAAAATCTTATTTTTGATTTTTGGTTCTATGTAAGGTTTTTGCTCTGTTTTTTTGATGGTGGCTTGAACTATTCCCCAAACTGAAAGTAGTTGTTTTTCCTATATTTTGACAGCAGCCTCTAATAAATGGAAGTCCTTCGAAGTCTTTAGAAAATCAGTGTATTGAATGCATGCTGAATAGCAAGAACAAACTATTTTTGAAGTTGTTCTACATTGTGGAGTATCAGTGTTTTATATGTTCAAACCAGTATGTGCAATTCCTTGCAACTGTTACGTTCGCTTAAAGCAATAAGGTCTTTGCTCAGGAATAGTCCTGGGTTTGTTAGGGAATCGGTGCAATGCTGGCCCTAATCAATAAATGAAGTTTGCTTGCAGCAGGACTGACACAGCCATTATATAAGAGGAAAGTCCATGTAAGTATTTGATTATTTTCCTAAGGGTTTCATTTGCTGGTTTTCAGGCAGGATACTGTCACTTAGAACAAGTATTTAATCTTTTTTTCTCTAAAAAAATCAAACTCTGCAAACGACACTGAAAAGTTAGCACTGAACCTTGGTCTTACAGGATTAGTTCCCATCAACTTCACTGACTTCATTCGTAGGAGTAAAGGCCACAGGAGAAATCCCACACAGGAAAACATATTCTTTGCCCTGGAAACCTTGTTATCTTATATGTTCCAGGTATGAGCTGTTGGTTCATTCCCGATGCATGAAGGGCGAATTCCTGCCTTTTTTACTCTGGCAGGGTTTTGCCAGGGCAAATTTACTCCTGGCTTACACCATCTGTAACCTCAGTGGGAGCAAAATTCAGCCCTTTAGCTCTAATGGGAGCCTGTTTGATCTCGTCCTTTATTGCCGAGTGGTATCAGGAAGGGAGCTGAGCACAGAAACGTGACTACCATGAGCTGCTGTTTGTTGCACCACATTATCTGTAGTATCCTTGTTATTCTAGAAACCCTTTTTTTTTTCTTTTTCCCCTGACTGGAACATTTTGCTGCAGCAAATGAAGAAGGGGGGGGAAAAATTGAAGAGACCTTCATTTGGTGGCATAGAAAATTTGCATAAAATATCGCTCTAAGCATTGAAGGATCTTATTACATAGGGTTTTGATGATAATCTTTGTTGAAATAATATTTAACACATGCTGCACTTTTAATTAAGTATCTGAATAATCTCAAATTAATACCAGAGGTTTAAAAATAAGTTTTCATTTTAGTGAACTGTAACATAATAGCAAGCTGCATGGCAACCCTTTCCTTTACCCTTTGATTTAATTAAATGCCCTTCTGTGTGCTTCTTCTCACTTCAGAAACACACATAAAGAAATCAGACCCAGACATTTTATTTAGGATTTTGCCACTTTTCCTTTTCTTTATGTCTTTATTTATTAATTTGCCCTGCTTCCTCTTCGCCTTTGATTAAGGTGTTTCTTTGAGGATCAGCTCGTCTGGGGCTTTGCAAACTGGCCTGCATATTTGAAAGGGGCAGTTGCAGCATGTCATGCTGGTGTTGAGGTTTTGGTGATGGTGACACACAGGTCCCTGTCTGGAAGCAGGCAGCTGTGGCAGGGAAGCACTGGGTCCTGTACTGCACATGTCATGTGTGCCTTGAGGAGGATGCAGCTGGGTAAATCCCGGGGCAGCTCACATAGCACAGTGACACACTGGAGTGTGTTACTTCCCTGGAGTTTGATTACAAGGTGAAAAGGAGCTTAACAGTGTAATGGCTTCAGACAGCAATCAAACCATTGCAAATAAATTCAGGTTTATTCTATTTATTTTTTCAAATTAAAAAGGCCCGATCCAGCCAATTTGTTTGCCTTCCAGTAAGGCATGCTTGACAATCACTGCTTCATTATTCTTCTTAAGAAATTCTACTAACCAAAGGAGGGGCAAACAGCCCTCGCTCAGATCCATGTTGGTGAAATTGTTTTGCTGGAGCCACTTTGCTGGGTGAGCATGGGTACGGGCTGGGGGGAGGCTGTTTACTGCTTTTATGGAAACATGCTCCAGTTTGGGAGAGCAAGGATGTGAAGCAGGCTGGCTTTGAAGGCTTTCTGTTAGATTTCTCCCTTTATCCATTTCCATCTATCATTGTAAAGGAGACATATATAACCACCGCACTTTGTATATTAAGGGGGGCTGCCTGCTTTTTCCCTTTGCTGAGATAATGACACTGAGGGTTGTTGACTGCTGTTATCTCTGATGACAGCCTTATCTGCATGGCTGTGATTCCTGCTCCCGGAGTCAGAGATATCCAGTCCTTCGGGAACTGACCACTGCTCCCACTGTGGCCAGGCAGGCTGGAAAGCAAATACTTAGGGGTGACAGAGTTCTTGATCAGATGTGCTGTTTACTATGTTCACCTCTCCCAAAATACTGAAGGGAATGTTGAAGGGAAACACTGGAGGTGAGAAGAATTGAGAGCCTGAGAATCAGGTCAGATAAAAGGCAGATTCCCCCAGCTCTCCCCAGACAGCCTCTGGTGGGGATAGTTTTTGTCCATGACCAATTGTTGAATGGTGTTGGTGTGGGGCTCGGCTTTTCTGCACCATAGGGACCCTGCACTAATGGACCTGGGGATGATACTGACACAGCAGAGAGACTGTTACACTCTCCTGGCTGTACCAAGTCCGAATCCAGGAGTTTATTTTAATTCCTCTAAACATAAAAATCTGCAGTTAATTGGCTAACATTCACCGTGCCTCCAACGTGCACAGTGCTGCTGTGGTTTGGCACGCCACAATCCTGTCCCTCAGAGATCTCAAAGCAAATTTCAAATATTTGTGAATTTAGCCTCCTAATGGTCTTGAGAAACGCTCTCGTTTTACTGCTGCAGAAAGTGAGATACAGAGATAGTGTGTGCACTTGACTGGGGTCCCCCAGCTGGGTGTGCAGTCAGCCATGAAATCCAGGGAGGCTGAACACCTCCCTGGCACGCTGCTCATCAAACCCATCCAGTTGCCCAAGTTTTACCCAACAACCCTTAAAAACAGACAGCTGTTCCCATTTTCCAAATGGTGGGTTTGTGCAAACCCTGCTGTACTAAAAGTACATTCCAGGGTGGAAAAAACTCCTAGTTAATTCCACCTTAAAGCAGCGCTAAGCAGGAGCTCATCAAGTAAACAGTGCAAGAGCCCAGAGATGTGTGAGTTTGAGCCAGAGAGCCCTGCCCATACTCTACCTCATCTTCTCTGCAAAATCATCTGCCATCTCTTAAATACTGGGGGCTGTTAGGAGCTCTTTTCCTCCCTGCCATGTCTTATAATACAAGTGTTTCAATCTGAACACTTAGACCAATTTGATTGATATATGATCCAGCCTGTCTGTACCGAGTGGCACCTCTGCTGTTGGTGCTCTGCCATCTGAGCTGCCCTGAGCAGCAATTTGAGGCTTCCAAGGTGAATTATAAAGCCAGTGTTACTGAAAATACACATTGCTGAAGTATGCTGATGCTTCCTTCCCCCCCACATTTAAAAAATGTACTGTAAATTGCTGGCCAGGGGTGGGGGGGAAATACTGTGTTTGGCCTAAAAGTTTAAAGAGATATTTATTTATTCGGTGTTTCAGAAGAAGGCAAAGCACTTTTTAGTACTAAAAAACAATTATTGATTAAAAACCGTAATTGGTACTGAGAAAACAACTTCATTTAATTTTTAAATTTTTTTGCTCGAAAAGGAAGCAAAATATAACTCCAAACTTTTTGTTCAAAAAGCATTTTTATTTGAAAGGCTGATTTTGTCATGTAAGGAGTTCTTTTTTTATCACTCTCAGTATGGTTTTGTGCAATGTAATGTTGTGACCTGCCAGGGCTCCTTCTGCACTTTCCCCATGGCTAACTTGTGGGGCTGTTTTCCTGAGACATGCAAAACAGTACTGATCTACAAATATTCAGCTAAGAATGTAATAAATCTGTCTAGGATATTAATAAATCAGCAGAAATTTCAGTTGCAGACCACAGTTTGGAATATTCTTACACACACTGTTTGAAGAGGAGCTTAGACATTGATAACTTGTCTTTTTCCCTCCAGTGCTTCCAGCTGGTCTAATAAAAGGGAAAACCTCACCCTGTGGATTTTGCTTTGCTGTTGAATGTGAGGATGAAATATGTCAAGTGAATAACACTTATTTTCCAAAGCTATAAGGGACTGAAAGGGGTTAGGACGGGATCTCACTGTGGTAAAATTGGGATTACAGACTTGGATATAACATTACCTTTTACCTGGGTCTGTCTAGGGCTCTGACTCCAACCTGCTGGTTCAAAGGCTTCAGGGACAGAGCCCAGGAGGGGCCCTGGATGCTGGGGTCCCAGCTGCTGCTCACGTCACCAAGGCACATCCTTCCACATCGGTCTCATCAGCTGTGCCAGTGTCACCAGCAGCAGAGCTGCACAGCGGTGCCTGCCGGAGCTGAGCTGCCTGTAAGTAGTGCAAAACCCTGTGCTAAGGCCAGACATCGTCTCTGCTGGGATTTTAACCTGAGCTCACAGACAGAAGAGTAATTTGATCGTTCAAGCGCACCGTTACGCAGCCCCAGTGATGATAACGGTGGTTCAATTCCAGCATTTGCAGGATGGAAACTTTTTCCCTGATGGTTTCTGTGTTGTGATTCTCCCACCCAGCACATGCCACCCTTGATCACAAATGTGCTCATTTTCCTGTATCATTTCCAGCCACGCAGCACAGCACCACTGTGGCTCCTCTCTCACACCGCAGCCCCGCCATGGGAGGAGATCCCTGTGCATTCAGGATCATGGTGGGAGCAGGTTTTGTGTGTTGGCAGGACTTATCTGCAGCTGTGGGAATGCCAGAAGCCTGCATCTCCTGAGCATTAATTACACAGCCCCATGTGCTCTTCTGTTCCCAGGTGGAAAATGGAGATACCCTTCTTAACCCAAACCATCCCTTTAGTTCACTGTGACTTGCAAAGTGCTCCTGCATCCACAGAGGGGAGGCACTGGAGAAGTGACAAAGATGATTAATAAAGAGGTTATTAACAAATGCTACAGGTCAAATTCTGCACCAGTTCCCAAGTTTGTGTTTGACACGGAGGTCAGTGTCATGAGCAACTCCTCATGTGGCAGGAAGCTGGACTTGACTTTTGGATGTAAAGCCAGGATAGGCAAAAATTAAGTTAAATAGATTTGACCTGCACCTGATAGGAATGTTTCTGAGGGAGTGAGGTGCTTTCTGTAGTATTACTGGAATGTAAAACCATTTCCCAGGTGTGTTACAAGTGGTCACATGGGCTGGTGTCATTTCGCAAGCTGGTTTACCTAAACTTTTGGTATTTGAGGGGCTGCTGACAAACAAAACTTTTGAATCTCTTATGGCTTGGGCAGACAGCAAACTGTGTACTTGCTGTGGGGGAAAAGTGCTGCTCTTCTGGAGTGTGGTTTCCATTTAAACATTCGGGGAGCTCCTAGCTCTGGCCTGCCTGTGTTTATCTGTGCCAAGTGTGAATGGGAATTGGAAAAGGAGAAAGAGAGAATGGCTGCATTTTAAAAAGCTAATTTAAAAGCAGACGCAGTCTTCTGTAAAGATGATTCTGATTGTCCAGAGCTCTTTTAAAGGAACAAGGTTAAATGCATTTTATTGAGAATATAGGATTAGACACACGCACAAAATGAACGACATCATCTTTATTTATTTCATACTTGTATAGCTAAGAGTATAAGCCAGTCAATTCCTGATGATTCGGGAATGCAAGGGGATTTTCTGCATTGTTTTTTATTTCACAAAGCTCTTTATCTCTGGCTTTGTATATTAGCTGTTTCTACACTGCCAGCAACCTCCCCCTGACCACTATCCTTATGAAACCAAAGGGGGGAAACAGGCATTGGCTGGAAACAGGGGAATCCATGGAAGCTACAGGTAAAATGCTTGTGAGTCTATTCCCAAGTGCCCTGATTTAACAGTATAAACTACCTTGCATGGGAAAGGCTGATGCTCACACTGCTCTTCTACACAAGATGACCGAGGGTTTAAAACAACCCTATGAAGTGGGGAATCACAGTGTTATTCACAAAGTGCTGATGTTTTGGCAAAAAACATGAACAGACTCAGTTCAAATTGACTGCAGTCTGTGTTCAAAGCCATGTCTGGAGCAGGACTGCCTTTTCTTGTATATTTTTACTCTGTGATTTTTATCTTGGCTGCATCTGTTCATTGCCATTGTAAAAGGAAAAGATAATAATTTAAAGAAAAAGCGTAGGGAAGTGGGAGTTTCTTTTTTGTCAGCTTTATACTCAGGGAAACCGAGGCACAGAGAGGTCCTGGGGGTTTGTGAATGAAGAAAGCCTGTGAAGCAGTGGAGGGTTTGGAAAGAGGGCCCAGGGCTCCCATGTCACAGCACTGGCAGCTGTTGCCCATGCACAAGGATAATGGGAGAGCAGCCCAAAAGTTATTCACTTGATGGAGTTTGCCCGCACACATCAGCAGCACACGGGAGGTAAGGGGAGGAAGAGAGTGTGCCTCATGAGTTTAAGGTTTTGTAACTTGGTCTCTGATAGAGGAGGATGCTCTGGACATGGGTCATTTCTCAGAAAAAATATGGTTGCAAGCAACTCATCTTAAAACTCCTTTTGGCGGAGCACAGCCAAAAACTTCAAGGGCTCTCCACACAGGCTCTTGACAAAGAGAACTCCAGTCTTAACTACACATCAGTGTCCCAACAGTGAAGTTTCTTCCTTAAAAAAAAAAAAAAAGAAAATTTTAAAATTAATATATTAATTCCAGCTTGTCATGGACTGTCTGCCTTGTCTCAGCTGTCTGGCTTTACCATCCCACCCTCATTTTGGTAGTGTCATCTCTCTAGATCCTATCTTACCTTTCTGGAGCAAACACAGGCTCTTGCTTATGTGGATGGAGCCAGGATCTGTGCTGCAGAGGAGCAGTGTGTCACTGTGTGAGTTCAAATAAGCTGTGTTGAGTCATGCCAGCTGAGGATCCTGCTGCTTGGATTTATTGCTGAGAAAAGACCAAAAGTGAATGCCCAGCACAAGGGAGGTTTTGCCTTATGTGCCCCATAGGCTTAATTAATATACAGATTTTTGTTCACTGCTAGCTCTTAAAACCAAAATCACTAACAGACAAATGATGCAAAGGACAAGGGCAAAAATGATGTGTTCATGGCTTTTTACTGTCTATATAGCACTGAAGTTGGGTAGGGCACTCGAAGGCATTTAACAGACATGATGGCATGAAATGCTGAATATAATTAAGCCAGATGGAGCTTTGTTGTCGATTTGAGTGGAGTCACGACTGCCCTTTCCCGAGAAGTTCCTGGTTTAAGGGTCATTCCTGCCTTGAACAGAGCTTCAGCAGGCAACAGGATTTGGATCTGGTGGCAAAGTCTTGGCCTGGAGGAGCCTCAGATGGTGGGCATGAGCCCTGAGCACTGCAGAGCTGTGCTGCCTGGGGTGCCTCTATTTAGCGAGGGCATGTCCCAATGGACCCATGACTACTCAGACGTGCTGGTTAAACACTTGCTCTTCCTGCTGTTGGAAACACCATAACAAAAACAGCCTCCTACAACCTGGACCTAAATTTTCTCTACATTCCTACATATTACTTTGTTCCAGGCTTAATCTTGGCAGTGAATAGTCCAGGATTCCTGTTCAGAAGAGAGTGGTCTATACTACTTTGCAAATCCTTGGGTTGTCTCACTAAAAATGTGTTATTTTCTTGCTGTGGTGCTATCCAAGATTTAGAGGTTGCAATCCAACATTCAGGCAAAACAATGATCTTGGATTGCAAGCAAGAAGGCTTTTAAAAGGCTGATTTAATTGCTGGTGGTTCTTACCTGCTTTCTGTGTTTGAATCCATAAGGGTCCTTAAAAAATTACATTTTCATCTTTTTCCCAAAGCAGTGAAGGCTAGATACTCTTTTTACCTGTTGAGGAGTGTGCTGTTATTTGTAATGCTCACATTGAGACACTTGTCTTAGGTACCTGAGTGGAGAAATTATTCTTCCTAAGGTTTTCATGCTCCTCTAAAAGGACCATTTAGAGACCGACCTCCCAAAGTTAGTTACCCAGGTTACAGTTTATGTGACAACCCCTAGTCTCTGGTTTCATTTGTTGCCTCTGAGAGCTAAAAGTGAAGCGGCAGGAAAAACCTTGTATACTACAAGCTCACTGTGAGTTTGTGGTCTCAAGCCAGCTACAAAAATCCGAGAGTGGAAGACAAGGCCCAGCAAAGCTGTTTCCCAAAACATGGAAAATATGGCTGCAAGTGTTCTAGGACTGGAAGTTTGGAATCTTTTTCACTACCCCTTTTGACTGCATTTTTACCCTTGTCTAATTCCTCTGTCTGTTTGTACCAACATATTTCACTGGAACTTAATGTTTGTGCCAAGTAGATTTGACATCAGTGAATATTCAACCCTTCCCACAGGAGTGAGAGGGAATTCTGCTTACCCAGTTAAGAATCTGTTTCATATGTCCATGTCAGCCCTGATCACAGCTAAGCAGCACATCAGGAGCCACAGTGCAAGTGATAATTAGAAATGGCCACCAATGAATTTCAAGGAATCCCAGTCCACCTATAGATGCTCCATAGCCGTAAAAGTTGGTGAGTTGTGCAGATTTTTCCAAGTAACAAACAATAGGATAAGAAGAAACAGCCTCAGGTTGCACCATGGGAAGCACAATGGGATTGGATTTTGGGATGAAATCTTCACCAGCTGGGCTGTTGAGCACTGGAACAGGCTGCCCAGGGGAGTGGTGGAACCACCACCCTTGGAGGTATTTAGAAGACATGTAGAGGTGGCACTGAGGGACATGGGTTAGTGGTGACCTTGGCAGTGCTGGGTAAACAGTTGAGCTGTATGATCTGAAAAGACTTTTCCATCCTAAACAATTCTATGGCTCTGTATTTCTGAGATACTTCATTCCATCTGTTCTTTTGCATCTGCAGGTTTATCTGCTGCAGTTCCATCTTATGTTCAGCCAGAGCTGAGAGGGGCATAATGGCTAAGTTTCACACTACTCAAATCCCTCCTCATTTAACGTCTATGTAACATTTCTGTTTGCTTTTCCCTTCCAGAACTGAAAGGCCCTTTCATGGAATGCAGTGACCTGCCCTGGAGGGCTCTCCCTGGCCTGTGGTTTCACGCTCTGCAGTCTCATCCAAGACAACTGCATTTGGGATTTCTCCTCCAGCCCATTTCCCACAGAGCAATTTGGAGCAGGTACATTTCTGCAGTGCAGGACTGAGCCTGGGGAGCACTACAGACCGTGTATGGGAAGGTGTCCTGGGCAAAGATTGCCCTTCCACAAGAGCATATATGAATAATAGGAAATTGGCTGTGGGATGCAGTTGGGATTCATTGTCACTGCAAGGAGCAGAGTGTGTTGCCTTGGTTTGGTGGTGCAGGTCGAGGCTCTATCTCAGGACTCTGCTCCTGCCACTGTCCCTGTGGCATGGGCACATCTCTGCTGTCCCCTACAGCAAAGGGGTCGGCATCAGGGTGAATTGCAACGTGGGGAAAAGCTTGTAAATACTGCTTGGCGGTTTGAGACCAGCAAGGAAGAGAGCAGAGCGGCGGGGCATTAACCGGGGAGCTTTAGAGGATTGGGAAGGACCTGAAAGGGGAGGATTTGGTGGCACTTCCTCTGGGCGAGGAACGCTCAGTGCTCACAGTCCCCTGTTGTGTGGGGAGGATAAAGCGGGGTGGCCGGAGGGACCGGGGCTCGGGGTCCGGCCAGCGCCAGCCGAAGGAGCCCGGCCCCAGCGGGAGCCCGGGCCTGCTCAATAGCCTGCCCGGGCCTGCTCAGTGGCCAGCCCGGGCCTGCTCAATGGCCAGCCCGGCTGCCGCCCAGGCCGCCCGCCGCACGGCCCTGCTCACTTTGAAGCCCCTGGTGCTTCGGAGGGGTGCTTTCTCTGGCTCTTGTTTGCTGATGATCCCTAAATTAAGAAATGCAAATCTATTCAGGGCAGATTCCTTTTCCAAAGGCAACTTGCCTCAGTTGCTAATTCCCCGCATGGCCTCTATACAGACCGCTCGCAAACACCTGCAGCTTCTTTTTTTTTTCCTTCCTCTCCCCCTTTTTCGAGGGAGCGGGTGGCAATGGGGAGTTTATTGAAAATCTTTGTTTTCTCTGATGCAGTGAAACTTGCTTTGCTCTTTTGCCACCTTTTCTTTCCCCTTTTCACAGAATAAATACAGCTGATCCATCTCCAGCCCCTCTGCACGTGCCAGAAGAATAAATCGCCCGCCTCACCCCCAGCCCCCTCCTTTAATTCTTTCCCCTGCTGCTGTGTTTGCTTATTCTCACTGCAGCTGTAGTGCTGGTCGCAAGCGTGAGTTGACCTATTGCTGGTTTGTTTGGCACTGGCTCTGCAGAGCCATCCGCCCCAAAAAGACTTCGAAATCAACTGTTAGAGCCCTCACTAGGCTTTTTTTTTTTTTTTGCTCCTCCCTCTTTTATTATCACAGCACTTGCCTTTTGTTGCCAGTGCAAATACAAATATACACACATACACCACATACAGGCGTGCAAGCACTGGGGAGTGAGGAGAGTGAAGCCCCTGAAATATTGCACTGTCCAAAGTCCACGGGTTAAAACAAACATCAACACTGCGTCAAATAGTTTGCCCTAAGAGTCTTTTGTTATGAAGATAAGCTTGTTATCTCTTTCATTCAGATTTTAATCTGACAGGTCATTTGCATACTGCCAGCAGACTTCAGGGTGTGCATTAGATCCACTTTGCATTTAAATCCTCTGTCAGTCAGGCAAATAAAAAAAGAGGGAGTTGGGGGGGGAGAGAATAGCAAAGAACCCCTTTCAGATACTCCCAGTTATTGCTACTACTTTTTGTGCTGATTGTTGTTGCAGAAAAGTTCTCCTGGGTCTTGGGGCTCTGTATGTTTTTGAGTAGCCAAGATGCCATCAGCTGCAACATTGAGGCCTTGCAGAAGATCCCATTGTGACCCCTGGGCCCCTTCCTCACCCAAATCCCTCTTCAAACCCTGCTAGGCAGACTCTTTCCCCACACTGACCTCTGTTGCCCAGTAAAACCTAGACCCTGCCCTCAGTCAAGTTAAGCCTGTCCTGGGCTTGCATGAGAAGGGATCAAGCCCTTGGGAATAACAGGACAAGGAACAATGCCACAATGCAGTTAACAAGCCACCTATTTGGCAACTTTCATGTAAATATGCTTCTTCCCTTAGTTATTCTACTTGTCTTACATGTCTCTCTATATTTTTATTTCTTCTCCACGTGAAGCCTGATCCTGCATCCTTAATCCTGAAGCTCCATCACACATGCTGAAGGGATTCTAGGGACAAGGCTGCTCTTACAAGTAACAGGAATTAATTGTGTGACTGTGAAAGACAAAAGCTGTGGGACACAAGTCACCTATGGTGCAAGTGCAGGTTGGTGGGGTTGTGTTGCTCTGTGGGCACAGACAGCTACAGCAGTTTCTGGTGTCTGGAACATACCACAGGCACAAAAACCCAGACAAACCAATGAAAAAAACCCACAACACTTGGTAAAGGTGTTATAAAAATGCATGGCTGCTGAGGATCTGTGGTTCTTAGCACCGCATTTTTCTGTGACAGCGCAAATTGGGAATTTCAGCTTCTGGATCTGATTCCTCTCGTATCTATGTTTGGACATATTGGTCATGCTCACTTTTCTCTTCCTGAGACCAGCCCAAATAGAGTCAAGGTTCCTTTGTTTCTTGGAGATCCAAGCACAGGTTCCAGCCTGCCCTGGTTTGGCTGTCCCCACCATCTGGCTGTGGACCACCAGCTCCTGCCAGCGCCTGCCAGCACCTCCCCCTGCTCGCAGTGTTTCCTGCACCTCCTCTGAGATGCTGAAACAATGAACTGTGGACAAGATTAAACCTGGTGCAATTCTTGTCCTGTGCGTGGACGTGTAACCACAGCCCTGCTGAAGACCACAGAAATTGTCCTGGGGTAAGTGAAAGGTAAAACTGTGACTCTCCTTCCTGAAATACAATGGAGAGCCCGTGAGACAAGGCCACAGTCCCCCTACAGAGAGGGATGGAGTTCCTGGGGATTGTGTCCCAAACCACAGCAAGTAGAGCTATAGGAGAACTTTTCCTTCAGCTCCAATGGGGTTAAAGATTGGATCTGATGAAATCAGTGTATCCAAAAGAGAGGAGTGAATAGTTGCAGGGCATTTATTCAGCTCTAATATGACAAGTTCAATTCTTCTGTTCAGAGCCAGTAATTTTCTTACATATATTAATTATTTGAAATAATTCTCTGAATAACATCTAAGAATAATTCAGGCAATATATCTTGATAATGAACCCGTTACTAGTGAATGGTTGAAATCTCAGCTGTGCTGGTGACTTTGGCTTAGGTGAACATTCACACGGCATTGTTTCTTCTCTGAAATACTAGTACGTGACTTTCAGAACCAGATTCTGGTCTGAATTGCTGCGTTTCTGAGGTTTCTATTATTTGCCATTTCAGTAAATGTTCCTGACAGTAAATGCCATTGTTAGAATATTATTGGTAAACAAACATAAAAGCGTGTGAATGCAGGCAGACCAAATTTAATCCATTTGTTGGAAATGATGGTGGGGAAAAGGGTTTGAGATACATAATCACCTCCAACCTTAAAGGAAGGTGCTGGGAAAAGGGTTTCTCTTCACGGCTCATATCTGATTGACTCTTTTCCAACTTTTTGTCAGGATTTCTCAGGGCAACCCAGAGCAGCAAACCTTTCCAAGCAAAGTCCCCCATAGTGCCGCAGGAATGGAAAACCAGGAGCGTTCCCAGTCTTCTGGTGATCTGGGATAGGCTGCTCCACGGTGTTTGCATGGGGCCATTGTGTCCCTGATCATGGTGTTTGGTACAGGCAGGAGAGAGCTGTGCTGTTCCTGCTGTGGCTGCCATTTCTGGAGACGGCTGGGTCAGGGTGATTGAGATATCCAGTCCATGCTGGGACTCTCAGGTAAGAGAGCTGTGCCCTCAGAGCTGTGCACTGTCAGTATTACTGAGACTGAAGCAGCCCAGAGCGGTGTCCAGCGCCGCTGGCTGAGCAAAGGGTGTGTCTTTTGTGACAAGGAGTGGCAGCAGAGCTATCCCCAGCCAGCGGTGGGGAGAGCTGGCTGGGCACTGCCGATGTGACCATGCTGCCAGAGCAGGGCCAGCCTTGCTCCACACCCTGCTCCACTCATCCAGCCCTGTACACTCACAAGCATGGGAGCATTGGAGTTTGGGAGGGATTTTCTGTCCAAAATCTGGACTGTTTGGCCAAGGATGGAGTGAAAAGGAAAGGCAGAGACACCCGTATAAATAGGGAAGAGCTCCTTCTGCAATCCAGTTTCCAAATCATGCCCTAAAATTGACAACACTTAAGACCTCTGGACTAAGGAGAACGAATGCAAAATGAGAGCTCTGCAAAATCCCTTGGTTCAAGGCCAGCTCTCTTGCTTTGCTTTGCTGCTCCTTGGCATCAGTCTTTCAGCCAAGTAAGCAAGTCAATGGCTAGCTGTATTGCCAAAAAAAACCCCCTCTTCCTAGCTGTTTACCATATAGCTAATGAGAATGCAAATGTGCTTGTTTTCCAGGCTTGCTTACAGCTTCTTGCTGCTTCCTTTCTATGGATGGTACCTAAGTGTCCTTCCTTTTGCCATGTGATCTAAGTACATCACACAGGCTGGTGGGGTTGTCCTTGTGTTGCCAATGAGAAATGGAGTGTTTTGAGTGGAACAACAAAGTAGGAAGCAGAGCTTCTCAAGTACCTGCTGTGCACTATCCTTCCACATGCTGTCCCTGGAGCGTTAAAGGAAAACCAGTTTACAATAAGAAAGGCAGACAAGAAGGTCTGTCTTTGTAGGTTAGATATCACATTAGAGCCAAAGTCACATGGTGTATGGACTTCAGTGAGCCCACGGTTGGGCAGTGTGGGGTATGTTTGCTGGGCTCTGCTTGGGAGTTTTCCTTCTTCTCATGAGCAGTTTCTTCCATGCTTACAGAAGTAGTGTTGCTTTTCTAAATCCCCATCAAAAGGTTTCTCATTGGGCTTGCAATGTGATACCACTTAGAGCTATGATCCCTTCAGAAATGGAGTGGTGATTCTGTTTGTACCTTTCACTGTGCTTCTCTATTGAAGAACAGAGCTTCTTTTGACCAAAGTCTCTTGTCATGCATTATAAAGTCAGCTCTGGGTGCTTTTCAGCTACCTGAGCCTGGACAGAGTCCAGGCAGTGTCCCAAGCCCTGTTTTTCAGGGACATGTCTCTTGCCTGGCTCCCTTTCTGGGGATGTTGGATCAGAGATGAGAGCTCAGTAGCTTGTGGGCATTGTTGCATCCTGTGTCCTGACTGGCACTCTGGACTCTTCAGGGACCATGGGGACAATTCAATAAAGGGACATAACATCTGCGTAGGAATTTTTTCCACAAACACACACACTTCATCCCTAGACAATGCAGGAACGCTGCAAAGTGAGGCAAAGCTGTCGCCTCCTGAGCATTGCCCTTTTCTCATCTCTCCCATCTGGTGTATGTCTCCAGATTTGCCTCCAGTCTTTAATAGAGCTCAGGTTCCTCTGGCTGAGCCTCCCACTCTGGCCACCAAAGGGCTTCCTCTGCCCTGAGAACAAGTTCCTTTTAAAAGCAGCCTGACATCTTTCCTTTGTTCCTGGCTTTCCACTAGGATTTTCCATGATGCAATCCCGTATGGGGTTACTGGCAAAGAGCTGTTAAAAGTCAGTAGCTCTGCCTGGAGCAAACCCATTGTTCTGCCAGCGCAGAGCCCTTCAATGCCGCTGACTCCTGCATGGCCCTGCTCCTGCCCCGCAGCCCCACCGGCGGGAGGGACATCCAAATCCAGGAGGGAAACAGACATAAACGCCAGGCACAGCACAAAGAGCAAGGGGTGAAAAAAGGCAGCCACGGCCCCTGGCCATCACTCTGGCTGTGGCTGGGGACTGGGCTCAGACTCACTAGATGCATCTCACTTTTCCTGGGAAGTTCACAGGCTGCTGCTCCAGTGGTGAAGGGTTATTTTGGAGTGGAAAGTGAGAAGCTGTAGCTTTTATCCTTTTGGAGGAGCAATTTACAAGGAAAACAATGCAGGATTCTCTGGAATAAGGAGTATTAGCTGCATCATCTTTTAAAAATAATTTAGCCAAGTGAATGTTGGCTGGGGATTAACACCCTTGCAGGCGCTTGTGTTGCAGTGAGGGGATGTTTGCTGAGATTTATTGATGTTGGGGATTGTTCCAAATGCATAGGTGACATCTAATGCCAAAACAGATCTCTGGCTTGCTAATGAGATAAGTCAAAGGCACTGCAAAATTTTCAGCAGCATAGCCATTAACCCCAAGACTGCAATATCCTTTGTGTTTTTCCAGCATGTTCTGCCAAGATTTTGCCTTAAGCAGAGAAAAGATGAAAACTAGAGTGTCTTACAGCTGAAAACTGCTGTCTGCTGTGTTGTTCCCTGGAACAGAGAACAGCCTGTGTATAATCACCACTGAGCAGGGAAGCATCCCTACTGTCCAGCAGAGTCATTTTCTTCAGTGTTGGACAAGTGGCAAAAGGAAAAAAACCACTGAGAATGGTCCTGTCTGGCGAGTTGAAATCTTACATCCCCCATTTTCCTCTGCTTCTGGTGCTTGGATTTATGGGGCTTCAAACTCAAGTTTAGAAGGGCTTTCTAGGTAGTTACATCATGTACTTCAATTCCATCCAAGCAGGTCTTGTTATGGGAATTTTTTTTTTGTGGTAATAATGAGGTTTTCATCTCTACCCTTTACTAGGGCTTGCACACTTGAAATGGAGATAGGCTGCAGCTGAATTCTGGTAGTAACTGACCAAGACTGGTGATTGGAAAAATCCCTCAGCTAAGGTATTTGTAGGAAATAAACAAATGCTGGTTTAGTGATGCTGAAATGTTTAGTGACTTCATTTTGATGTGCCTGTGCTATTGTGTTGGAAGGACTGCAGCTTATATTCAGTTTATATTCTGTCCTCTCCCACAAAACATGAGACATTTATTCCTAGAAATATCCTTCAGTTTTATGTAAATCAAATTTTAAAAGTACCTCCCTCACAAAAAAAAAAAAAAGAAAAAGGTTAAAGTTAAACCAATATTTTTGTTCTGCTCCAAACTTTTTAAAAATGCTAACTACATCAAAATGAAAACCAACATGATTTGGATGTTTGAAGCAAAATTTTTGTTTCCTTTTATTCTCTGTAGTTTCGTGGTGAGGAATTACTCCCACTTGGGACACTCAGACAATGATTTGCAGAGTTAAAGGATAAAAAGAGAACAATCCAAGGTCAGAGTCGTGTCAGTATCGTGGGTAGGTGCTGTGGGACTTCTTCCTATATTTCGCTTGGAGAGTTGAAAAAACCAAGGCGGTGACTCAGTGGCAAGCTAATGAATTATGTCCAGCCTTCAAGGAAGAAAACCAAATAGTTGTCATAATAAGATAACACATGCTATGTTATTGTTAGAAGTATGTTTCGATCTCATGTGTACACTGAATAAACAGCTTTGGTCTCTTTGCAATGAGAGAAACATTTTGTATCTCCCCTTGTACCATGAAAAAGACTCTCCTGACCACTCCTGGGGAAGTGATTCCAGTGTGGACCAGTGCTGCCTGTGACTGGTTGTGGTTGATTCACTTGACAGGGCCATTCTTCACATCCTTTCTTTAGTGTCCAAAATGAGCCGTTCACCTGCCCTTCCAGCCCTCTGAAAGAGGCAAAACCATCAGCAAGACCATGATTGTTTCCATGGTCCCCCTATTGTGCCACTTCAGACAGTGCTCAGCTTTGCTGCACCCAGGTCCAGCTTCAGGTTTTACAGGATTGCTGTTCTCAAAACACACGTGGGCTGTGCCAAGGATGAGTCAGATGGATGCTGTTAGTGGTGCACTGGGTGGTGCAAGTTAGCCCTTATTCATGGGAGTCCATGAGCAATTAAAGGATGAAAATTGTAATTAATGCCAATCAGCATGAGTTAATGGAAAATAGAATGGGATGCCTCTCTTTAGTTTAGTTGATAAAAGTGATAGTAGCATACAAGACTTCTGTGAGACATTTGACTGGGTACCACATGACATTTTGATTAAGGATCTAGAGCAGTATAAAATCAAGAGGGTGTGCTTTAAATGGATTAAAACCTGGCTCCCTGACAAGTCTCCAAATGTAACTGTAAATCATCTGCCAGCTGTGTTTGTAGCAAAGTCCCTCCAGTATTCTTGGTTTTAATATCTTTATCAATGACATGGAAGAAAGCGTAAAATCACCACTGATGTAGTCTGTTGATGGTGTGATGAGACGGAAACAGTAAATAATGGAGAAGGGAGGTCACTGATAGGGAGGAATATAGAGCGTTTGGGGAGCCAGGCTCAGGAAAACAACAAATACGGTGATGCAGGTGAGTGCAAGAACAAAGAATAAAAGCTGTATTTATAAGACAGTGAACTCCAGGAAGAAGGATCCTGAAGAAGTTTTGGGAAGCTTCTTTTTTTTTGGAAAAACTTCTTCACTGGCCAAAATCAGCTGACTGAATGGTCTTCATGCTGAGCTGTAACTGAGCAGGAGGACACTTGGAGGTAGAAAGAGCATAGAGTGTCTCTAATTTATTTCCTCCTGATGACAGAGCTGCTGTGGTGAGTAAAAGCATCAAAATGTTGGAGAGGGTTCAGGAAGGAGACAAGGAAAATTTTGGAAAGGTAGCAAAGCCCTGAGTGACCCCGTTTGCTAAGCCACCAGAGCAAAGTTGAAGATAGAGTTGGTCCCAGTTTGCAGATGTGGGGAGTGAAGTAAATACTAAGATTTTTTTTTTTTTCTGTAGTAGACCACTTCACAGCAACTGGAAGCTGAGTCTGGAGGCAGTCAGATGGGAAAAAGGCTTCAAGGAATTAGCTTGATCAGGAATTAATTTGTGTTGTCTGGGATCTTTGTCCAGGCTCAGCAACTCGTGGCATACCTGAATGCAGGGCATCAGAATCTCAGCCAGATGAAACCAGCACTGCTACATTGGCATAGCCAGATTGGTGACTGACACCTGCATATAAGTAAAAGCTGAAGCCCTGCTTATGTTGAAGTCTGTACCAAAAGTGCCAATGTCTTGGGGGACGTAGAACTTGTGACTTCTTAGGCACCTTTTTATCCTGGTCTATACACAAATGTGGAAAAAACACTAAAGTGTTTTTAAACAAATGTAGTACAAGTTCTTGGATGAACATCTCAAAATTGGCTTAAAACTGCTGTAGGTGGTGCTGGTTGTAACTCCAAATCTTTAGATAGGTGTTCACAATGTAAGCAGGTGTGATAGCTGAAATGTTACCATACCCACAATGAACTGGTTCTTGTCCACCTCAGCTTGAAAATATTATACCCATCAGTGGGTTTGTGGGGTGGCAGCTTCTCTAAGGAGGTGCCAATGAGCATCTTGTGGTCAAACTATCAGCTAGCACAGGAAGACCTGGAGGACAAGGATGTCAATCACAACCTGTATTCCCAGCATGAACCAACATCTAGGACCAATTTAAGTGTAGTTGCACCGGTGTTGCTATTTAGGTTGTTTGCTAAATAAGATCTGAGGCAGTTCAAGTTTCATTGAGAAGAACAAGCTAATGCCAGGGCTGGCTTTACTGCAGCTTGAAGGTAGCTTAGGCTAATGCAGTTTATTTTGCAGGATCAGGCTAGGAGAGTGCATTGACAAGTGGCAGATCTGTCACTGCCAGCTGTTTATATCCTGTGAGCAGAAGAATGCCCCAGGCAGATTCATTTTGGTGTTTTATGCCAAGACAATGAAGTCGTAGGGAGTCTACAACTGACATAATTTACACACCATGGAGTCAGAAGACCAATGAACACTGAATACAAGAGGGACCAATTTTAACTTACATTTGCATACAAGGCTTTGGGGAACAAATTCATGTTTTGGCTAACCCATCTAGCTGGGCACTGCATCCAAAAAGGGCAGCACTGCTCTTCTGCTTCCCACCTCACCTTGTCTCCTGTGCTGGATGAAGAGACCATGCAAGCATTTGAGGAGCTGGATTTATTTGCTGCTTGTGCAGGCTCTGTTTTGGTGAGCTGGTTTTAAATTGGATCCAATCTACTTTGAAAAAATACAACTTTCAGAGTGGCTGCCCAGTCACTGAAGTCCAAACGAGTGGGTGGGATTTTTGTGGCCCCCCTTGGTTAGAAGGGTTGGAGCCTGTTCAACAACAGTTGATTTTCTGACTTGGACTCTTTGAGATGGGCATTGCATTATCTTAAATCCCTCTTCACAACAGCAAAGCAAGTTAGCAACATATTCTAATGAGACAAATTGTGCAAGAAACCAGCGTGCACAGTGACCACGTTACACAGGGGCAGAGTTAGTGGGCCAAGCAAAGAAGGAAAGTCTAGACTGAAATAACACACAGTACTGTGCAGGTTGGAAAGCTACAGTAAGAGGCACAGCTGCAATTCACGTGTCTGTGAGGTCTATGGTGACACTGGAAGAGCCATCATTTGCCTCTTCCACAATCTGTCACCCATCACTGCTGCCTCAAGCATGGGAAGTTTAATTTCCTATGAATCATGGTGTGACTTGAGAAGTTAAATCCTATATCTTTCTGAGCCTCCACTGACAAAAGAGTAGAATAAGTCTGCTGTGATGTTCCTGCCTCCTTAGTAGTTGCTGGAAATTGTCCTCTGGCTGTTGGTATCTTCATCAGCTTCAACTTCACCTGCAGGCTGGATTGGTGTGGCATCCCAGGTTGGTGGATTTGAGATGTTGGTGGAAAAACTGCTTGAGTTAAAGGCAAGTGTCTGATGTCAGGGGATTCCTGCCAGTCATTGTTCTGCTGTTTGTGTGAAAACAGGCTGAATTCTGTGGTTTTGCTATGTAACATTCTTATGTAGCTGGCTGAGTCGTCAACATGATAAATGCAATTACTTTTTCCAATTGTTATTCTTGCCCAAAGCATGCAATTGACACTGAAGTCTGCTGGGCAGAAGGGGAATGTAGCGGCTGCTCACATCCCCGCAGCGGCACAATGGTGTGAAGGCGTGGACTGCAATGATGGGAAGCGAACGCTGCACATGGTATGTCAGAAGCAGGCACCCGTCTGTGTGTCCATCTGTCCTATCTTCAGATGCCGGTGGTTGGGGGGTAATCTGCTTTCTTGGCATCGTTGAAGGGCGAAGGATGGAGTTTCTAGGCCAGTTGCAACATGAATTTCCCTGGAAAGGTGGGAGGGAGTGGGATTTGGTTGTGCAATGTAATCGAAGGGAGCTGTATTGCACCACCTGGGAGGGGAGCAATGCCACCAGAGCTGCCTCCCTCTTCCCTGTCCCCTCCAAGGCCAGCCACATCTCTAGCTCCCAATAGGAGAGCTCCCAAATGGGAAAAAGGATTTGGTGCACTTCTGCAGTGGGAGGCAAAGCTTCGCTGGACCCGGAGCTTGGGAGGGAACACAGCTTTGTCATAATGATGGGGATAAGGGTGCTTTCACAGACAGTGGAGATGTGCTGGCTAATTTGGGTTGTCTGCACCCTTTGGGAAACCAGCACTACAGGGTGACTGGTGCTGTGGGCTCCCTATATTGTGACTTATTCAGCTGAGTAAAAGGACAGCCCAGTCAAGCTCCCACCATGGTGCTTAAAGTTTGTTTTAGCCGCCTTATCTAATCTCTCCCCTAACTTTTGCTGGGAGAAAGCGTTTATTGCTTATATCGTGTTACTCCATGAGCACTTGCTGGCTGCGGCTGTTTGCGTGTGTATATGTAGATGTGAAGACAGATAACTTCAGGCCTTGCAGTTTTATGGGTCAGTCAATCCAAACTGCTTCCACTGGCAGATGTGGGGATGTGCTGCGTTCATTACCTGTGGGCCATGTGCTATCAGGGTGTAAATCAGCAAAACGGGGCTCTGTTTACACACATAAATTGCCCCAATGTGACAGCTTAATACCCTTTTGACTTTTTACCCTCTGCAGGGGAGAGCCTCAAATGTCTTACAGCACTGCTCACCCCCAGGATGACGGCAATGCGGGGAAACCAGTCCCGCTATAAAAGGAGTGAGCACGCTTTGCTTCTGTGGGTCTTCAGGCTTGGCTGCGTAGCCAGCAGCTCCCCGGAGGGGAAAGGCCCTTCCAACAGACCAGTCCAACAGGAAATTACCTGCTCACCCTTTGCTAAATTACTAGCTGGACAGCCAGTCACAGGGTCCCAAAAATGCCAGCTCCATCTATTCCCCTACGGACATGATTCCCAGGCACGCAAGATCCCAGCTTGTTCACCGCGAGGGCAAACCCCCCTGTCCATTCCTTCCCTGCAGCGCCTTGCGCAAGGCTCGATTTCACCTCTTCCGTGGACACGAAGGTCACATGGGTGAATTTTCCCTGAGCAATCACAGGGTAAAACCTGCCAGGCTTCCTTTAGCTCTGGCTGAAGGGTTTTCTTGCTCCAGGAGATGCTTTATTTTTTTCAGCAGATGAGAGGCTGTTCCCAGTGAGATAATAGGGAGTTGATGAGAGGGAAGAAGTGCCAGGACATTCACAGCAATAGATTGTTGTGATATTCTGAGGAGATTTCCAAATTTAAATTATGTCGGAGCAGGGGTAAAATTGTTGAAATCCAGATACTCCCCATTAGGAATGCCTTTTTTGCTTTTGCCTGTGTTGTCTCCATCACCTTGGGGAACAGGAGTTCATGGCTGCATCCAAACCTTTGGTAACACCCTTGATTTTTTTCCTTCATTTAGTGCATCCTAAATCTGACTGCACTAAACCATCCTAAATCCAACCTAGAAGAAAAGAGACCTTCTTAATCAGGACATTTTCTTGTGCTGGCACTGAGCAGCCCTGGTTGGGACTCTCAATATACTCCATTGTCCTTTTCAAGCCCTCCTTCCCATAAGCACCCAAGCTCTCTTGGAGTATGGCAGGTCCCAGCTCACTTCCATGCTCCCACCCTAACCAAGAGCATCCCTGTGCCCTTGTATGAGAGAGAGATACCTGCACCAGGCCTTTCCCAATCTGCTCTTTAAGTGTGAGTTGAGCCTGAAAATTGATGCTGTGGGAGAGTGACCTTGTTAGAATGTCCTTCCCTCTGGCTGATCACAGGTCAAATGCCCTCAGTTTATGAGTCACTGACTCCCACAGTAGCTGGATTGCTCCTACCTCTATTCTGCTCACCCAAGCAGCAGGAAAGACCCTGCAGCTGGGATGTTCCATGAAGCAGAACGTGACCCCATCCCTGCTCCTGGCCTTGCATCCTCTTGGTCCTCAAGAGGTGGCTTTGGTGCAGGAAGGTCTGAGGACCAGTTTAGGTGGCTGGAGAGCAGTCCTGATGCTACCCTGTGCCTGCAGGCACCTCATTTTACCTGCCTGGGACTCCTTCCCATGCTGACACTACTCTTGTGGCATTTCTCAGAGACCACAATTCTGAATTCTCAGCCCAAATGGTGTCATTTCTACAGTGCACTTTGGGTGATTCAGTGAACTGTGGCTTCCTGCATAGAAACATACACGGTAACTCCAGGTTGGATGCTCTGGTGTTTAATATCAGGAGCGCCCAGGCTGCAGCCTTTGTCTCACCATGGGTTCAGTGTTCTCTTCTCCACCCAGCTCTGGCAAGACTTGAAAGCAGTTGGTATCTTTGAGGACTCTGCCCTTGTGGTAAATTTGGTTGAAATTGGCCGGGGAGTTCACAAGTTTTATTAGGGAGAAAGACAGACACACCCACAGCATGATCAAAACCAAGTTGTTTCTCTAGGAAACTAGGCTGAAAAAATGGTTTTTTAAGTAAGCAAATTTTTTTCTTGAAGACACTAGAGCAGGGGAGGTGGGAGGGGAAGTGTGTGTTTATATAGCTGTTGACCTAACCTCCCCTTAAGCATTAGTTTCTTGGTTTAAATCTCTTTATCCCCATTTATGCCCATTTTTATCATGCTGGTTATTAGACCTACTGACTTGCTCTGCCCTGTGCTGCTGCCTTCATCTCAGCAAGCTCCTCTTTTGCTGCAGAATTCTACAGACCACTTTGCTGAGACAACCCATCCAAATAACTTCACACATATAAACAATGAACCCAGTGAGAGAGAGGGGGTTGGCAGGGCCCTGCAGGGACATGGTATAGATGTGAGCAAAATTAATTGGTGGCTCCAGCTCTCCTATAAGGCTCTTGTTTCAGGATTTGCAAACTGGTTTCCTCTATCAGCTCCAAAGCATGAGAGCTGCTAATCCCAAAGCAGTAAAGGCCTTTTCAGTATGAGCTGTCAGCCAAAAATTCAAGTGCCTGTAAGTTGTTCTAGTTTTTCCAAAAATGGGTGCAGTGGTCAGGTGTCCCTTTGATGTACTCCTGTTTATTTACAAAGAGCCCAAAAGGTCCCATTCCCCCAAGGTGGCAGGAAACAGGCAGGGACAGAATTTGGTACCTTATTCTTCCTGTTAGGGCTGATCTCACATGTGAGTAAACAGTGGGTGCGTGGTGAGCTGCAGCAAAGGCTTTGCTGCCTGAACAGCCACTCATCCTCCTGTTTTCCAGTCCTGGATGCCTGTGTGAGTCTCCCTTTCACTTTCTTCCTGGCTGGCTCAATGCAGGAAATCAGACTGATTAAAAACTAAACCGGAAAAAAAAAATTTAAAAAGAAAGGAAAAGAAAAATGTGTTTCTTTAAAAGCAGAAGAAAAAAAAAATTAAAGATCATTTTAATTAGGTTTGAAAAATCTGCGGTGCAGTTGACAGGCGGGCTGACAGGGCTCCCTTTCACCGGATCGCCCAGCTCAGGGTTTCTCATCTTGTGTGCAGAATATTTTGACATTCCTGCTTTCTTGGCTCCGTTTGTGGAGCCCAGTGGAACCTGCAGCCTAATTAAATGTAACAATTCCTGAAAATGAGGGTTGTTATTTTTTTCCTAAGGATAATAATAGAGGTTTTATTTTAAAAAGAGCTGATCTATTTACTCTAGGCTGCCTGCTTCCTGACCTGGCTTCAGCACCTGAGGGGACAGGAACAGAGCGAATTAGACAGGAGCTTAGTCACTGGAAAAGATGATGGTGTTAATGTGTATGTGTGTGTGCACATGTGTCCTGCATGCTCCACTCAAAGAGTTGAGAGGTGGAAGGTTAGGAAGCTCAGATTTTCCCTGCAGCTGAACTTTTCCCCTTACTCTTGTGGTTGGGTGCTGGTTTTTAACCAGTGTCAGACCCTGCAGGCTCTAGAGAAGCTGCACAACTGCTGCTCTGGCTCCTCCACCATGGGCACCAGCCTGCAGGGGAGGGTGAGCCAGAGCCTTTGCAAACCTGGAGCTGTGCAAGCCAGGGGGTGATGACAGAGCCTTTGTATAGGGAGCTGTGGTAAACAAGAAGAAGGAAAACACAAGTCAGTATTGTCAAGGACTGTATGTGCCCAACTATGCACCAGCAATCTGCACCCCCTGGTGCCCAGAGCTTTCCTTCCCGGGCTTTAACCACAGTGGTTCATTTTTTCCATGGTGTTACTCCTGGTCCCTTGAGCACATCCCTGCATCCTTATGACTGGTGAAGCACAGGCCAAGCTGCAGGAGAAGGACGAGTCAGGGAAAGTTGCTCGTGCCTCTTGCTGTGGGTTCCCAGGGCCGTTGGGCCTCAGGTCTGTCAGCTGCCATTGCTGCAACGGGGCAGCACTGCTCAGGTGTCTCTGCTCATGGCATCCTGTGGGCAGCTTGGCACTGAGACCACCCCTGTGGGAGAGCAGAGTCCCTCTTCCATCTCAGTGTGCAATCTCCCAGGCTAACCAGGAGGAGATGGTGGTGACAGAGGCTGAGGAACACTTCTTCCCATCCTGTACATGGAGGGTGGTTTCCCTGTGCCACTGGGTTCAACATTGCTCATCAAACCACCTCAAAACTTCCCAGCTGATTTTTGCTCAGCCAAAAGCAACAGGGTAGGACACCAGCAGTGCAAACCTGGCAGGCTTTCCCTCTCCCTGCTTGTCCCTGCAGCTCCAGGGAGGTCCCCTCCAGCACAAGAGACCAAATCTTCAGGGGCACTTGTCCCTGCCTGGCCACGGCAGGACTGGCTCATGGTGCCCATTGCCTTTCCCAGCTGGCAGCCTGATGGCAGCAATGAATCAGCAGCCAGTGGACTTGTCAAAGGCATTCCTCCACTTTAATCCTATTGACAGGGACTACTGCCTGGAACAGGAACTGCGGGGTGAGCCATGTCAACAGCAGATTCTTATTACAGATAATATTGATGGGCCTCTTCTTGAATAATGAAGGGAAGAGCCCTCTGCTTTGACGTTTGTCTCCAAAACCTAGAATTACTAAGAGTTTAACCATCGTAGGGGAGCTTAAGATAGTTGCATCTTAAAGGATCTGCTTTCTTGTCGAATTCAAGGCTGGGGGAAGGAGTTTAGCCCATACACTGGAAGCTCCGTGCTGACCTTTTCACTGCTCTTAATAAATGTTACAGTTAAATAAAGTCGGATGGATTTTTCTATCTACTGTAGGATGTTATCCACTTCCTGGGGAAAAAAAAAAAGGTAAAAAATCCCCAAATCCCTGTTTAATATCACTGTTACTCATTATCTTTGGTAGCTTCACAGCAAAAGGTAAGGAGGAAGGGCAGGGGCAGGACAATTCAGGCTGTATTATCAGGGTAATTCCTGCCATTGCACATGATTATGTGTGTCTCTGTAAAAGGGTGGATTGGGGCTGTTTAAATCCATTGTGATCTTACTGCCAAAGCTCAAACCAGAATCAGCAGCTCTGGAAGTATTTGGGGAAATTTTGTTTGTTTGTTTTTAAATTTACTTTATTCTTTTCCACTGTTTAAAAAAGAAAAAAAGCCCTCTCTATCTGGACTGGTCTCTGTTGCTTGGTTCCCTACAGGAGTGGAGGCATGAGAGCTGCAGGGGAGAGGCTGCCTGGGAAGTCAGAGGGCAGAAAGCATCAGCTGTTCCAGGAAATAACTTGTCCTTGCACATTTCCTCACGTTCAGGCTTCAATATTGTGAATGCTAGCACTGTGATGAGAGAAGGTAAGGAAGGAAGATGGGACAGAGTAGTGGGCATTCTTGGATTTTAGATGCAACCAGGAGCTCAAAGGTGTCCCTCTGATGCCTTATACCAGGGACATCTCTAAATGGGGTTTGGATCTCTAGCCTCCTATTGGGACAGATGAGGAAGACAGCAGGCAAATTTGGCTTTTGTCCACATTTCTACCTCCCAGATCCTAGAGCTGGCCCAGGACTGAACTGGCAGGTGGTTTAAGTTAGAGCAGCCACAGGGCTCCTCTAACTTAAGCCAGCTGGAATCTCTTCTGGGGCTGGTTCTACCAGCCAAGGTTTGCTGGATTATAGTAGGGCCCTGAAAACTCCAGCCCATCACTGCGTGGCCCTCACAAGAGGACCAGGCAGCAGATGACATGAAAATATCAGGGCAGCACCCAGCTGGTGTTTAAGGACAGCTTTAATTCCTTCACAGTGCTGCAGAAAATCAGTATCTGGTCCAAGGAAGCCTGTTCTCATGGTATTTTTAGTCTGATTGTGAAGACCCTAGGAGTTTTGGATTGCCCTTAAGGTTCTGAAAATTGGGCTTTCTGACTTGAACTGTTAAATATTTTCCATACATAAACAGCAGCCACAAAATTTCAGCCACAAAATTCAAAAATTGATGTCTTGTGTTTTAGATTTTAAAAAAAATTAAATGCCAGAACAAGACTGAGGAAAAGCTAAGTCTCCACGCAGTTTAGATACTCTGAGTGTATCTCCTCCCTCTGAAATGGGTTCTTGACACAGGGACTAAGTGGGCTCTCTTGGCATGGTTCTTAAAAGTGCAAAGACCCAGCAAGCACAGGAGGGACCATTCCTGGGGTTGACTGGTCCCCCAGCACGTGATGGGGTGCATGAGAAGGCAGCCCATGCTCTCAGTGTGCACCCTGTACCTCTTGGCATTGTCCATGTCTATATGCAGTGTTTTCATCTCCTTGGATCTTCTGATTCACCCAGGAAAAAACATGGCTTACATGGGCACTTCTTTTCCTGGAATGACAGACCACTACAGAACCATCTCACAGAACAACTTTGAAATCCTGCTGAAGTGCAATCTTCCTTCCCTTCCAGCCATGATTTATGCCTTTTTTCTTCCAGAAGGAGAAGGTGTAGGGTAGAAACTTAGCTTTGCTCCTAAAAAACGGGACATGTCCTTATCTCCGTGTTGTTGCACAAGGAACTGAAATCTGGCCAGTGCAAGCCACTGGTGGTACCTATGGAATTAGCTGACTCTTCATCCCAAGGGCTTAAAAATCAGTTGGGTCCTTCAGGTCAAGTGGGTTTTTTTAAGTCACCTCTTTTTTTAAAAAAAATGGTGATAAATATTGTTTTCTCCATGCTTTCTTTTTTGGTTTGGAGATGCCTCTGAGTTAATGTTTCTCAGCTTTTTTCTAGAACCAGGAAGTCCACTAACTGCTTGTTTCTTTTTCTTCTCTTTTAAAAATGAAATCTGAGATTTTTGCATAACACATTGAAGCAAAAAGCTGAGGAGGAGGTGAAGAAAAACATCAAGTACCATGGGACTAAAATTTCAAGAGCTGGCAACACTTATTATTGTTTTTGTTTTTCTTTCTGTTTTTCAGAGGAAAAGAAAACCATCCTCCATTTTGCTGAGCCCCAGAAGTGTCAGCAAAAATATAAGGTGCTTCAGGGAAGGAATAGGTTTTCAAATTCCATTTGTATTGGATTGTCTGAAAATTGCCTCAAGAGCTGCCTTCTGGAGACAGCTTCCCTGCTCTGAGAGAGGGGAGAGAGGTGTGGGGAGAAGCTGTGTGAGGGTCTCAGGCTGGGACAGGACTCAGGTTGCAGTTAGCTCCGATTGTGCTCAGGTCTCAGCAATGCCAGGTTCTCAAGGAGGACAAGGAGAGGTCAGGTGTGCAGTGGAAAGGCTCCATAAAACTCTTCCTCCCCATAGGAGCATCATCTTCTGCAACAGACATCCTGGTTGGCCAGAACCAGTCCTGGCAGGCAGAGGGGTGGAAGAGGACAGGCTCCCTTCCTGCTGGTCACCTGTAAGTCATGGCAGTGGTCCAGTGCCCCTGTGCTCAAGGAAGACATGCAGAAGGACCTGAGTCTGTGCTGGAGGTGTTCATGAGGTGGTGGTACCCAACCACACCTCTGGTCCTTGCAAGCCTCCCAAACCACCAGCAGCCAGAGGGATCCATGCGTGGAAGCTCAGAAAAGCAGGATGTTGCCCTTAACATATCACATGCCAAGGGATGATGTCCCTGAGGATAAGGATGATGGTGTGGTGCTCTGCTCATGCAACCACAGCAGGTATCTACTGTTAAACAGCACAAGTGACTGTGTCTGTCTCGCCTTGGCTGCGCGTGGTCTGCACAGGGGACTGTTATTTATTAATGGTTGGCAAGAGCTGCTGGAATGGAGGTAGGGCTCAAACTGCTGTTCCTGCCTCTCCTCCATCACTTGTGTGCATATCTTTCTCAGGCTCACTCCTTTTGTGTTGAAATTTTCCACGCTTGGTCTTAGCCCAGTGACACATTTTTGTTGAAGGTATGGACCGTGCTCGTTGCAGTCCTCTTTGTAGAGCTCCTTGCTAATCTCTGCCTTGTGGTAAAGGTCCATCTTTTGTGTCTCAGGAGACATCAGGCTGAAGAAAATCCTTAGAGGATGGGTCCTACTTTATTTACTTGTTTATTATTTGAAAAAGTTACTTAAAATCTTACATTTCAGCCAACTAGAACTTAAAAGGAAACCTCTTGTTTAGATCTTCCCCAGTGGAAAACTAAGCAGCTCTGGCAAAATTAAAGGGGTTTTTTTTGGAACATTCAGATTTTGTGAAAACTACACTTTCTATTTAAAAAAAAAATTATTTTGGTCATTAGTTTTTCATCTGCTCTACTTTTTCAGGATGATTCAAAAACATAAAGGCAAAAACTTCCTATGTCTAATGTATCAACTTTTTTTTTTTATCATGACTTCAATTCCATCTCCTTAGCGAGGAAGCTAGAAAAATTATGCAGCTTAAGGAAAAGCATTTTATCAGTTATAAAGTTGTGGAAATTTTAAATGGGTATCTTAGAGCAAGTATTGGATTTGCAGCTTGCCTTTCCTCCTATCTAGGTCGAAGATGCCAGACTTAAAAACCTGGTCTTAACTTAGTTAAGGGTATCTCTGGTAGGAGGCTTTTGGTTTATGGTGGGGGTTTTTGTTTGGATTTCTTTTTTTCTGTTATTTTTTAAGGACAGCTGAAATAGAGAAAAATCTGTTTAGGATTGCAGGACTAAAAGTTACCTCTGGGAACTGGGAGATCTGCATTCATGGTGATTCTGAAGCAGTGATTCCAGGGTTGAATTTATCATTTACAGGAGGCTTGTGGTTTTAATATAGGTTTCTCCTTAGGATTTTCAAACTTAAAGATTGTTTTCCTTAGAAAATCTTCCTTTTCTTAGAAAGCTAGGATAACCAAATACTAAGCTTGACCAATTAAATCTTCATAAGTTAGCAATTTCCAGTCCAAGGATTAATGACATTACAGAGTTAAGACAAGCTCATTGTGCAGCTGTAGAATTGTCTCTATTTCCTTCTCTACCCTGTTGTGATGGGGCAACTTCTTGAATGTCCAGAGATTCTCCCTACAAGTAGATATAAATTTGGTACTTTCAGACATGTACGTACGTGTACAGAATCAGTGTAGACTGTGCACAGAGCACAAGGCATAATTCCTTGCACACAAAACACATTCAAAATGGCTAATTTGCAAAATACCCAGGATGCATCACAGTGGATGACTTGATTTGAAACATTAGAATAGGTGATAAAAAGTCACGTTATGGAATCATTTATATATATTTAAAATTACTCCCACTCAAAGGGAAAAAATTCTTTATAATTAACATGACAGATAAGAGCAACTGTGACACTTTAAATAAATGCAGTGGATTTGATTTTGAAATAGAGTTGCAGATTCTGGGGATGTGTTAGAGATGGAAAAAAAAAGTGTTCTCAGAGTTTAAAATTAAGATATACTAGAGACCACCTTTAAAAATTAAGCAACCTCACAGAACTTCCCTGTTTCTGATGGCCTTCAGCACAGAGCTCCTAGGAAATGGGAGGGGGATTAATTTAATGAGAGATGAAAACCAGAAGCCGTATAAGGGAAAGTTGAGGGCTTCTTTTCCATGCCAGTAGCCATCCACAGAGAAGACACCCAAAAATCTAGTTGTGGTGGAAGTAACTCTTGAGGACTGCTGCATCTTTGCAGATTTTGAAATAAAATGCGGGTCCAATTATGGGTTAGATGTTGGATGTAATGGACATTATGTTGGTCATTGGATGGAGGCTTGGCAACCAGTTCAGTGAATAGTTATTCTTAGTGATTGGATGTGTGATCCTAGGTCCTGTGTTGGGCTAAGTTCATATGGCCCTTTCAAAGATACATGGCCAGGAGACAGAGGAGGACAGCTATAACAGAAAGACAGGAATATGTATTTCCCACAAGCATGCTCATCTGCAGAGCCCATGACCAAGATGAATTAAAAAATATTAATTTCTGCAGCATTGTCTTCTTGTTTCTTAGCTGTTGCTCAGGCAAAGCTGTTATTAATTCAGGAGGAGACTGCCTGAGCAAACACTCTCTGGAGTCAAAAATATTTTGCAAAGAGTAAATATGGGAATTATTCACCTACCACAGAACAGCATCAGCCCCTGGGTGGAATGCAGGAGCTGTTTAACAGTGCGCAGAAACATTTCCCCAAAGTTTTGGACAGGAGTCGACAGTTTCTGAGTGCCCAGTTGAAGCTACAAAAGAAAGAAACCATCAGTACAGGCCCCCTCCCTTACCTTGGTCCCGGATGGAAGGGTGAGCACTACCCACCCGAGTACTACACCACTTCTTCTAGGACACTAAGAGCTTTTCTGGAGCTCACCCATCTGCCCCAGTCCTCCACATGAGATCTGGCAAGTTAATCGCTCCAAGTGTCTGGGTAAGTACTGTAAAATGCTTCAATTGAATGAATAGAAATCATCTGCTTCATAAATGCCAAGGGCTTTCAACATGTCATTTCTTGGTAAACAAAGAATTTCAGCACGACAATATCTTAGGATGTTATTGGCCATATTTGTTCCCTCGTGCGTATTGAGGCGAATGTGAACAAAGTTGCACAGCTACCCCTTACATCCTCCCTCAGCTTGGGGGTTTGTTCTCTGCTGCACTGGAGATGAGGGGGTTGATCTGTACCCACTCCCCAAAACTCCAATTTCTGTGACGGTAAAGGGCAGGTGAAAGTTTTGCTTGTGCTTGGTTCTGCACGAAGTGCCGTATACTATGACTAGAAAAAAACCCCAAGCAAAACAAAACACGTACTTTTTTTTTTTTTGGTGGATATTAGAATGCAATAAAAATATGCGTGTGCTTCCCCCCTCACCCCCCCAGCTAAATTGATTACATCTGGTGGCACGAAAAAAAATAGCCAAAATGTCAGACTGAGTCACACAGCCCCCTTGGGTGGTTATATTTATTTCAGCGTTGAAGCACTCATCAAAACAATTTATCCTTGGCTCTTCTTCTCTGCCTTCCCATCCCTGTGCTTACAAACTCTTCTCTGTTCCCTAACACTTGTACTTAGCCCCAAGTCCCCTCCTTACTCCAGTCTTCCTTTCCCCATCTTTTTCTTCTCTGGCCTTACTCTGTCCCTCTCCTTCCTCTTTCCTGTATCAAACCCTGGAATTTGCAGTTCTCTGCTTGGGATAGCAGGGGAAGCTGGAGCACAGAGACAAGGCTTGATGTTTGTAATGCTGTGTCAATACTTAGTGCCTAGTTGCACATTACTTGGGGTGAAGTGATGTGATAAAACATGTGAATTAACTCCCTGCTGTGGTTTCCATCACCACTGTGACCAGTGGAATGGGTGGGGTGGGACCATGACTTCTGGGATGAACACAGTTCCATCTCCAGCCTTATCTGCTATCCCCTGGCTGCCCTGACTTGCTGCAGTGGAGGAGGTAGATCTGCTGGCTCTCTTTTGGTGAGTTATTCTTTAGTCTTGATTCACCTATGTCCCCTGTTTTCTCTCTGACAGGGAGCAGCACCAGAAGCATCTGTTTGGTGAAGAGTCTGCTGCAGTGGGTGGGAACGACCTTATTGCCAAGAACACCAAACCTCTCTTCCCAAACCTCCTTCTGCCCAAATTGCAAAGAGAATGCCCATGTCATCTTGCTGTACACCTTGCTCTATAAATTCCATGGCAATCTGCTGTCAGGGTCTGCCTGCTTCCATATCTTACACCAACTGCAGAAGACCAATCACTCTAGGATCCTCAGGGATGGAAGTGGCTGCAGAAATGCATTTCTCTGTATTTACTCTATAATGATGAAAGGGTCTGGTCTGGCAGGAACAGGGACTAAAGCTCTTATTTGCTCTTTTTCTTGGGCTGGAGGCATGCCCTCCACAGAAAGACCCCATTTCTTTCTTTACTACTTCTGCAGTGATAAATGATAGATGAAGAAGACAGGGATACCCTCTTGGGGATACCCTCGGCTGGAAGAGGATTTGAAAACCCTTGGCACTGCTGTCCCTGAGCTTAATGCTCTCTGTTTCACCCATTGTGTCTCCAGCTCCCATCCTGGGCAGCAGGCTCCTGTTGTACAGGGCTACACATTTTTCTCCTGTGGTAAATCAGAGCCCCCTGGGATCTGGTATTGTGCTTTTTTTGTTTTTTCCCCCAGGTATTTTTGTCTGTGAACCACAGAAAACTGAATAGGAGGAAATGAAGTGCAGATTGAGAACATGGTTGAGTGCACTTGCTAAAATAAAACGTTGCGGGGGGGAGGGAGAGATTCTTTTATAATAGAAAATGAAGTGTGTTTACTTTTTATTGATGAAGTATTTAATTGTACAGAGAGTTTGAGAGATGTTCTTAGCGGCACTTCAGACTATGCATGGACTAGAAATGCCAGTTGGTGTTTGGTACAAAACACCAAGCTAGGTTAAATATTCTGTGAATGGGAAAGCCAAAGGAATGCCATGGGGTTTTTGCTGACGTGCCACAGTTGTGTCAGGAGAGCCAGGGAACTCCAGTGATATCTCCTCTAACAGGACTAGATGTTAAGATGACCCAAGACTTGTTGAGTGGATGTGTTTTGACAACACAAGGATGTGCTGAACTCTGCACAGCGTGGCATTTTGTCCTGGAGCTGTGCCACAGAGCCTTAGAGCCTGCCTGCTCTCTCTTATGCCTCTAGCTTATTTTCTTAAGCAAGCACAAGCAAGTGCAGAGTGTAGAGATAAGGCTGTGACCTTTTAGATTATTCTGTTACTCTATAAATACTGGATGGGTCCAGTGAGGCTGCTGGGTCCTTTTGTGAGGTTAAAATAATTTCATCAATTCAGATGTCTAAAAGTAGCACCCTATAGTCATCAGTGACCCAGGCTGATTTTTTTGTGGAGGACAGACCTCTAGAGTCCATGTCCCATCTCTGGAGCTGCCCTGTTCTCCCTGTGTTTCTGAATCTTTGTCTAAAAGTTTGTTTGATTCAGTGGAGGATCATGAGGCTTCAAAAGCAGAGGAGACCAAGAAGCTTGGAGTGTCCATGACAGGTCTGTGCACCTTTACAAGAAGCATGGGTGCAACCAAGAGGTGTACTCATAATTAATTAAATGGGGCTGGTTTTTTTGGTCTTAGTTATGTAAAGTGCCCAGGGAAGCTCTTAAGCACACGCCAAGGTCAGTGAGAGCCAATCACCTTTACAAAGCTTGCTTGGACCAGATCCCAAGCGTACAGAAATTGGACATACTGGTTGCTTTTCAGAGCCACCATTCTTTTTAGCCATGAGAGATGATGGTGCCACACAACTCTGCCTCTGCTTCCAGTCCAGTTCTGCAGCCTCCAAATGGCACAGAGACCAGCCCAGCAGAGGAGATCTCAGCTGCAATGGAATTGCAACTTCATTTGCCTTCCTTGGGGATAAAAGCCTCTCTTCATCTTGTGAGCTGCCACATGGGAGTGGGCAGTCCTGGTGCTGACCAGCATGACAGCAGAAAATGGAAGGGGAATTCAGGCAGAGAAGAAATTCTACAGGGGAGAATAGATGCAAGAAATTCCTAGGAATGTTACAGAAATCAACATTCCCCCTTTCTGCTCCTTCCAAACCAACCCACCTAAAAAATGCTGTTTTGTGGGCTATTTTGGAAAGGAGTCTATGCCTGGGGAATTTTTGGCTGATGCTTATGGCTTTTAGAAATTTCTGGGAGATCAGACGAATAGAAACAGGAACCAGATGGGACTTCTAGCTGCTGGAAAGAAAGGAAGGAAAAAAAAGGGGGGGGGGGAGGGTGGGAAGGAATCTTTTCCTTATTTAAGATGTGAAAAGCACTTGTTCACTTTTGGGGAGTTTCCCCATCACCCTGGATTTCTTATTTTAAAGTAATTTACTCCAGTTCCATTATATTCTCTTAGGACATTTATCTCTGTTCTTGTTGTTGCTAGGAATTTTTCTTTCTTTTGCAACAAAACCCAGTTTATTTTTAGGAGAATTTAAGCTTTTGCTTTAATAGATAAAAAGAGAGTCAGGGGTTGGTTTTGTTCTTGCAGCAGCCTCAACATCCCTTGGCCGTTTACTTACTGAGTTTATCTTTGAGGCTGCTTAACGTGGAAAAAGGCAGCAGTAGCAGAGAGTAGAGAGAAAGTGGAGGTGAAGACGGTGGAGACAGCAAAACTGAGAGTGTGTGGGTCCTGTTTGAGGTAAAAGGACACAAAAGGGAGAGTTGCACCATAGTGGAACATATGATAAACCCAAATGTGGACCTTAAAAGCATGGAGCCTGCAGCAGCCCAACTTGTAAGGCATCCTATTGTATTTGTGGTGTCTTGGCTGTTGGATTTTGGGGTTGTAAATCCAGAAAACAGGCCTGGTCGAGTTCCAGGTTCCATTTTATCAGACCTTGGCTCTGCAGCTGGTTCAATTTTTAAAAACATCCCCGAGGTGGAATAGAGTCCAAGGAGCATTTTCCAGCTCCTTGGTCCAAGCTGGACTCTGGCTGGGAGTCGTGGTCCAGCCATGATCTGACACCATGCTGGGACTGGGCTCAGTTTTGCTTCATCCTTGCAGCCTTTTGTCTCCAGGCTGGTGGGCACTGGGGGACCAGTGCATGGGCTGTGTGACAGTGCCCTGCTCTACTCAGGGCAGCCATGAGGTCTTGATGCCGAGCTGGCAGGAAGGAAGCAAAGTAGAGACCACCTCGTAGACAGAGGTGGATAAGACCTTCTTGTGGACTTTGCCACTGATCTTCTTCTAAGGGTCTGCTTTTAAAGAATTAAGTTAATTAGGGAGGATTTTAACCTTCCAGTTATTTACTGCTTCCTGGGGGAAAAACCTCCACTTTTCCCAAGTTACTATCTTGTTTTATAGTCTTTCTTTTCTTGATAATCTCTTCACACTATTTCTCATGACCTCTGAACTGCAGCTTTTCCTAAGATAGGGTCATTAGCACAAGGCGATGACCCTTGATAAAACTTCACTCATGGTTTTTAAGTCAATATGAGGGAAAGTCCATCCCTAGGACTTAATGCTGTATAAACTGTATTTCTAGAGAACTGATTGGAAGCTCCACAAACATTAGGACTACACAGTGTGCTATGATACTTCTTAGTGGTGATGCACAAAGTCAACTATTTTAAGACACAATAGTTGTTCATTTATTTGTGTTTCCAAGTGTGTGTACTTTTGAACACATGGCTTTGGTTCCAGGGTTCGTCACAGATGGACATAACTGAGCCAGCTGCTTGAAGCCTCTATTATGGTGACCAATTGATTACACTACTTTAAATGGCAAAAAATGCACCAAAATGTAAAGCTTTAGGTTTGAGTGTCCAATTGGAGTTCTGATGTTTGTGGCTGTCTTTATTCCTTCGGCTCACGCTGGTCCAGCAGGATGTCCCATATTAGAATGCTGCTCCGTTGTTGTTTTTTTGTGATTCCAGTGAGTTGTTTTTTCACAAATGTCTGGAAGGAAAGAGGCATAGGGGACTTGGTTCACAGAGTTTGTACAAAAGCTTTTATTTTTCTTTTTTCCCCCCCTTTGTTTTTGCTTCTCATGGATCTGAAATGCTAGTGTTCTCAGGAGTGACATGGTGGAATTTTTAAAGCAAAGTGCTTATCACATGACTCAGGTGTCTGCTGTCACAGTCAAGGCAGTATCATCCCAGGAATTTTGTTTGAATTTAGGTTCCAGCTCAAACAAAAGTCATCTGAGTAGGCAAGCTTTTACTGGTTTCACTTTGGCTTCCCACGTCGGTTTAATTTGGCCCATGTTTGCTCAAAATATCTCCAGCTGTCTAGAAACTTGTTCCTAGCTTGCTGGAACATTCACAACCCTTTTGGCCAGTGTGACCTTAGCTATAAAGGCTGGCTGTGGTTTATTTCAGATGGTTTTTACCAGCTTTATTATATATAAGGCAGCTCACATAATTGAAAGGGACACATGCGTCGGCTGCTGTCTCTGCAGTCGCAGGTTACAAGTTACTGCTGTCTACAATGGTGAGGCACAAGATCTGCCAGAGAACACCACCTCATTTTGTTCCATGGGAGCTTTTGCTAAAATTTTCTTTTATATTATGACTCATTTTGCTTCTCCATTGGACAGTTTCCCTGTGTTTCACACTGAGGACCCAAGTGTCAGAAGATTAAAGGACTGTCTTTTTGCCCAACTAATACGAATTGGATGTTAAACTGTGCACTACTCAGAAAATGAAATGCCTTCTAAAGAAGTAAGTGGCTGGAAGGAGGCAGTGAAAATCCATCAGATTTGCATGACTAATTAGCTTATCATTAGTTATTATCCTGTGTTTACTTGTAATGAGAATCTTCAAAGATTATTCTATATTAGACATGCAGATAATTTTTTTGCTTATGTAATTTTTTCCTTATTGAGATCCTGCTGTGCTGTGAGCTCTACCTTGACACACATAATTCTGTCTTAGCTCAGCTGTCCATCCTCTAGAGGGTGTTGATCCTGTATCCATCAGTGGGCTAAGTGCCCACACAGCCCAGACTAAATGAGACATTTTCATTTTGCCCCAAAATCAGGTCTGAATTTCTTGTCAGCCAGAGCCCAGCCTCATTTCATGAGATGCAAATATTTCTGGATATCAAGTTCTGATTTTCAGTTAGTATACCTTGAGTTATTCTGCTTCTCAGTTATTAAACAAGGGCTTCTTTTGTGAAAGGCATTAATATAGGAAGAAATGATCCCTGTGTGTCTTCCAGGTGTTTGGTATGATTTTGTAAGGGAAATGTGACTTCTGTAGTTGTTATTTTCAGATCTTCCTTACTTATAAAGGTTGAGAGGATATTAATTATGTTATTTTTTAAAAATTAGCATTCATTTTTAACTAGCTTTACAAGTTTCTGTATGTCCTGCAACTGTTTAAATATATTCATTAGGGGTGGGAAGTGGGAATGTCCATATGCCCAAAACAGGACATGGGTAGCACATTGCCTTTGGATTTTGAAACAGTGGGGCCTAAAAGTTCTGAGCATTTTGTTTTGAAGACCCTGCTATGCCAGACTCTTAGAAGCATTATTAGAATTGAAAAAGAGGATAGGTGCAATAAAACTCACTTTTTACAAATTTTTCCCAAAGAGCTGGATTTGGTGCTGCTCTCTTCCTACGAGACTCAACCATTTCCTGTTTTCTGGCATTTACATATTTCCACCGGACATATAAAATTTTGCATTTACCACAAAAGCTCCCAAAACTAAAAATCAAAAACAAACAAAAAAAATATGAAGAAGTGTTTTGAATCTGATGAGACTTTCATCTCTGCAAGGAAGCAAACAAAATTTTTATTTGTGACCTAACTTGTCAGCTTTAGGGAAACTTATGCCCAAGCCTGACATTATTGTCGAAGCTGATTTTACCAGTTCAGTGATATTTTGCCTTTGACAAAACCCTGCAGGGATGTGCTGGATGCATTTTGTCTTGGAATCAAAGTTCCTGATACGTTTAGAACTTTTATCATCACGTACTTCAGACGGGATGGAAGGTGGGAACTGCTGGCCTCTCCAGGCCATCATTTCCAAAAGTTTGCTAAAGAGCTTATAGATAATATTATGTCTGAATTGCCTGGAGCCTGTTCACAGTGTTTGCTGTCTGGATGGTGAAAGCAGTGACATTATTTCCTTTGAAAAATGCCTTAATTTCCTTGGTGCACTCCATGTCTTGGTTCTTGCAGGTTCCATGAGCTGGAGTTTTATGAGTACATTCCCCATGCCGCGGGCACATCCCCACAGCGGAGATGGAGAGATGGACTGCTCAGGATGACCACAGATCCAGCTCTGCTCTGGGAAAGTGATTGAGTGAAGCCCACCCATCGCTCATCTCCGAGTGCCCGGACATCCTTGGGAGGAGCCGTGCCAGGGGCCCGTGGTTTAAGTGCTTTGCTGAACGGGGGCCAAGGTCCAGCGCGGAGCCTGCCGCTCCCGCCGACTCCCGCTTTGGCGCCGCACCGTGGAGTCAGCCCTGGGCTCGCACTCGCACGTTACGAAATCCTGGCCCTGACAGAGAGCAGATGCATTATTGGGAAGCCCTCGGGTCATGAGAGGGCTAATAGTCACATTCCTGGCCGGGATGGCGAAAGATTTACGCCGGGCATTCGCTCGCCTCGCCTCGCCCTGCACCAGGCCAGCTCCCTACTTCACCGGCCCCCTCGGCTTTAATTGTTGTGTTAATGGCCCTTTTATTTGAAGCAGATCCCCTGGCTTACAGAGGAGAATGACATTATGTCGTATTTTAGATGTATTTACATTCTCCTTGCCACAGGGATAACGTTCTAATTATTTTCTATAGCTGACAGCACCAGCGTCTCTGGTATTAGGGACCCCTTAGACCTGATTACATGGTCTGGTTTTCCTCAAATCACCCACAAATGACAGCGTGGAGCAGGTTTATTATCAATTGACGTACCTTTGCTTAGCACAACTCGCTCCCGAAACAAATGTCCTGAAAAGATAATCCATGTTTGGAGCGTGTGTCTTCACTTGCGTGGAGCAGATGGGCTTAGGAGGCCAAGCCAGCGGCCCGACCCCTCCTGGCTCAGCCCGGGCACGGGAGGCGGCTCGGTGCCGTGCGCGTTTCCCGTGCAATCCGTTCCCAAAGGCTGTGGGAAAGGACGCTGCCAGCTTTGCAGCTACTGTGTCAAACGGTGAACAGCAGCGTGGGGAGGGGGTGGCGGGGCAGGGGAGAGACGGGAGAAGCAGAGGATGTTGGCTTAGTTTTGCAATGAGATGTAGAGAGGTACCAGAGTTTGGTCCAGGTGGGGTTGTGCCTGTGTGAAAGTTGATTTTAGGGGAGAAGAGCAGCCAGACAACAACAGAGAGAGCTGTGCAGCAGGCTTGATGGGCAGGGAGGGAGAAGAGGCATTGGCAGGTGAGTGGGGCTGGTGGATGGAGGGTGGGAACTGCTAGGAGAAAACAGTTGCAATGGAAGATGAGACAGGAGAAACCCGAGAGCTCCATCAGAGGAGGTGGGATGAAGACCACTGCAGAGCCGGAGACAAGTGCAGTGGAGACTTCAGAGCAAAGGGTGTTGCCAAGGAGTTGGGAGCACACAGAAGTAGGGACAGCAATTGAGATAAGAGGAGTGAGAGACACAGTTATTAGAACAAAATGATTTGATTTATCCTGAGTCATTTTTTCACCAAATTTTCCCCTTGAGATCTTAAACAGACTGAAGTGGTTTCAAATGTTGTCATTATTTAGAACAATTCAACAAAATGCTTGTTGCTTTGAGAAAAAAGGAGGGGTGAGGGATTGAGAAAAGAAAGAAAGGAAAAATAAAAAGCCTGGATGGCCTGGTTCGCCGCATTTGAATTTTATTGCCGAATTGGGATGGGTCAAGAAAAATCACCCGTTCTGTTTTCTGAGCAGGAATTTCACTAACAAAGCTGCTCTGATGTGGACGCTTACCCAAGCTCAGATGCAGTCTTCATGTGTATTCTAACATGAAATGACAAAAAGCAAGTATTTGTGCTAGTGAAACCCCGCCGAAGAAATTTTTTTGCACCAGGGCATCTCAATATTGAGACAACTTCATTACAAAATTCAGGCATGTCTTCATGGAGACTTTTCTCCTTGCAGCTCTAGAGATTATCTTATATTTGGAGCTGCTGGCCACATAGGGCATTTTAAAAGCAAATAGAAAGGCAAAGACACTGCCCCAAGGGAGTTCAAATTTAAGCCAGACCAAAGCAGAGTGAAAATGCTGGCTGCATTGTATTAAAAACCAGAAGGTGGACACTTTTATTTGGGGAGCCAAGGATTCCACTAAGTTATTTAGTTTTTCTTGTGTGCATGCATGTCTTCTGCGGTAACTTTTAGCCTCGGCTTAAAAGAAATATGTTTCACTCCTTCCCTCAGTAACACTGGAGCCTATGTGCAAGGTTCAGTGTAAGATGGCAGGAGGCTAGAGGTCTCAAAAATACTGTGTTCCTGTTTCGTGAAAATAAAACACTTCGAGGAGAAGAGGCAACCAAGCCATTATTTCAACCAAAAGAAAAACTTTTGTACATGCAGAAGCAGTATAATTAGCATTAAAAGATATGAGAAAGAGGAAAAGAAGGGTAAGTATTGTCTTGCAGCCATTGTGGCTGCAGCCATTGGAGATGTTTCTGTCACAACACCTACATGAGATTTGTACATTTTAAGACACAGGATAATTCAACCATGGGAACATGGAATTCAGGAAAACAGGGTCCGTATTTCCACCTCCCTTGAAGTTACCTGTTTGTTTTGAATTCACTTGTATGATTGGATGGGTGGCAGTCTGGAGATGCTTCTTGTGATGCAAAGAACCATGAATGAGCGCATTATCTCCTGCCCCTCATGGAGAACATTTTGGGGGTGGAGGTGCTGATGATTCATCATCCAGTTGGCCAGACTGAAAACAGGAGCTAGAGAGATGATATTCATACTGCTGTTTTTATGTTGGGCTGAGTATAGAACTGAGTACCTGTTACATGGTTTGGTCAATGTGATCAATCTGTTGGTCTTGGTATGGGAGAAGGAATGACAAAATGTGCATCTGGTTCTGTCAATTTTGCAGTTTCACTCGAGAATATTCAAGTATGTGTGTCCTGTGCAGATTTGCTGCCCTGTGAATGTCTGAGCTGTAATGAGGTGAATGTTACTGAAAAGCAAAGGTTTAATTAGCTCTGCTGTTTCAATACTTTCCTAAAGTGCATTTCAAATGATATGCTTCATTGTGAAATCAGTCATCAATGCTGTGTTTGATGGTTACAGAAACTGCGTGGTTTTCTTTATCTTTTTTCCTGAGAAGCCCCTGATCAGATGACTTAATTTTCAGAACACGGCACAAAAGAATAAATTGCAAGTACTCTGTGAATTATTAAAGGAGAATATTATGAATAACTTCAAAGAGGAAATGCATGCTAGAATATTTTGTCATGTTGGCTAATTGTCCAGTAGCTGAAAGGAAAAGAAAGGATAAATTGATTAGTTCTGATTGTTTATTAAAAGGTTTTTGCTGATAACTTTTGGGTAGTTGCACTTAACGAATTAAATGTTGTGTGAACATCATACCAGAGATTTGGGAGTTTGGTTTATTTTCTGAAATAAAAATTATTGGATCACAGCACTGATTGATAGGAAAGTGATGTAATATGATTCTGTAGGGCTTTTCTCTGGGTGAGTCACAAGCTGTGCTGATACAGAGCTCCCTGAAGGGGTCAATATATAGTGCAACAGAAAGATAAGAAGGGCCATAGTTTTGCCACGAGCACTGCAAGACACTGGACATACACACCAAGACATGCAGGAGTGAAATTCTAGAAAAGTTTAGGATTCATAAATCACTTGTAGGGGAGACCAGGAATGGGAGCACCAGCTGTGGTGGGGACAGACCCAGGGCACTTCGCCTCTGCCAGGTAAGGAATCTCCTACACTGTTGACAGCATCGTTATCTCAGCCCCAGTGGGGTTGTGGCTGGTGGAGCCTCACAAGTCACACTTGTGCATGGAGCTCACTTTATCTCCATCGAGAAGTGGAGGCTGAGTCAGCCCTGCTGGGATTTGCACCAGTGGTTCCAGGAAGTCTGGGTATTTCAAACCTTAGGCTGGGACCTCTAATCATCCCCTTATCTAAACTGCCTAACATCTGAGTCTGCAAAATTGGGTTGGAAATCTCACACAAACATGCTTTCCCCAACGGCATTTCTGTGTTTGTTTGCCAGTGGAGCCCGAGACTACAGAAGGACACAGGAGATTCAGCTTTGAAACCAAAGGTTTAATCAAAGTGTTGTGTGAAGACCTTGTTCTTCCTTGATTAATGGCTTGCTTACTGCTGGCTGACAGCTGGAAAGGTTCACCCTTTGGGGCAGAAAGACAGAGTTAACACTCAGGTAAGCACTGACCCTCTTGGGCCATATGTTTAGAGGAACCTAGTTCTTTTTAACTAATTTCTGCAGGTGATGGAAGGAAGGTGTTTACTGGTTTCTCATAATTTATAAAGAAATTATTTCATCCTAAATGCCCTACTGCTCAATACGTGCAGAAATCGTTAAAATTATCCAAGGTGGTTTTTTTCAATGCAAGAATTCAAAGACAAATGGTGTGACATCCTACATCAGGCCAGCATCTCTCAATCCCTCCCCAAGTGTCTTCTTCAAACTCACTTGGCCACAAAGCCTGAAGAGTTCAGATATATGAAATTCTTACAGGCTTTGTGAGAAAAGCTGGCCGACTGGGGATGACAGACTAAATTAGCACCCCTATCAGGAAACAGTTGCAGTGTTAATTCACTCCTTATCATACAGCAGAGGATCCTAAGCACAGGATGGGTCAAGGGGGAGGCAAAGGGCTCTCTGGTGTCCCCCAGCTGTGGAAAAGCTCCAGTCAAAAACACTCTCACTTTATCAACCATCTTGTTGTGCAGTGGCACCTTAAAGAACAAACAAACTGGCTTTGTTTTTTCCCCTGACCCCCATCTCTCAGAGCTGCTGGCTTATATTGCACTTTCGTTGATAGCTTGTGACAATGTGGAAGTTCTTTATTTTCACCTTAGTCCTGTCACTGGAGGAAAGGAGCATCCTGTGGCTCAATGCTACAGTCAAATGGGGTGATACAACAGAAAGGAAATTTTCCGGTTTTATACTGTAGTCAAGAAAAAGCACTGGTAAACAATTCCTCACAAATCAGTGCTTTGATATGTTTGGCTTTTTTTTTTTTCAGAGTATCTGTGAGCCAATGCATGCTACATTTCTTATTTTAACCCATATTAGCAAATCTCTGGAGAAACTGACTGCTGTTTGCTGCCCATCTATAGTAGTTAAACCAGATTCCTCTGTTCTGATTTATCAGATAGGGTGACTGATGATGTTTGTAAATGTAAATGTAAAGTTTCCTCAAATTCTAGTGTGTAAAGCTTCAAAACAGTCATTTTCTATAAACACTGTTGCTTGAAAAAGTCCTGCCACTTGAATATCTGGTGAAGATGAATACACATTGCATGCAGTGTTGGCAAAGAGACACCCATCTATAAACATAGAGTTACTATTCATGGAGATTTCTTTTATCATCTTTCCAGTCGTACAAACAAACCAGCACCACCACCCCCGGCAATATTGCATTGTAAATTACCTTCCTTTAAAAAGCCCTCTCCCCTTAGTGCTTTTCACTCAGGAGATGGGAGACAGCCCTGGGCTTGTTGTCTTCAGATCAAATACAAGCTGCAGACTCTGTGTATTCACCTGAATTATATGAACCTCTGTGCCGCAGCTATTTACTTGTTGTGATACATTTCCTTTTCTTGATAAACTAAGCCCTGAAAAGACACATCTGTTTCAGCATTGCCCCCTCAAGGCAGTCCATCTGCCCTCTGTTCTGTAGCATCTTTTTCTCTCACCTTTTCCTTGCCTTTCCCTCTGTAGTCTGCTGTGCTTTTGCTCACACATTCATGATTTCAGTTGGACTCCTGGGGCAGAGACTGTGCTGTGGTGGTTGCCTACGGAAAGCCATCTATCCTGCCATGTTTATGAGAATCATTTAGGGATACGCAAGAGCTGCAGCCCACTTTGGGGCTGAAGCCTGAAAGCTTGAGCTGGAGGCTGTTTCTAATTAGTTACACAGCACCCATCTATTGCTTCCTACAATGCTTACAGGTCTTGTTACCCTCAGTTTCTTATTAACTTTACTGATGTTCAGCATCCTCAGCATCAGGCAGGTCTTGTCCCCAATAATGCACTAATGTACCAGGACTCTTTAATATTTTTAATATATGCACTGAATGCTACTTTTATTAGAAACTCAACAGGACTGTGATTTACAATTAAAATAAATACAAGATAATTTATTAGAATACACTATTGGAGTCACAGCCTCCATGGGGCAACTTTCTCTGTTATGCTATCCAAGTACTGGAAGAGTTTATTGCAAGGTTTACCATGTGGCATCCAAAAATCCTCTATAAAAAGCTTTTGATTTGCACCTAGGAATAAGTTTGAAGAGAAGGGAAAGCTGGAAGCCTAGTTCTTTGTAGGAACACTGGTGTTTTCCCTGGCACCCTGGGCTGAAGCTGGAACCTCTGTTCAGCCCTCACCACGGTCTGTGCCCCGCAGTCCTCTGCAGCGGGAGCCGTGAGGAGGTTCCCCAGGTGCTGGTGGCCGTCTGTCGCTGTATTCTGCTCTCAGGCCTCTCTTGCCCTTTGAAGATTCCCCATTGTTTGGGCTATTAACATACTTTCGGGGTGGATGTTTATCTTTTTCGAAACTTTACAGCAGGCGCATTGTTAAAGCAAAGCCCGAGCAGGTCTTTGCAAGAAAGCGCCACAGCGCTTTGGTAAGCTCAACGCAACTCCGAGTAGCTCTTCCCTTTATTTGATCAGCTTCTAAAACCTAACAGTTCTGTGAGTAAACATTTATAGATCAAATCAAAAGCTCGCAAAAGGAAGCACTCTCGATAGATTAGAAGCTAAACTGATCTAAATTAGAACAGATGCAGAGATAACCTTGCCTGGCTAAAAAGCATATACTATCGGTTGCACACAGATAATTAAATGAATGAGCCCTTTTCTATTGAACAACTGATGTGCAATTGATAAACTTAATTAATAATTAACTTTTTAATTAAATATCAATTTAAAACAAGTGTGGTAATGTGCCAGTCGCATTTAATTTTACTGTCTTTTCTTCATTACAGAACTGTCATTAGCGTTATAGGTATGTGGTTAAGATGCCTCCATGCACTGCAGAGGGAATAAATGTGTCCGCTGGGCACTCGCCAGTGAAGAGATGGTGATAAACAGCAGCAGCTGGAGACAAAGTCAGCAAGCAGCTTCAGAGAGTCAGAAGGAACCACAGATAAATGATACATCCTTGGATGCAGCTTCCTTAGCAGCAGAAGGACTTGGGTTTATGGCCTGGTTGCCTACTAACTGAGGAGGCAACAGGTACAGGAGAGGTGAGCCCTCCTTGTAACTGCTCTCTGGGAAAAGGTTCTTCCCAGCTTTATGAATGAAGGGGCTGGATGGAGCCAACACTTAACATCTAAACCCTCACCCGCGGGTAGGGGAGAGAGGTCCATCAGTTATTGCCTTGTTTCAGCAAAACAACCCTGCATAAGTGAGGGAAGGCTGTGATCTTTTTGCGTGTGTCTTCTCACATGATGCCTTAGTGCAATTCCTATTAGTGCTAATGGGGTAATTGGCTCCCCTCAATGTGAACTCCCTATAATGCATCCACATAACTTGATTTGAGAGTGTAAATCCTATTAGCCTGAACGGCGATTTTTTTCTGCCTCTAATTTACCCATTTGATCCTGCGAGCACTAACAGCCGATCTCGTCTCCCTTTGAAAGCGATAAGTAGGCATCTGACTTCCGCTAAACGGTGTTTGCAAACATTCCTGGTGCTGTCACACCTCTGGGACGCTGCCCTGCTCCGTGGCCCCCCTGAGCCAGCCTTTCCAAACATCTGTGCTCAAGGGATGTTCTGCCGGGCCGCCAGCGAGCGCCTGCTTTTCGTCTGGCTCGGCGGGGCAGGCTCAGCTCCCGAGCACATGTGGCGGCTGCGTGGCTGCATCGTGCGGCCCGGGACAGCAGCGGGTGCTCGGGGCTCCCCAGCGACCTGGATGCTGTCTGGGAGTGTGGTGCGTGCCATCAGATGCTGCGGTGCTGTGGTCCGCCGGCTGCTGCTCCCCTGGGATGCTGGACATTCGGAGATTGCAATAAACACGCTGCACCGAATGAGAATGATGGCTGCTTTGCTGCAGACCTCCCCCCTCTACCATCCACTGAGTCCATGCCTCATCCTAACTGTACTCCTCTATTTTTTCCCCCTCTGTTTAAAAACTTACCTAGGGAGCTCAGCTGTGATTTACGTACCTAAATACAACAAAGTATATTCAAAGCACACAGCTCCTCTTCAAACCTTGGCATTTGGTTCCTTCCACCTACCTAGTAAACACTCACAAGGAGCAAAGGAATACTCAGAAGGCAGGAAATTGGGTTTGCAAACTTGAGGGGAAAAAAAGGTGGAAGGCTGCAAGAAACATTTCCCACCAACTCTGTGTCTGCTAGCAACAAGGAGAAATATTTGAGAACCTCACTGAGGATGTAAGAAGATCTTTTCATGGTGGAGGATCTGAGTGAAGATCAAGGGTTGCTTTTATTTGGTTGTTAAGGTCTTGGTTTGTTTCCAACCAAAATAAGAAGGGTAGACGATAAACCAATGGGCTCTTGATTGTCCTTCTGTAACGTGGGGCTTGAAGCCAGCTGGCAGTGACTCCCCAGAAGGTACCATCATGGACACGGCACCAGACACCTATCCGGGTGGAATACACTGCCGATGAAAGGATGATTTCTTTTCCTGCTCTGCCTCATAAGAGGATATTCTCGATTCTCCACATGTGAAGAGAAGATGGGTCCCTCCCGTGGGGAATGTTACTGCTGGCCACCACTTCCTCTCTGAAAACCCCATTTGAAAAGGAGGAAATAGTTGGTGGAGGAAGTTCCTGAAAAGGAATCTTTCAAATCCTTATTTTTGTCTGTTTTTTTTACAGGGGACACCCAATACAATGGAAATAATTGGTAGGGCTGCCTCAAGTGACGGGAAAATTGCAGAAAACTGCAAAGAGTGTGACAGCAAGAAAACCAGCTTATTCTCCATTTATTGTACAATATTTATCATCAACCCGTTTTGTATATTTTGCTTTCTTTTGTGTAATCTTATCATCACTGGGGTTGAAAACGATGTAATTTTTGCTCCTTTGAGTAGTTGCCAAAAAAGCACTTACGTCGGAGTATTAGTGTATCATTTGGCTAGCACATCACATAATGGTTTTTTTACAGCAAGTATTTAGCCGTGTTTTCATCCTGTGGGAAAGAATGATGGGTCTGTTTTGTGAAAATAAGAGCTTGTGGCAATGTGGACATGCAAGAGATAGAAACATAATGCAACAAATTAGTTTCAACACAGAGAAATGAAGTAGTCCAGGCTCCATATACATTCAACAGTGCTGGTTTCTTTCTCTCTCTTTTGTCTCTCCTTTTTACTCTTGTTCTGAAATGTATTGTTGGATTTTATGGGAGAACGTTGCAAGCAGAAACTATTTGAATTCAATGAGCTGCCTACTTGATTTGGGCATGAAGATTATGTTATACTTATATACATATATATGTTAATGTAATGAATGTACACATGTAGGTAAAATAGTAATTAAAAGCACGTGAGAGAGAGTAGTAGTTGGTTCCAAGTAAGTATGATAAAATTCATCCTTTTACTTAAACTCAATGCAAGTTCATGGTGTTATAGCAAGAACCAAATTGGCTTTGTTATAGCCTGGACATATACTTTAGGTTTTGGCAACCAAAACAGTATCATGAAGCAAAAGAAGTCTGATCATTCTAATTTCATCTCAGAAAATGAAGACCTGGTGCAAAAAGTAATTTGCCTTTACATGTTTTAGAAATAATTAAGCAGTTAATCATTGCAGTTTCAGGTGATCCCATCATATCCCTCCCAAATAGTGGTTAAGTGAATCTCTATTATATTTGAAACCCAACATTAACTTGCAAACCATTCATGATGTGATCCCCATTTTTTTCCAATCTATGTGTTTTACAACCTGCCTTAAATAATGGTCAATAATGGTTTTCTCTGTCAGAAAAATGTTGGAGTTGCTGTTTTAAAGTTCTCCCTTTCTTAAACTTTATTTCTTAAAATATCCCAGTAAGTTGTGACCAAGATTTCTATTTCTTTGCGTGAGAAATTCACCAGAATATCTCCCAACATTTGCCATGTAACTGTATAATCTATTTGATGTGACCTTCCTTTTTTTCCAGCAGGCACTTACCCATTTGTGCAGTTACATGCACATTTGTATTTTGTCATGTCTGAATTCAGACTGAGAGTCTGGAGATGCCAAGTACGTGCCTAACTTATGCAAAAAGGAGTGGAGTTGAGCATATGGCTGCATGGATCCTAGGTGAAAAAAAAAAAGAAAAGAAAAAAAGAAAAAATGCCATTTACGAATTTATTAGGGCTTTAGAATTAGTTATCACCACTAATTGTACTAAAATGCAACTAAAAAGATTCTATAATAGAGACTTCATGATGGAATTGTCCTTTTGCATGTCTTCCTGTTGCTAAAGTACAGCCTTCCACAACTTCCAAAAACATCTATGAATTGTTCTTTGAAAGCCTTTCATCCTGAAGGGTACCGGGAAACCACACAGCTCATTGATGTTGACTGACTCAGGGTGCTCAGAACCTGCCCTTTGGGTGCCCAGGTCTTTCCTCTGGGTTAAGGGCTTTAATGGTAACAAAAATGTGCTTGAGAAGGGGTTCTCCAGACTGCCTTAATACTTCAGGATTATTCTGCCTTGAAAAACTGGAAAGCCCCTGCTGCACTACCATAAATGAGTCATTAGAAAAATTAGATGGGAGAGAGGGGGTATGAAGACTCTTCTGCAATCCCACTTAGGAGGATGCATGAGCTGTGGCTTGGGGGAGGAAGATGCACCCAGGGTTTTCCAAACATTTGATTTCCTAACCAAGGAAGTGAGCAGAGCTTCACCTCTCCTGTGCTATTTGAAGAGTGATTAAAGCAAAGGAGGGAAGGTGAGTCAACAGTGACTAAAGACCATGCATAAATTCCTGACAAATGGCTGGCAGGGGAGACACAGAGCAGAAACCTGAAGCAGCCTGGTTTTGCTTTGAGCAACACTTTATCTTCACTGAGATGTCACCACTGTGTTATATCACTTCCTCCCGAGGTATGGCCATGGAAGAGCAAGACCTTCCCATAATGGAACAGCACAAGCAACTGAGATATATTTCATGGTTGCCTTGGGGGTGCCGCTAGCCATAACAGTGCAAAGATTTGGGGCAGGAGGTGTAACACAGGGAGAAGAGCTAATAAATGACCTTTGCAGTGTCAAATGTGATCGAGTTAAACCCACCAAAAAAATGATAGGTGAGGTAAGAGTTTGTTCATGAGCTGTGTCCTGCCAGAAGTGTATCACCAGCCATTAAGGTCGATGTGAGCAATCTTGCCACACTGGATTTTTTTGGAGTGCTTGTGTTACCCTCGATAAAAATCTTGTTGGTATTTGGAGCAGAATACCTCTGATAGACACTTAGCCTGGCTCTTGCTACACTCTTCCATTACTGCTAAAATCCTAGCATAGAGTTTTTCTTGGTCAAAAGGAAAAAAAATATTCTGGCTTGGATACATCTCCCAAATTTTTAGGCACTATTTTTTAATATCCATGCCGAAATGACTGTTCCTAGTGAAGCCAAGCTCCTTCAGAGTTCCTTGTCCTCGTGCCAGCCATGTGTAAGCTGCTGCTAAGCCCCATGTCCTGCTGAGGCCTCACCATGTGGATGCAAACCCCAGATGTGCAGCCTGGACACAGCAGTGACCATCACTGCAGGGGTGCACACACCTCGAGCCTTCCTTGTCAAAGTCTCCAAAAGGAATGTCTTGTGCAGAAAGAGCATTAAATAAGATGTAAACTTCTAGAAGCAGCCTTTTTTTTTTCCCATGGAGAAATACTTCCTTATCCCCAGTGAATTCATATGGATTTTTAGAAAAATATGCTCTTTTGTAGGATCTTGTAAGATGGCAGGAGCCAAGGGGCTCTGCAGAGCCTTGTGTTGCTGTCAGAGTTCAAAAAGGTGAGTTCCCCTGGGAGGGAAAGATTGGTTTTCTTGTTTAATGCTGTCTCTTGTTTAGACTTAGAGATCTGAATAGCCCATTTCTCTTTATGTAGAGGCTTTTTTTCTGAAAATGTTTATCTTCATGCCTGAAATATTTTGTGAACTTTGCTTTCCCATCCCTGTAAAGAGTATCTCTTAGGTAAGTTCTTGTTTCTTGAATTTCCCATCTATAATTGCAGAGATGTAAGAGAAAGAATATGCATTTTCATAGAACAGTTATTTGACATGGAGTTATGGTAAATGTATCTGCTCTGCTTGTTTCCTATTTATATTGACTTTCCATTAATATCCTGGCATACACATGCATATATATGTATATGAATATGACTGGCAGCAGATAAAACGGGCTAATGGCAGAGAATGTTGGGGGGTGAGGGGCAGCTTTAAACTCTTTTTAGTGTGTTTTCCTAAATTTTTTGACCACCTAAATGGGCATGTGAGAGGTATGTTTGCTAGGAGCCAGATGAAGGATTTAAATTTCAATTTTCAGATGACAAATGCTGCAAGGAGTGATGCAAGTCATGAAAATTAGTTGCAGAAAATTAAAAAAATGTTTCCAAAACAATTGCAGACTCTTTACTTGCTGTTCGCAGGGAGAAAGCAGAATTCATTAAATAAATAATTTGATCCAAATGATTTGTCCAGTTGCTGAAGGAGCTAGCAGTCAGGACTTGTGAACTAGTTTGGTTACAGCTATAATGATGAGGAATGCAATGCAGAAAAGCTGAGGGGTTTTTAGAAGCAATTCCCAAGATGCTATATTGTTTTCTTTAGGTTTCTGAATGAGTGTTGCTGATCATTGGGCTCTCAGCAGAGAGCTCAAGGCTGATCACCACAGCAGGCAGGGCACACTGGGGCTGTGCACACCCTGTGCAAGGGTGTCAGGAGAGCTTCTCCTGGTCCCCTCTGCTGCAATTCAGAAAATCTCTCTCATCCTTTTCCACCGTGAAAGTGCAAAGGGATGACACAAAGTGCTGGGAGGGTTGTTGGCACTGCCCCTTTGGGCACGGCTGGACCTGGGGATTCCTGGCTCTGCTGGTGCTCTGCACGCTCCAGCCTCGCCACCTGTGCTGGTAAGAAAAGGCTTTTCCAGTCTAAAAATAAGCAGCTGGTGTCTGGAGTCTGTTAGTGGGAGCGTGTGTCTGATACGTAATTTGAACTTGATTGCGAGGGTCTTGTAACCTCTCCTGGAGGCGGTGCTGCCGCCCTGGGGCCAGCTCCCCTCTCCCCCAGGTGAGGGGCTCTTTGTGAACCCGGGCTCCGCACTTCGGGCACCTCCAGCCCCTCATTCCCCTTCCCGGAGTTATCGGGCAGAGATGACTCGCAGCACCTTCACACCGTTTTAACTCCCCTACCACTGCTTTGCAAGTAGCTACTGAAACCCATTTATTTGGCAGCCGCTGAAACTTGACACTGATGATGATGAGCAAGGGAAGGCAGAGACCTGTTGTTTCCAAGAGTGAATCTTAACTGCAAAACCTGGATGTTTGCTGCAGAGCACGTTGGGAAAGCTGTTGGTGTCTTAGGATGCTGCTGTTATGAATGGGGCCAACTTGGAAATTCATTTTTGGATCTTATCTTCCTTGCCTGGAAACTTTTGAATCCGCAGTGTTGACAAGGAAATCACAAGGAGAAATTTTTCCTCGTGGATTGCTTAGATGTGCTGGATGGGACCTTTCCTCGCCCAGACTTTTGATGCACCATGTAGTTAGAAGAAAAGTGGTACTGATGGGGAGATGGACCGATGAGTTTTGGTGTTGATCCCATCACCAAAAAGCTGATCCACAAGCCAGACTGTAACCCTGCTCGTGGTACTGGCTGAGGAGGGTTTCCATGCAGCTTGGATAAACTATGTCCATCTTGGTCCTATTTTATAGCATGGAAATAAGAGTGGGTTTGGAATATGTAGATGGAAAACCAGGTGCAGCATTAATCCAATTTTCATTTTATCCAAATAACCAGACCTTAGAGAAGGGGTTCAAAGGGAAACAGGTTTGGCAAGCAATGAGAAGAGGCTCAGTCAAATTTCTCCAGTACCAACAATCTCCCCTGGCCTTCCACATATTTCAGAACCATCTCTCCAACTCAGGGACCCCCTTGGCTATGGGTTTTCTGTGTCACAAAGGCTGGCTCTGGCAAACATTTTTAGAATCACCATCTGTCAGCTTTTCCTTCAGGGATCCCCATTTACAATAGCTTGTATCCAGTCCATGTGCAAATCCCACTGGGCTGAAACTTGGCCCTGCACAAGGTTGGCCTGGATGAAATTAACAAACACAAATTTTATTCAATTTAGTTTGGCCAAAAATATAAGATTCTTTTGTTTGCAGATGCTGAAGTTTAGATGCCTTTCCAAACTTATCAAGGACAAGGGAACCACTTTGGAGAAAATAACAGCCAGCCAACCACTTTGGAGAAAATAACAGCCAAGCCCTCAGTCATCCTAGAATTCAAATTGAACTGGAAACCTATGCACCAAGTAGTTTGTGAAGCTTAGAAATGAAGTTCATTTTTCCTGATCCATTTTTGCTGCTGTCTCTGAACTTCATTGTTCTAACTGGCCTCTAGATAGAAACACTGAAGTATCAGAAGAAGAAAACCAGTCCTTACAGCATCTAGGTGGGTACAGCAGGAAGTATCAGAAATCTTCTGGGAATTTTTCAGTTCCAGGAGATTTGGAGAAATATTTGACCCAAATCCCAGAGTTTAGGGGTTAGGACTGTCTTGGGAGCACGCCTAAACTGCTTTGGTCTGGAGATGTGGCTAGAAATCTTCTAAGATCAAGATCTGTCTCTCTTGATTTTCCATCCAGGCTCTCCAGATTTTAGGTCTTATCTGCCAGACTCAAGCATGATAACGCCCTGGTGCCTGATTTATCTGTCTCAGAAAGACCAAGGATTGAGTCAGCCTTCACATCTTTTTTTCTCAGTTCTCACCGAAGTGCCAGACCACTTAATTTAATCCTATCCTCCGTGCAGGTACCCTGCAGAACTACTATCTTGGTCTCGTGCTTCCTTCAAGCTTCCAAGTCCTGTCTCCTCCACTGACACTGGTCCAGGGAGCTTGCAATAGTGCCTCCTGAGCTAAAGGGTGGGATGAGGCTGAAGGGTCCTCTGCACATACCCAGCAGCAAGCAGGCCTTGTGCAAAGAGCAAATGCAGTGCATGGCATTCGATACTTGCATATAAACATCCCCCAGACAGTGTTACTGTCAGAGAGGTAACGCCGGAGTATTTGCAAAGATGATTTGTATTAGTTAAAGAGAAGCTGCCCCAGCCATCTCCAATGAAGCCACATCCAGAGCCTTGGGGATGTGGCCACCCCTTCTCCAAACTTCCCAAATCTCCTTGCTATTGGAGGAGGGGAAGCAGATCAGGTTTGATAAACCCACCCAGTGCCCCCTGCAGCAGCCAGCCCGTCACTGTCAGAGGAGACAGTGTGCTGTTAGTATGCTCTGAGTATGCTGTTAGTATGTTGGGGCTGTGCAGCTCCTCTGCCATCTTCATTCACCTTAGAAATGTGAAGTTTGAATGGTTTATCTCTATTAATCACCAGCTCAAAAAGCTTTGTGCACCAAGGGCCGCAGATAATTAACTTCACTATACTGCTTGTCTTATCAGTATCAACCTCTTGTCCTCCTGTGAAACAGTTAAAACCATCAGCCCCTTTTTACTTTTCCATTTAACTCTAATGCTTTAACACTGATGTTCTAAATGGCCCTGCGATTCATACTTATTAGACAAACCTTTCTTTCTGCATTTCTTATATTTTTTGATAATTGGCCATGTATGTTTCTAAGGGGATCAACAGCTTTTCATGCCACTATACTAATAATTAAAGATTTCTCACAGTCTTTCAGATTTCTCTTTGCCTTTTTTTCTTTGATAAGTATAATTTGCTGTTTAATTGGGGAGGGAGGGAGGGGAGAAGACTGGTAGTAGCAATGGGGTGACTACATAGGAAAAGGTTTTGTTTAACAAAATTCTCTAATTTAAAAAAAAATCTACATTGTTTCCTATTTTTATCTCTTGTCTTGCTGAAACTACCATTCTTCCAGCACTGTAAAATGTTATAACAATCCAGTGAAAGGAAACGGGGAGGCATGACAGAGAAGCCCCAGGGGCTGCCTAAGGGCACCCTCCTGCATCTGCAGAGGATAAGGAAGATTTTAGACAACTGCTGGACCTTTTCTCAGCTCCAGCCAGAGGTGAGTTCCACTGTGCCAACAGAGAGAAGATGCTGTGTCTGGAAGAGCCCCATTACTGCCATGGCCATCTCTGCTTCCCTAGACATTGCCTGGCTTGGGAGAGGCGTTTTGGGAGCCTTGAGTTAGTGTTATGGGGGGAGGATGGGATGATGTGGAATACAGAACCTCTGCTGCTGTGACAGCCCATCTGTCTCCGTTTGCACAGGTGAGGCCATTTGAGCTCAGAAGTCCCAATGCCTTCAGTCTTCACTAAAGCTACTCTGAAAAATATTACTCAATACCTCCCGTTGTAATTCTTAAATTAATTCACTCTTCCCACGTACATAGGTTAAGTGGCACTGATGCTCTTGTGGGACATTCCTAGTGCACAGTTCTAAACCCCAGTTCCCAGAGGTGTGTGATGGGAGTCTCTTTAGCTTTCCTTCAAAACAAAACATTTATGCAGTTGAGCAGAGAAGGATGGAGGTGTGACTCCAGTGTCCTGAAATGATTATACAGAAAAAGTTGTCCCACGCTGTTTTCAGACTTATGATTTTTACAGCACCTCTTAGTGCGGGGAGGAGGTGGGAGCAAAGGGAAGAGTGAAGAGCTGATTCACATTTTTGACTGTTGGGTATGGGCAACGTGGTGCTGTGCTCCTCCAGTCATTGTGCAGCAACCATTTCTTATCAGTGCTAGTGTTGAATTGCAAACCGAGTTCATGCAGAAGTCATTCACTTATTTTTTGAGGGAAGAATTCATACAACCTGTGATCTATTCTGGGATTATTCCCCAACAGGGAAGGAGGAAGAAAAAGGCTGGTGGTGCCTCTGTTGTGAATAATTCATCCCATCCTACCAGCCTGGGTGCTAAGTGACCCCTTTGCTTGGCCCCTACCAGGGCTGGGGAGGAGGGCGGGATGCCTCCCGTATCTCCGTTAGCTGCTGGGGTTAATAGGGGCACTCAACACACACAAGCACACTCTAAGCAGGGTCAGGGGGCAGCCAACACATTGTGACCTAAAATTTGACAGCTTTTACTCATTTCATGTTAGGTGACCCCATTTCTCTTTGGGCAACTGCCTTGCCCAGTGCCTGTGCTTGGGATGCACAGTGGTGCAGGAGCCTGCCTGGTCCCCTCTGAGCGCTGGGGAGAGCAATGTCCCCTTGCACAGATGCACTCTATGGCCTTATATTCCATATCCCAAAGTGCCACCCAGTATCACAAGGGGAAATGAAAAGCAAGAGCAGCTGTTAAGTGATGAGCCCCCATCTCTCTGCCATCTCAAGATGGTTGAAGATGCTCATTTATAGATAATTTGTATTTTATCCCACCAGGTCCTGGTCCTGTGTTGCAGCACCACAACCTTTTCCAGCTCACCACAGGGCCCTAATGGCATCTGGGCTGCTGAAACACCAGGGACCTGACCCTGGTCATGCCCACGTGTTACCATCCATCTCATCCAGAGATTTATTTTTGGTAACTGCATTGTGAATAGTGGTAAGATCTCTTCTTGTGCTCCAACCAACATCCCTGAGAATTCTCACTGATGCTTCAGTTTTCTCCCCTTCCCCTGAGACAAGGCTTTGAGGGCAATTCTCTTATCTCTGCTTGTTTTGTTTTGGTATATTATGTGGCAGAGTGTCTGGAGGTGTCTCTCCTCTTTCCTCCTTTCCAGTTGTCTGCCTTCCTCCATCACTTTGTCACCCTCAGCTACTTGTTAGTCTCTCTGTTTTCCTCCTTGTCCCTAGTTGGTCCATTTGTCGTTTTTCCTCAGTAGTTCATGCTCCTTCCTCTCCCACTTCTTCTCTGCCTCTTGTTTCTCCCTTGTTTCTCTCTTTCATTTTCTCCCCCCTAGTGTTGGAACTTCTTTCTTTGATTCCCCCCCTCCACCTCCCACTCTTTATAGTGCTGTTATCTGTGATTTTGGCAAAGAGCACATTTATTGGGGAGGAATATCCCCATGGCAACACAGCAGATGGTGACTTTTGATTAACTTGGCTTTTTTTTTTTTCCCCCGACTGCCAAATCACAATCCGTCTTTGAAATTAAATCAGGCTGTGATAGCATCAGTTGTTCTGGAGAGGGGACGAGAGAGAAACAAGACTAAAGTATTACAGCAGGAGCCAGGATGTAATGCAAATTCGTGTTTTTTAACCCCAGCAATAAAAACTCCTGTTCATTGTGGGAACGGAAGGGACCACAAGAGAGGGAATAATAAAATAAAAAATTAGATTAAGAAAATGTTATCACCATACATGGTCTCCTCACTTTGACCACGCTGGAACGTGTGTCTCTGTAACACCAATGTCACTCCTTGCCAAGTCACTCGATGGTGCTGGGCCTCATTCTGCAGCTGCTTAAACACCATTGAGGGTTCTCCTCCTGCCTTGGGTAGCAGGAAGAGGCCAGGTTCTTAACTGAGCAGTTCAAGCAACTACTTATTTACAGGAGTGTAGTGTCCAAAGCGGGAAGGAAAGAAGGAATTTGCAAGCAGGAGGAGGAAGGTAAGAAAGCAGCTCCTGGAAGGCATTGGAGGCAGGTGAGAGGAATTCAGGGTAAAGTGAGGAAGTAGAGGAGCTGGTAAGGTTGGATGCCATCACTGAGCCAAGATGCTGAGTGATCAAGGGCATGGGAAAGTGAAGAGCTGTCTGTAGTGGCACCAGGGAGGTCTGGGCCTGGGGAAGGGAGGGAACAAAGTTCTGCCAGCCACGAAGAGAGAGTTACAGGGCATAGCCTCATGGAAGATGGGAAAGCAGATACTGAAGTCAAACAGTAAAGAACTTTTCTGAATGCTTGAGAAGTGGGTGGTATTCAAGTCCCATGAGCTCCTTTGCCTGGTGCTTTTTGGAGGGTGACCAAAGGTGAATGCAATTGAGTGCTAATTGTAGCCAAAGATAAAGGAGGGTTTGAAAATGAAAGCTGGAGGAGATGACTAATGACCCAATTCATGGGTCAGTTCAATTTCATGGGAACTTAAGTGTTATCTCAGGCTGGAAGGCTGCTGGACACTATCTCCAGTTACTAGTGTTCCCCATACAGGAAGTTACCAGTGGTTGTCTGGTCTCAGCACTGACTCCTGTGGATGCAGAGAGTTTAGGAGTTCTGGCTAAAGGCAAATAGTCACATTCGGTCTTGGTAAGGTTCAGATGAGATAATGGAGTTTTATCATAGAATCACAGAGTACAGTGTGTTGGAAAGGACCCACCAGGCTTATCAAGTCCAACTCCTGGCTCTGCACAGGACACCCCAACCATCACACCGTGTGCTTGAAAACCAAATCAGAAACAAAGTGCCTCAAGGGTTAAAACCCCTTCCTCTCTGGAGTTGTAACATGGTATTTTCTGGTACTGTGGAGAACAAACACACATTTTCTGCTACTGTGGAGAACCCTTGGCATGCATTGTGTCAGCCTTGAGACACTTATTTGCTGTCACCAGGTTCTCTTCTGTGTTCACAAGGAGGCTTTTCATAACACCACCTGATAAAAATGTTTCTCCTGGAGAAGCTGTTCTTAATGTCAGATTCAAACCTGTACCCTTCTGCAAAAAATTTAAAGATATGGGATTGTCCTGCCCCTTACATTAAAAGAAGTAACAGAGAAGCTCCCACTACAATTTCTGAAAAGCAGTTCATATTTTCTTACTCACTGGGAGCTCTGGGCCACCACCATGTCTCTCTCACTGCTTATTTTTAGTCAAACCAGTACGTGTTCCTGCTCTGCTGCAGGGGACTCTGTGGGTTCTTAAGTTCTTCCAGGGTAAGCTTTGTCCAATAGATAAAACTTTGCTGCAGATGTTGTTTCTTCTGTTCAAGATCTCAGTTCAGGAATGTTTTGTGTATGCCACATTAGATCTGATGTTCTTTGAGGAGAAGATAAGATTTAGGTGCAGGAGATGAATCAGGTAGGGATGCCACTGGAGCTTAATTGGCAAGAGATATTGCAGGACCTGAATCTTTCCTGTGAGGCACAGGCACAAGGGAGAGCTGCAGTCTGCAGGGGTTCATGTGTTGGTGGGAAGCATCAGAGGAGGGTTTGTGAGCACAGTGGGATCTAAACCGCTGTTTAAATCTCAGTTTGATAGACACGGGTATCCAACCCACGGCTTGTCCTGTTTAGATGGCATTCCTAGTGCAGACAAGCATTTGTAGCTGCTGGGTGCCGTTTCTCCCCATTTTGGTCAGATTGTCATTTGGTTTCGTGTCCTGGGCACCCTGCCAGCGTCTGTCTTTCCCCAAATCTCCCCTTGCCGTCCATGAATGTCTTGTAATCGTGCTCTTCCCTTGCGTGCAGCCCTGAGGGTGGCTGGCATCCAGCGTGCCAGGGTGTAGGAACCACACGCCGCGTGCCTGTGCGCTTGCTCTGCCCCCTGGCTCTGTGTCGCCCCAGGGCCTGGTGACCTCCAACGGGGCGCGGGAGCTGCTGATGGACAGAAGCCAGGCCTGCCCTGCGGCGTGCCCGGCTCAGCTCAGCCCCCTGGCTCAGCACACACATCCCCAGGGTCCCGCAGGGCTGCGATCCAGCCCATAGGGCGCACGAAACAAACCGGCTGCAGCCGTGACGGAGCGCTCCAGCCTCTCCGGCTTGACACCACGTCGTTATATATTGATGCCATGACACCAGCGCTCAAAATAGTATCAGGACAATTTGATTTCCTGCAGATCTCAGGATGGGGTCATAAAAACGGAGACTGTTCTGGAGAAATGGGATAGGGTGGAAATGTTTGTAGTGACATCACTGCCACTTCCATGCCAATGGCCTCCTACCGCTGCAAACATGTGATTGTGATTTTGCTGCACGCTCCATCAGAGAAGTGCCAGACTGGCCGGGGAGGGAGAGAGAGGGAGAGAGGAGAAGGGGCGGAAATATTCTGTTTTTGTATCTCAATTCAAATATCTGACAACAGCCTTGCAGCCCAGGGTGCTGAGTGATCAGGAGTGGGACCATGGAGCTGAGACTGTTCCCAGATCAGCAGAGCTTGGGGCATTGCAGCAACCTAACTAGGGGCTGAATAAGGACCTTAATTTTATGGTGGAGGGTCTTGGTCTGCATTGGTATGCTTCAGTGGAGATTTGGCTGGTTTTGTGCTCACCTTTCCTCACTGGCCCCATTTGCTTCTTATGTCACTTTTCTTGGCAAGAAATACCTACAGGCCTGAAATATGGCTACAACAGCAACTGCAGGCTCTTGTAGCTATATTTTAGGCCATTACAGGGAAGAACAGATCTCAGTGTTGGCGTTTCACCCATGAAGCAGAGAATAACAGGGAGGGATTTAAGTAGCTGGGGATACAGGAGGAGAGAAGGGAGAAAAGAGAGGGAAGAAACAGGATTCATCACCAAAAATAAAACTGGATTGTGTCTGAGGACATTGTAGGACATTGTTTGCTCCACAAACAGCACTGAAAGCCGTAAAGCCTATCTTGGTTGCAAGGTTCTATCCTTCCCAAGCAACAGCCAGTGGAGATCAGCCCTGGATGTGTCCAGCAGATGTAACCTTGGGGGGCTGCGGAGGGGAGCAATATCTGCGGGGGCATGGGCGAGCAAAGGGATCCAGCTAATGCACCCGTCTATCAGATTAAGCTGTCAAAACCCAAGCCACTTCCATCACTGTCCGAGGAGAGACTCTCACTCTCTGCTTAATGGGATGTCTGTCCTGTTGTTGTCACTCCAGGGAGAGGGGCCGCTGCCACCAGAGTGTGCAGCCGGCTGTGAGTTTAAAATCCTATTAAACGGGGACTAACATTTGCAAAAAAAGCAGGTATCCCCTAGTGGGGATTTAAAGATGTTTAGACATAATTTGATTTTCCAAGCAGATGTCATTATTGTTAAACAGTTGCCCACTTGATATGTTCAAGTTGTTGGCTGTAATTGCTAAAATTAGCAGGTCTGCGTAGAGCAAAGGTCAGTCGGTTAATATCGTGATTTAGTATTTTATGAAGTAATTCCAAATGGTTTTATGTATGTTTGTGTTTTTGCAGCCTAAGCCCACATTAAAGTAGTTGTGGGCCCTGCTAATAAAATAATGACTCAGCCTCTCAGCAGAGGCTGCTGGCTGCACTCGGTGATGGAGCCCGAGCCACCCGGGCTCCCTGCTCTGCCTGGTGCCACAGGCAGCCGGGGCCACACACTTGGGTCTGGAGCTCCAGGCAGAAGGGAGGCTTCCAGCTGCCCCTAAGTGTGACATCTTCAAGCAGAGCTGGTGCTGGAAATGAGCCCATCAAGCCCAGCAGTGACTGGAAGGACGACGGGCTGGTTTCCGTCAGCAGCTAAGCACAAGGGTGTGCAGCTGATACCCCAGGTCCTCACGGGGGGATCGACTGCATGTGCAAGTGCATGCAAGCACCTTCAGCCATGAACACACCTGAGAGACTCACCACTGACCAGGCAAGGTCCCAAAATACAGGTTTTTGGAGGGAAGAGGCATTTTTGGAAGAGGAACAGAGAGCTGGAATTGGGCAAGGCAAAGACTCACAAATCTGTGTTGTGGCTGGTTGGACATCTGGTGCTGCCTCCTCTGGTGCTGTGGCTGATAAATGGCATGAGAAAAAGTTTCTAAAAACTCCTTGAAGGTGTTGGTGTTTTGTTGGCAGGCTCAGTGTTAGTCTGATCCAATGTCCTGGGACAGAAAAGGGTTTGCTTCCAAGGCAAGGTGTGTTGGGGGTTCACTTACAGAACTTAGAGAATGGGTTGTGTCTCTGTTACATACTCTAACAGAGACACAACCCATGCCAGGGGTGGTTTGGGCACACCTGGCAGATTTCTTGCTATTGCAGGAATGCAGGACTTTGCTAATGCAGATTGATTTGCTCTCTTACCACCAGACCTATGATCTTGGTCTCATTGGTTTTTTTTAATCTCAGATATTTAGCTCACAGAAAGTGCTGCAAGGTGCTCTGTGGTCTGCAGTGCACAGGAAGAAATGGAAGAGGATCTGCAGGTCCTCCTGGACTCAACACTTTCTGGGTGAGCTTGGTCCCTTCCCAGTCTGTGTTCCCTTATTCCTTTCAGCAGGTTTGGGTATGTGCAGCTGCCAGAGCTGCCCCAGGAGATCCCTGCTACTGCAAGCAGCATTAGACACACTCTGACCCAGAGAGGGAAAAAGGAAGAACTTGCTTCTAGGTGCTGCTTTAGATACCAATACAGGAGAGGGAACTACTGACCCAAGGCAAGAAAGGTCTAAGATGTATATAGACTTGCATGCCTTTGTCTCAGATCAAGAAATATTGATGTGCATAAATAAATATCCCATTAGAGACAGGACTGAAGCAAAGTGTTAGCCCTAGGAAGCTGAAAAGGTTGAGGAGCTAGGAATTCAAGTCTGGTCCTGATTTCCAAACATGTTATTTTGATCAAAGACCATTTCAGTTCCCAATCCAAAATGTGGTTTGATTTTTTTCTTGTTGTTGTTGATTTTTTGTTCATTTGTTTTGTTTGTTTTGTTTGTTTGTTTTTACCTTGGACTTCCTCTGAGGCAGCATAATGTTAATTCAAGAAGCCATCTCTCATGAATATGGTGTCCACAGGAGAAGTATCAGTAGAAATATTGACTCGTGTTTGTTCTGACCAAAACAAGCTTTCTGTATCAAAACCCTTAAATATTTGCAGTTCTCAGAGTCCCAATGCTTGCAGGACTATTGATGGCTTCCAAAGTGTGGAGGAGCAGCAGACACAGTTTGGTCCTGCACCGAGGTTTTCCCTGCTCCCATTGCCACTGGCCTCCCTCCATGCACCCAGCACACAGTTAAGCTTCCACTTGCTGCCCAGTGCTGTCTTTTTCTCACTGGGAGAGAGCCTTATCAGCCCTTCACATAACAAATGCAGTTTTTGTCTGTTTTTCAAAGCCGGACGTGGCATCAATTGCTAAGGATGGTGATTTAAGCTACATTTGTCTTTGCAAGAGAGAAAGGCTTTGAATAAGGGGTGGCAGAATTCTGGCTAATTTAACTTGTTGGTTAATGCTTAGAGCCCTTTTCTAGCAACACTACCTCACAGTCTCCTTCAAAGCACAGGAGTCTGTTATTCCCATTTTACTGCAGAGGAAACAGATGCAAAGACCTGCCCAAACGCAGGCAGCAATTGCAATCTGGATTAGAGTGAAAATGTCCCTGAAAACTAGTTCCAGTCTCCAGGGAGACATCACTGGGCAGGGAAAGCTGGGAAACTCAAGGGGATGTAGCGTGGGACCAAAAATAAGAGGTGTGTAAGATTTTAAATGCTTAAGGTGATCTGGCCAAGCAAGGCTCAGCTGTTCATGTCAGCCCAGGGGAGGGCGGAAACATGGGGAGCACATTCTGTAGCTCAGTGGAGGACAAGAGCAGTGTGCTGGCAGGCTGTGCAAGAAATGCATTGTGAACTGGCTCTTGCAGCTGTGAGCAAGACAATAACGATGGTAAAGCACCATCTAAGTCTTCATATCCAGCTTTGCACAAAGAGGGAGCTAAACTCAGCCCCCTGGAATCTGTTGGCTCATGGTTTGAATTTAGCTCTTTGTGTTTGAATGACTCCAGGCAGAGGGAATATAGATTGTCCCAGTCAGAGAGCTAAATTCACCTTTTCCCTGCTTATTTTCAGCCCCTGAGCTATGCAGTATTTCCATCAGGGTCTCTGGTCATAATTTGCAGGACATTCTCAAGAAAGCCCCAATTTTCTTTTATAGTTAGAGGAATGACACTTTCTTGCTTCTTTTATTTTTTTTTTCTATGCCATTGTCCAGACTCTCCATGTCCCACTGACCCCTGCCAACCTTCTTGCCCATGCATAAAAGCATTTTTCAATGGATATGCATCTTCTCATGCAAAAAGCAGGAAGGGTATTCTTCACTTAGTGTCAGGGTTGTGTATGAGAGTCACACAAGGCTTTATTTCTCCAGCTGGTAGATTTTAATACTGGCATCTCAAGGAGTGGGAAGGGAACCTATAGCTTGTTATAGGGCTCTCTTATGAGCCCACAAACCAGCTTGTCTCCTATTGCTGTATTAAGCAACCTGGTCTCTCTGGCAAACCAGCAAGGTTGCTTTCACATGTATCTGTGATACATATTTACTGAATAGTCACTATCTATCAGCTCACTCAGGATTTGTGGACTCTCACTCTTTAGTTTAGCATAACCATATCTTTACCCGTGAAATATTTTGTTCCCAACCATTGAGAAGTCTGCATCAGTTGTGTCATGAACTCAGCATTTATTGATACCGCTTGTAGTAGATTCTATCAGTCAAGCTATGAGAGCACATCCCACAGCTTGCAGTTAATGTTTCTGCTAGTGACATTAAGAATTCAGGTAGTCTCTCCCGTTGATTATTACAGACTTCAGCTGGCCATCTTCTTCCACTTCTTTTGTCTCCTGCCCATCCTCAATGATCTTCCGGGTGGTGATGGTCTTGCCATTGATCACTTCAGTGGTGGTTATCACTGTTCTGACACCATATGGCCCAGTGGTGTTTTCAGCAAAGAAGGAGGTGGGGTGTCCGCTGGGACAGAATGAATTCCATTGCATAAACAGCTCCCTGGCCCTTCCTGCTCTTCCACTTGCGTTCTGCCAGTTTTCACCATTGATTCTGATGTCAAAAGGGTTCAAGAAAATGCATGTAAATGGATACATCCCTCCAAAGATGTCTTCTTGATGGGGGAATCCATGATGGCAGCAGCTGTTATAACCCGCTGCAGCCGTTTCTCTGAGGGTTCTGCTCTCCTCAACAGACTTGTCATAGAGCGATCGCTTCTCAGGGTCGGACAAAATCTCGTATGCTTCAACAATTTCTTTGAACTTCTTCTCAGCTTCCTCCTTGTTTCTGGGATTCTTATCAGGATGCCATTTCAGTGCCAGTTTGTGGTAGGATTTCTTAACATCATCCTGTGAGGCATTTTTTTCCAGTCCAAGTACCTTGTAGTAATCGACCATCTCAGAGGAAAGATGGGGTAACCAGGGAAGATGCCTGGTTATCTCTCTCCCACCAAGGTTGATCAGCATGCAGATGCTCCTGGACACCCAGTGACGCTGTACTCCTCACAGGTGGGGAGATGTTCAGCCTGCCCCATGAGCAGCTCTGTCCTGCTGCAGTGCAAGGCCACCAAGAGCTGCTTGACCTTAAACATTCTTTTCAAACCTGTTGCTAACAAACCATGAGATTGTGACCTCAGAGAGGGTTCAGCCGATCCTGGCTCTGTTGTCCTGACCACGTTCTAGGGTGGAGTTGGTTGTCACTGGCCTTCTGTTTCTAACTGTAGATCATGCACATGATGTTGTAGCTGGTGGATGTAACTGTGCTGACACAGCTGTGACATAGGACTGGCATAGAATCATAAAATGGTTTGGGTGGAAAGTGACCTTTTTTAAAGGTCATCTAATCCCTGCCCCCTGCCATGGGCAGCGACTCCTTCCCCTAGAACTGGTTGCTTAATGCCCCAACTAAACTGGCCTGGGACACTTCCAGGAATGGGGCATCCACAGCTTCCCTGGGCAATGCCTTTCACTGTTTCACCACCCTCATGACTTTGTCAGACTACTTTTTGCCTGAACCTACCCTGCAGTGGGATTCTCAGATACTCAGTGTGGATTCATGTGCAATCCAGGGAAGTGTGGTGTAGTCAGGTCGTATTATCCCCTGGGACATAATTCCCCGTGGCAGCAGCTATAGGGAAGCTGCAGTTTGGCGACCTATAGTTCAGAAAGAGTGTTGATAAATCAGAGAAAGCCCAGGGAAAGGCCACAAAACATGACTAAGGGATTGGAAAATACACTCTGGAGTGAGAGACTTGGGGAAAGAGGAAGTTCAATGCCAGCTACATTGTAGTCAGCAAGAACCTGCATGGGAACAGAAATTCAGTGCCACGGGGATCTTCAGGTTGCCAGACAAAGCAGTTGGAAGGCATCATTAGCCAAATGTAAACCCAAAATACATTGAACATCCTTCTTTATGAAAGTAGAGAATCACTAGAACTTCATCGTGTGCCCATCTTTAAACCCTGAGTGGGAATTTTTCCTAAAATCATAATTAGGTGGACATCAAAATCTTTTCTGAATTTATAGACAATCCACTTTCAGAAGAGCCTCATTTTCATGTTGGTAGTAAATTAAAATCCCAGAATTAACAACCTTAGCCTCTTTTCTACGTGCCTTTTTGGATACCTGTCCCAAGGTGTGTATGCATATACAATAGGGATGGCCCAGGAACTCAACATAGGCAACCAAATCTAGGGTTATCCTGCATGTGTTTCTATTCCTTGGATTTGCCGTTCTGATGGGAAATATGATATCCTCAAAAGGAAACACTGCATGAAGAAGGTCTCCAAGGAAGTGCCAATAATGAGAACTCATCTGTCTGTAACACAGTGTCATAAACACCTACTAATAGCAGCATATGTTGCAGATCACTGCCCTCTTTTCCATTATCCCACACTTTGGGAAGAAGGCAAGAGCCAGCCAGACCAAAAAGAGCATGTGCACAGCGTATGAGCTGGCTGCTGTCCTAACACACAACCTGGGGGGGGCTGTGAAAGCAAGGGCCAGTCATGTCACCATGGAGGCAACAATGGAGACAGAAGGAGGAAGGCAACTGAGCTGACAGTGTTGGGAAAGGTATTTATGCTGCTGGGGTTCTCGCTGGTCAGTGATGGGGCAGTAGCACGGAGGTGCTTGTCAGATTTGGGCAGTAAAATTTGCTGGAGGGTAGTGCAGGTCTGGGGCCTGGAGCTGAAGGAAGTGCAAAGCAAATGAGCTCATGGTCCTGTGGGCTCACCTCACTGGAGAGATCTCAGCTTTTGCCTCCTCTGGCACAGAGGTCTGCTTAATTACAGGGTGGTTGTGCCACATGATTTATTTTTCTGCTGGATGTTGCTTGTTCTGTAGAAATGGCAAAAGTAATTGGGCCCAACAGGAAGCTGCTGCGGCCCATTTGAGCTCAGAGGGCTCTTTGCATTCCCAAAACACCCTGAAGTGGTCTTCTACAATGAGGCGAGAGCTAAGATTTTATGGCTCACTCAGACTGTAGTCTTATGCTTGAAATCTTCATGAAAGGGACTAGATTTTTTAAGGATAGTCCACTGGACTTGAGAGTGATCCAAGCTTACCACCCACAAGTCCCCAACTCCTAGCCACTGCCAGCACGGTCCTTTTGCCGACGCTTGGCAGAAATTTCAAGGATTGCTGTTGCTACTCTCTATTACCCAGAAGGGAAAACTGGACATCAGAAAAGTCTGTTGGAGAGGGTCCCAGGCCAGTTATCAACTTCAGGGAGTGGGGCTATGCACGGGAGGGAGATGACTGCCCTTTGCTGTGTCTTCGCAAAGCGTCTCTTCCCCTGCTTGCTTTTGATGCTGAGAGCCCATCTCAGACTGGCTGGCGCACTGGGTTATCTGTCTTGGATTTAGTGCATCCTACCCAGCTGAAAGGTAGGGAGTGTTTTTCTCCCGTCGGAGGATGCTCACTGCCTGTCTGTCTGCTGCCTGCAGCAGGCGTCAGTGATTAGCAGCCATTCAAGACAGGCCACTGCTGTGAGCCAAAAGGGTTTGCAAGGAAAAAAGGAAGGGTCAAGGAGAGGCAGGAAGAAAGGGAAATGAGACATACGCACATCAAGTAACTAGACCCAAACTGGCCTGGCAGCCCCATCCCTAGAAACCAAGGCTTTGAAATGAGAAATGTTTTTCGTATCTTAAATCTCAAGTACAAACAATAAAAGCCGGCCCAGACTGTGTTCTTTGAAGAGAAAGTACGAGTGACCTGAACAGTGGTTATCAGCAGCGTCATTAAGATAAACCCTTAGCATGATTTAAAGCATCCGAAACTGAAGGCAGCACTTTCAGATACTAACAAAATGGTCTGACATTGGGGATGAAAATCAATAGTAATCTGATGTCACTAAAAATACTCAAAAGTGTCCCATGGCTGATGGAGGTGAGATTAGTGTAAATATTTGTATTCTAATCAGTGGCACGCGAGGGCTGTAGGCAGCCTTTCTGTCTATTTAATTAATGGAGTGGCTTTTTAAAAGGATCCTAATCATATGTGATTGTATCTGCTTATCAACATTTTTGCTAATTAGATGATATGGAGGCAGTCACTCTGCTAATTCCCTCATCCAAACAGCATATCCTGCACAGATAAAGTACAGTCTCTTTTTAATAAGAAACAATCATGAGACAGACTAACCTTAATGGTGCTTATTATCCGAGGATCTTTGGGATTTTCTTTCCTACCCGCCCCCTTCTTCCTTTTCCTTCATTCCCTGCTTCAGTATGCCAGATGGATGTGGATGTAGCAGTCCCTGTCCTCACCAGTTCCCCACTCCAGGCTCCACCATGTCCAGCCTTCTCTTCCTTCCCAGCCAGATATTGGGTGTGTAAGGGCAGGGATTGTCAGCCAGGTCAGGATGGGGAGCAAAACAGAAGGCACCATGCAGCAAAATGTCCCAAACTCTTTGTCACCCAGATGACAGGTGATCCCAACCATGCAGACCCAATCCCTGATCTTGCTCTTGGCACCCCAGTGAGCCCTGGTCCAGAAAGGATTGAGTGCCTCCAAGTTGTGGAAAAAAAAAATCTATTATTATTTTGATTAGACTAATATTTGGAAAAGTTTCTTCAAGGAAAGGACTGGCAAGAATTGCATCAGGCTGCCTGTGGCAGTGGCTGAGTCACCATCCCTCGAGGTATTTAAAAGCCATCTAGTTGTGGTGGGTTAGTGGTGGGATTGGCAGCACTGGGTTAATGTGGACTTGGTGATTTTTAAAGGTATTTTCCAACCTAAAGAATAATTATTATTGTTGTTATCATGATTTCTTTCTCTTTTAAAAGCCTCTGAGGGCAGAGGAGGTCTACACAAGTGATTTCTCATCAGCCCTGTTGATTCTGTGACGAGGCTGGGATCCTTTTATCTAAACCAACACAAGTCAGAGACATTTGTTCCAAGTCCTTTGACTATCCAAACAAACATGAGTCGTGCTTTGCTCCACCAGTCAAACTGTCATTAGATGCCTCCCCGCAGGTCAGCCCTGTTGGGGGGGAAGCTGTGCTCGGCCTTGGAGCAACATTCCTGGGAATGATGATCAGGGATGGGCACACAGGGCTGACCTCCCGCTGGGGCAGAACAGAGGAACCTGCCTGACTTCAGAGCAAGACTGAAAAATGAATAGAAAATTTGCCCTGAAGAATGTCTCCTCACCTCTCAAAATACAAACGCAACACCTAGATAAGGAGAACCCATCCTGAATGTGGGTAGCTCCCATCCCAAGAGCATTTGGGTGGAGCAGTGGAGAAGGGTAGGTGCCTGGTGCTCAGTTTGGGGAGGTCAGGAGTTTGTCTGCTGTTTTGCAGCTGTGAATGTTGAGCAGAAAAGGCTTAAACGACACAGATTCCCCACTCTGTACAGGAGGGAGCATCAGCAAGTCCTGTGCATTGATCCCATGTGTCTGGCTCAGCACAGGGGTTGGATGTAGGATGGAAGATGGGGTGCCTCTGGGGAGTGCTGACTGGAAGAGACCCTCAGAGGCTGGGACACAGAGCTGGGTCTGTTTCCAGCTTTTCTGGGACTCGAGCTGGGGCTTAAGGCCAAACCAAGGTTCAGGCAAGAAGACAACAGTCTCTTCTGAGTGGTAGTGGGGAAGGGCAGGAACCTCAAAAAACCATTCTTTTTTGAGATATGAAGACAAAGAGGCCTGCTCCTACTTAGTGGAGTCAAAAATGAGCCTGACATGTTTTTTATGTTAGATCATGCTCCATACCCAGGGCTGGACCTTGCTTCAGTCTTGGAAAGCCCAAATGTTACTGTAACTCATGCCCATGGACTCTGACACCAGCAGAGTTCAGAGCACTTTGGTTTCACTGACTGGATCATCTCCACTGTGTCATTTGCAGTATCCTCTCCAGACATGGCTACGGTGAAGCTGTACAGTTGGCCAGTCCTTCTACCACTCCTCCTTGGCATGGTCTCTAGCCCTAAATCCTCTCCATGTAATGCACAGGAATTAATCCAATATTGACCACTTTCCCAGAGGGGTTTCCTGCTGCTTGTTCCATGATGGAGGGCTACAACTTGAGAAGAGGAGGGGCTTCTGGGGCAAGGATTGCATTGCAAGCCGTTGAGTCCTGGGGCTTAATGAGGTGCTGCTTATCAGCAAAGCATGCTTATCTGGAGCCCGCCAGTGTACCTGCCCCAGCCCCATCGTGAGCGAACATGTTTTACCACCCAGTTGCAGGGAGCTGGGAGCACGGTCAGATGGCACAGTTCAGCTGATGTGTGGTAACTTGTGAAGCCACAGCAACTTTATCACTTCACAACATCCATACATAGCCACAGCCTTGAATCTTCGCAGGGAAAGAAAGGATGATGAGTTACTGTTCTGGGATTTTCTCCCTGTTTCCAGTCAGTGGGAAGTGGTATGTGGAGCATTCATTTAATAAACCAGAGGGGGAAAGCTGTAGATCAGCTTCTCATTATTTCAGTGCTGGCTCACACCATCACTTGGGCTTGTGCCTGACAGTTCAGTGTGTTATTTGAGGCCACTCAAGCATTCTGCAGAAATGATGCCACCCTCCTCTGAAAGTGTGGGGTTCATCCAAGCAGGGAAGGCCTGACTCCATTAGTAGGTTTATCAGTGCTTATTTCATCTCAGTTTGAGGACTGTTAATGAAGAAGGTGCTCTTGAAGACTAGTCCCTGTTGAGAGCCAGCTCTCTAGCAAGAAACCTCCTGGAGATGTTTTACTGAGGTGGACCTCTGAAGTAAAGCAACTCTGTACAGGTAAAGAATGCACGAGTGGTGCTGGTTTGCAGGGCAAGGGGGGAGTCCTAAGTGGTACAAAACTTAGGTGAGGGTCCCAGTGATGTGCACACAGATATGCAGGAGGGATGGTAAGTGTTTGTGCCCCCATATGTTCTAATGTGTTATACCTACATCCAACAAGGGGGGCCTGGGCAACCCAGGTAGCAGGTAAGGGACTGACCAATTACTTTAATGGGAGTGGGGAGCTGGATAGGAACAATGAAGCCATGAAGAAGTGTGTTCTGGTCCTGCCCATGGGCATTTTGTACACAGGGCTGATGGGAAAAGTGAAATTTCCACACTGCTTCAGCAAAGGTTTAGTCTGAGTTTATTGCTGAGATTAAAAGACTGGAGAATACAAATTGTAAATGTGATGACTTAAGAGCTCATAAATTCAGTATACAGCCCCATTCCAGAGAGGTTGCATGCAGTGCAGCCACACTGCCTTGGGCTCATGAGTTGCCCTTGCTCCCATTGCTCAAATCCATGCCCTGCAGGGAGCCCTTCTGCCCTGCCTGGCTCCCAAAACATTGCATGTGCATGTGTGTGCACAGATGCTTGGAAACAAACACACACTGGCCAGGGATGCCGTCCTGCCTGTGCACACTGAGAGTTTGCTTCTTATGTAAGACATGGACACGCTGCCACTGCTTCAGCCAGAAACCAGCACTAGTGCTGGAGCAGTATTTGCAGTCACTGCAGTGAGGGAACAAGTGGAGGTCCTTGAAGATGAGCTCCTGGGAGGAGAGACAGCACTCCCTCACTGAGGAGCCGTTTGCTTGCATTTTCCTGCTGTACAAGTGTCCTTGCTTGGTGCTTGCAGAGGAGCTCCATGGTCTTACCCATGTCCTTGTGTGTGGGCAACAGGAGTAGCGTGGGCAACTTGGTCCCACACATGGAATCAGTCAAAGCAGCATCACTTCTGAGCTGCAGTGGAAAATGCCAGAGTGGGAATGATAGAGCTTTTGACCAATGCACAAGTCCCTCCCCCAGTTTTCCACTTATCCCCCTTGTGTCCCCTACCCTGGAGCTGAGTGACCCCTGTGAGCAGAGGGCTTGAGGAGAGCTTCTTGGAGCAGTGCTTAATGTGTCGAGCTGATTCTGAGGTGAGCTGTGATTAGGTTTGTACAACTGGGCTGCAGCTGTCACTGAGCTGGTCCAGGACAAAGCTCCTTGGATAAATTTCCTGAGTGCTGTAAGCACCTTTGGCATTATGTGCTTTCCCTTCTTTTTCTAGTAAGAAGGAGAGCTGGAAACCAGCCTGCTTCTAGGATTCATCCAGTCCATGCCAAGGACGTAGCTTTTGGTCTGGGAGCCCTAATGTGGGGATGTAACACCCCGTGGCAACCAGCTGTCCTGCTGAGGGCAGAGCTTATGACATAGTCTGAGCAAGGAGAGCTGGGGACACATCCCGGGAGAACACCATAAGACACAACGGGATGCCTTCCTCCCTGATCAAGTGGACCAAGCCCTCAGCACACAGTAAGCATGGAGGGGATGGGCTTGGCAGTTGGTTCCCTGTCTTTGCACAAGTGTCCAGGGGTCAGTTCTTGAGGAAGGCTGTGCTTTGGCTGTCTCAAGGTAAGTCTCACACAGCTTTTTGAAAACCAGTGCCCTGCAGCCCCCCGTGCACAGGCCCCAACTCCAATGGCAGGTGTGGGGCAGCACTGAGGCTCCTCCGTGTACCAGGGTCCAGTTTCAGGGTCCACCACAGGGGCCAACAGCAGCACCTGCAGTAACGCACACCAGCCTTTCAGCAAAGCTAAGTCCTCAAGTTCCTGACGTGTTTCTCATGAAGAAAATGGCTTGGGCCTCCCCAACAGCATTGCTGTATGTTTCCCATCTCCCAGGGTCCAAGCCCAGAGCACAGAGTTTTGGCAGGGTTTTGTCTCAGAGATGGTTGTAGTCTGTGGGGACAGCCATAGGTGCTGAGAGTGGTGTTTGGTACACCTGGCATTTGCTCATTTCTCAGACCTTCTTTTACCAAATGAGGAACAGAAAAGGGGGACGTTATTTTTTAAATAATTTTTAATCACTGTAAAATCCACATCCCTGCTCTTTTGCTTTTGCAGTAGATGTAGCCCTCTTGCCACAAGAGAATGTGCAAAAATAGGGCCATGGGTGCCTGTGTGCATGGCTGGGCAGATGGGGCTCGGGCTGCAAGCCCAGAGGCAGAGGTCCTGCCTGAGCAGACCCAGGAGCACACTGCATATATTGGCCAAACCATGCTGCCTTTTCCTACCCTGCCTGGACTCTATTTGGCAGCGTTGCGGTTTGGCAAGAGTGTCTTTCCTTGCTTCTCTCCACCCAGACCCTTGAAAACTTTGGAAATTCATCTGAAATACTTGCCATTCCTCAGCACCCTATATGTGTGACCCACCAGAACTGTCCTTTCCCGGGACTCGGTTCTGAACGCAGAGCAGAGATAACGCTTAACAGGCAAGAGCAAATGAGAACGAGATAAAGAAATAAGAGGAGGGAGGAGGAATGCAGAGGTATGTGGCTGCATGTTGTACTGTGTTTATGCATAAACAGGCTTGCTTATCGATATCCAGATGTAAGCATGAGTGCAGGGTAATATCTCCCGAAACAATAGGCGCTGCTCGGCTCGAGGCGCGCTGCCGGAGCTTCCCTGTCAGATGCTGCCGTGTTATCAGGTTGCAGCAGGCGCTCGCATCTAATCGGGGATCTGAGCCCCGTGAGCCGCACCCGGGGGTTTCGGAGTCTCTCCTCCAGTCTTCAGCCCACTCTGCTCTCTGAGGGGAGAGGGCAAGAGGGGACAAAAGGGGCCAAGCATCTCCGGAGGTGATACTGGTGTGTCTGGCTGCCCGGCTTCACGCTTTGGCAGGGATGCGGGAGCTGGTGTTGCCACCGCATTTTGGCAGGGATGGCACCAGGTTGACACTTAGGGCTCGGCCAGCCCTTGCAAGGAGGGGTGAGTCTGGCCAGAGCTGCAGCAAAGCACTGGCTTTGTTCAGCCTGGGGCAGAGAACGTCAAAAGGACCAAAGCGGCCACTTCAACCCCATCCTCTGTGCTGCAACCGGACAGGAGTTGGCCCTGGGGGCAGCGCTGGCAGCCAGGGCTGTTTTCTCTTTTCTTTTCTTCTGCATTTTTCAGGAAGGCCGCCAGAGCAAAAAAACTTACAAAACCTTCTTCCCCCGCCACTCCCTAGCACCAAAACGCTATGGCCACTAATCTTACGTGGCTCATAACTGCAAATAGCTCTGAAACTAATTAATCTGACAGTGCCGCGGCTGCCTGTCTTTTTCACCAAAATCAATTAAGAAAAGGCACATTTGCCCTTCTCCCGCCCCTCCCTGCGCCGCTGTGCAGTGAGGCAGAGGGGAGAAGGGGCAGCCAGGACTGGGTGCTGCTTTCCCAGGGCTCCCGGGGGTCAGGGTGGGGATGCGAGCGCCGGGAGCACAGCGGAGGGGGATTAACAAGGTGGGGGCAGGGACGCCGCTGGCTCCTCACAACAGGGGCTGGGATGCTCCCTGGGGACGGGTGGCGGTGGGAAAGCTTGATTGCCTCATGCAGCCACGCTGGGCCGCGTTCCTCCCTCCCTCCGTCCTGGCTCCCTGAAGACCCCTGTGAATTGTCATTCCTTGCCACTGCAGAGGGGGAATTGGCCATCAGGTTCTCAGAGCATTTTTTATTTGCATGGCTGATGAGCCGCTCCAGAAGGGGCTGCAAGGGAGAGGCAGGTGGGAATTTCAGCACTGTTTGCTTGCCAAGCAAGGGTAGAGGTGCGTGTTAAAAAGGACTCGGTGAGAAATTTAGGGAGAGAGATTTTGCATTTTGTGGGAGGCAGTGGTAGGAATCAGAGTGGGGTCTCATGCAATTTTTAAGGCTCCTGACCTTGGGGCTCTTTGCCCAGGCAGGTAAAGGCAAGGAGTGTGCCAGAGGGGCTGCAGCTCCCTCTGCCCTGCGCTGGGTGTGGGGTGGGAGGGTCTGAGCAGGGGCGGTGTATCAGCATCACACTGCTTCCCAAAAAATCCAGCAACAGTAGGACCCCCCTCTGCGCTTGTCCTTCTGGTTCCACTTCCAGATGGAAAAGAAAGCCAGGTCTAGGGTGAACGGGTTGAATCCTATCAGGGCTTTGTGAGCATGCAGCTCCCAAAAAACTCTCTTCTCAGGGAATGTGAGACAACTGTTCTTAAGTGGTGAGACACCTGGCCAAGCTGGGGAAAACCTCCTGAGCATTATTTCTCTAAATGCCTCCTTTTGGTTCATATCACCTCGTCCTATCTCTATTGAAATGCCCTTCTATTAATAAATAACTCCATTCTCCATTACCCCAGCTCCACAGCTCACGTTGAAGTAACTGGGAATTTGGGTTTGGTTTTTATAGACATTAGAAATAGATTTTATCTTTATTAAGGGCTCTGTCTCCACCACCCCAACCTTTGCTCCATAGCACAGAGCACAGCAGTGGCTGGAGCAGAGGAAGCAGGTCCCTGGGCTGAGCTCAGCAAGGGGACAGGAAGGAGAACCTCTCCCTGGCTTTGGACAGGGTAGAAGGGATTTAAAAGGGCCAGGTTCTTCCCTGTGCATTGGTGACCTGTGAGTATGTCTCTACAGCACCAAGTAAAGTGCTTGAGAAAACAAGCGAGAAAATGTGAATGAAGAATATTTAAGAAATTTTGTATCTGAAAGATTTCATTCTCAAGGGTTTGTTTGTTTTGCCTTTGTAGTGTCTTGGAAAATACCTATTGGGAGGCCTCCTGAATATATTCGTAGTGCTGAGCCACCACATGAATTTGTGGGAAGTTTTCTTTTTCTAGGCTGTGGGTTGCAAACAGTCCCTGGAAAATATTTGAATTTTAAGTGCATTGGTTGGCTGTGATGGGGCAGGGAAGTCACAGGACAGCATTTTAAGGCCAGTTTGGACAGCAGCATGGTTTCTGGCATGGAAATCAGTGCATGTGAATTAGAATTATGATTTCCATGAATACTATCATATATGGATTGGAAGCTGATTTTCCAAGAGCAGTCGTGCCAGGAAAAGTTGTGCTCTCACATAGCCCCAGGCAGCAAACACAAGTGACACAAACATGGTGAGGGTGAGTTCATTTACAACTGTGACTGTTCAAAAAGTATTTCTAAAATTTGCCTTCCCTGCTGTTCCTCCCCCATTTGTCCCCCCCTTCCTCCTCCCCTTCCAGCTATGAGCTCGGAGGTTTGGTATCCAGCCTTACGCAGCGGCTGGTGCTGGGCTGGCGGGGCTCGGCGCCACAGCTGCGCACCTGGGCACAGGTAAGGCTCCAGCAGGGTGGGGACTGGATTCTTTCCCGGCCCCTCTCAGCAAACAGCTCCTGCCCTGGAGCCCTGCGTTCCTCTGCCCTTATCTCCCTGTGCAAGGCAAAGCTATAAATGTTATTGGCCATGAAGTTATTCATCCCCTTCAAAGTTACGCATATGCAAAGCAGGCTCTCCTGCTGGAATGGGAGTCTCCATACCAAGAGTGGGTGTTTAAAGATTGTTATTTTTTTTTTTAATAAAAATCTCTGAGAAAGAAGCATATTAACATACAGCAATATTAATAGTACTGGATCTGTATAAACCTAGTTATATATGTTAGCACAAGTAAATAACCACAGCATTTCTTACAAGGTAAACATACTGTAGCTCCAGGGATGGCTACACTGAAGTGCAGAGCAATAGCCTAGCTCATCTGTGCAGGTGGCAGTGGAGACAATAAGGAGGACTTTGAGTTGGGACATAGGTCCTGCCTTCATCTCAGGCGCAACTCATCCCCTTGTCATCCCTGTCCCAGGGATGTGGCATTGGTTGTGCCCCTGGAGTGCTCTGCAGCCACACTGGCACACAGCAGCCTCCATCCCAGTTGGATGCAGAGATATTCCTACCAGAGCAGCACATAGTAGTGGGGGCTGTCAGCAGAGACCAGAATTTCAAAACTCAGAAGACCCCACTGCCTTCTGGGAGTTGATAAAATTCGTTCTGGTTCATACCTGCCATTGTTTTAAAGTCATTATTTTCTGAGGAATGATTCAGGTCAAGAAAGAAAGCAGCTTTACTGATAACTAGGAGAATTCAATGATATTTAAAGGGATGGGAGATCTGTTATATCTGACCTCTGAACCTGGAAGAAGCCATTCCCCCATTTATGGCATTTATTTTATTAGATTCATGCACAGGCTGTTTCAGTTGTTCCCTGTTTTTCCCCCATTCTGTTGATGGCTCAGACCAAGACCAATGCTTCAAGGCAGCTGAGCCTGGAAACCTCTGGATAATCCAAGCAGCAGTTCCCAATCAGTCCCATCCCCTTCCCTTCTCCTGCTGCAGGGCAGCCCTCTGCAGAGGCTGGTGGTGCGGGGGTGAAGCAATGTGGGACAGGGCTTTTCGGGGAAGCAAATGTGAGACCCTGGACAGCTTCTGTCCCACGTTTCAACTTCCATGGCCCAACATCAAACATGTCACTGCAGCCTGAGCCCTCATGGGCCTGATGGAGGAGCAAAAAGAGAGGGCTGGAGGCAGCAGATCCTAATCTTTATTAAATAAGAACAAAGCTTATGCCGACTAATGAGAAAAACAAACTGATGAAAGATCCGGCGAGCTCCTCAGAAGGACACAAAGAAATTCTCTCTGAACAAGAGCAGGCTAAAAATATTACTGAATATTTATTTTGCTGGCAATGTCTTCACAGGCTCCAAATTTGATGCCGCTTCTTTGGGGATTGGCATGGCCATCACAGCGACTTCAGAGGAGGGTGCTCCAAGCTCTGCGTGACGCCTGGAGTCAGGGCAGAAACAGCCAAGATGTGAGAGCCCAAACTGCCTCAGTGCTGTGAAATCATTGCCAGTCCCTGTACACTTCTGCTTCTCTACAGGTAACAGAATATTTACCATTGGTTTATGTCCATCATCTTGTTTGGAGCCAGTAAGAGCCTGAGATGCCACAGGCACTTTTCTCCTGTTTCATTCCCCTTCTCAACACAGGCGGTTACACACAGAGTGCCAAAGGCTTGTAGTGATGCTGAGCACCCTCTGCATTATGACTTCAGACACATCGGGGACAACTGGCTAGAAATTTGGGGCACTGGTTGTCTTTTCCAGTTTGAGCCCACAAAGTTCCTTTGAAAGAAATCCATGACCTGCTGACCTTACGAGCCCCGGGTCTCCTCCCTGCAGCAAGCTGCAGCCTAAGGAACCGCCATCAGCAAAGGTATGGCTGGCTGTGGGGCAGCAGCAGGCATCATTTGCAAGCAAACCCAAACCCACGTGAAGATACCTGGATTGCACACGTAACATTATGAATTCCAAAGCACAGACCATGCCTGGGGAAACCATCAGGACAGGGAGAGTTTTAGGAGGTTGTGGTGAACCCCAGTGAGCAAAGCTGCACCCACGCAGGGGTTTGCGAAGATTCAGCCAGCCCAGCTGTGTTGTGTCTCCTGCCCCTGCCACTTCCCCTGGGCCCCCATTGACCTCTGTCCAGCCCATTATCTCCAGAAATGGTTGGTGGGAGGCAATGCCATTGCTGTGCTGGGTCAGACCACCCAGCCAGGACAGGCAGCTGTGGGGGCTGTTCAGATATCGACTCCCAGCTTCACAGCTGCACCCCCTTTCCCATATGGGCTGAGCCCCACACCTTAGTATTGAGTACCCAATAAACTTGGCTGAAAACATCACTTCTGAAGGCAAAAGCAATGCAGCAAAAAGGCCTGCAGTTCTCCCTCTGCTTCTGCCTTCACTGACCACTAAACTTCAGCCTCTGCTCTTTTAATGTACTGTGGCTGAACTTGTTGCCAGAAGGTCAAAGGGAACATAATTTACTCGGGCTTTGATTCATTTGATACAGTTTGGGGTGGAAAGAGGGAGGGGGAGGAGAGGAGACGAAGGCAATAAGTGGTGGCAGGGAAGGAGAGACGTTGCCTGTTTGTGTGGGAACTGGATTAATATGAAAATGACAGAACCATTTTCTAGCCAAGAGGGCTTTAGCAATACCAAGAGCATTTTGACCAGAGTAGGGGCTCCCTGTGCTCAGATTGGTCATGGTGGGCAGGAGGTAGCCTGAGCATTTGTCTGCAGGGTGCTTTTTATCTCTTTCCCTGATTAGTAGATTGGTAAGGGGATTGGCGTGTTTGTATTGTGTATTGCCTGGATAGTCCTTTTACTGCTCAGGCAGGACCATGGGGTGGTCAGAGTTCCCTTCTGGCCGCTAGCTCTCATCATGGTTGCATCTCCTTAACACCCTCCTCATCTTTGACTCTACTAGCTCCATCATGAATTTCCCTACCCATTTTCCTGCTGGAAGGAAGGTGCAAGGCTTGGAAGAGACAAATGATCTCACCTGATACCACAAGGGGTGTTTTTCTAGAGACACATTAGAGGCACCAATTGTCCTACCAATATTTGGAGCATGAAGAGCTCACAGGCACTAACAATGGGCTGAAATCAGGGGAGTACAGCCCTTCCCTCACATTGCTTCTGGCTATTCTGGCTTTTCATTGCAACCTGGTCCAGCTCAACTCACTAGCCTTGCCCCACTGGTGCTGTGCAACCCCCAAAATATTGTAAAAACCCCCACTCTCTACCCTGCTCACTCCTCTAGTCACCACCATCAGCCTTGCAGAAGTCAGGGGCCATGATGTGCCTCTTGATGTAGGTTTTCCTTCAGGTACCTAAGCTTTATCTTGGCTATTGGCTTCAGGACAGGACTAAACTAAAAACAGAGGCCAGCAGTTTCTGCAGAGAGCCTCTCCTGATGGCAATGCCTTTGGGTCACCTCACGGACCTCACTGGGCTGCACACTCTTGGGCCAGTCTGATGCTTTCAAACACAGATTGCTTCCCCCTTTTTTGTGGGGGAAAATAGAGGAAAAGGGCAACATTCCTTTTAAGAACTTAAATATTTTACTCTCCTGCTTTTGTCCTGACTGACTGGCGTTTACACAGGGGTGAAGAGGCCAGGAGGAAGCAAAGCGATGTGGCTGCTGTGGTTTCAGTTCTCACTCCACCTTGCTACTGAGAAACTGGACCCGTGGTTTGGTTTGTGGCCGGGGCGGGGGGGGGGGAAGAGGAATGGTCCTTGGATCTGATCCCTGCTGGGAAGGCTCTTTCAGTCCCACAGAGGCACCAGCAACACCAATGGGGGCTGGAGGAAGAGGAGAGAAAACCAGTCCCCCAACAAGCCCCACTCCAGCAGCTCACAGTGCATTAATATTCACCACAGAGCCAGGGGTGTAAATTCACCGCTATCTCCTCGGCGTTTGCCGTTTATGCCGTTCGTTTCACATAGATGTCACTACTGCCTTATGAGCACTCCTCCCAGCCAGCCGCTTAAATGGACCCAGTGCATTATAGTAATGGAGTAACTGTATAAAAACAATGAAATCCAATCTCTTTAAACTGATTTGATGTCTGCCTGAACCACAACATTTCCTGCTAATGGCTTCCTTCATTTTGTAACCGTGATCTCCACCTGATCAGATTACAGCTGTTTTTAATTACAAAGCTAATAGAGTTTGTAGGCAGTGTCAGGCAGACAGCGCATGCCTGGGGTGGGCACAGAGTGGAGTGGAGCTGGTGGGGGCTCTGGGTAACTGTTAACACACTCAGCTCATCAGGCTGACTGTCAAAACAGTGAGAGCAGGGGGCAGCTAAGAGGGACAGTGATATTTTTCAGCATGGAGCCAATATGCTGCTCTCCAGGTCAGTCTCTGTGACAGCAGACAGCCCTGGGCTGTGCTCCTGCTCCATGTTCTTGCCACCAGGCCAGGCAGCTGGTGATGCCCAGAAGATTCATGACATGTGTCGGTGCTCCTGCAAGGCAGGTGGCAGGGTCACAGGGAGGCATGAGAAGGGGAGAAAGACTTCTTCTTGGTGATATAGAAAGAGGAAAGAAAGAGAAAGAGAAAAGAACCAGGCCAGAATAGGAATGCATGGTGCCATTTGACTTTTGCAGCTGATGGAGTAGGAAGGAGCATTGCAGATAACTGACAGCAGAAAAAGCCCTCAAGATTGATGTCTTTCTTATGGGATAGTGCAGTCAGCTGCTGGGTCTGCATCCTTCTCCTCAGCCCAGGCAGAGAAACCCCAGGGATTGTGACCACAGCACAGCCCTGTCCCCACTGGCCATGTTTAGTCCAGCAGTTTGTTTGTGTATTGATTACGCCACCTCTCTGGGTTAGGGACATGGATCAGCATAGCTGCAGGGAAAGGAGAAGTTTGAAAGAGCTGTTCCCAAGCAGTGCTGGGCAGGGATGTTTGTATCCAGCAGACCACGTGTGTGCACTGCAGGCCAGCTCCGGTTTGACTCTCTAGTGGTAGAAAAAAATTCTGTGCGTGTTACAGTAGTGCTGGGTATCTTGTGTTGATGTTTAAGATTCAGCTGAGGTTGTGCTCAGTTGAAGCTGAGTGAAAAGTCGTGGCAGAGAAACAGCAGCATCTCCCTCTCATACCTCTCTGTCCTGCCACGTGAACCTCTTTCCCAGGCTGATGGAGCTACTCTTGTCTACCAGAGCATAAAGCCAGGCAAGTGGGACAGCTCAGTGGTGAGGTACCTGATTACAGAGCTGGGGAAGTGGGGAGCAGGCAGGTGCAGCACCCTGAGGCAGCCCAACCCCTGGGAGTGTGCTCCTGGGTACTGTGACCCACACCAGGAGCGCCCTGCTCAGTTCACTCTGCTGCAGGAGGTGCTCATCCCTTGCTCTTGCCATTCCAGAGCTGCAAATGTTGGATGGTGCACCAGCTTTGTAAATGATTTAGGGTCCACATCAAGAGCCCATCAATTATGTACCCTGGGACTTAATTATTTAGCTTGACAGGAGTCTCTCCCCTTAATTTCATTGTCTCCTCAGTCTCCCGTTTCACAAGAGAGCTGTGGATGCTCTGCTGGGAAGGGTGCACTGTCACATGTTTCTGCTTCTTCTCTGTATTGCCCAAACTCATCTGTTTCCCCCTTCCCTCAGCAGATGAGGAAAACAAGACCCAGACATGATTCCGGGGCGAGGTGAGGGTCTGGACCCTTGCACCATCACTGCTGCGCTCTGCCCTTGAGTTGTGTCTGGGACTGGACTCTGACACTGGTCTAAATGAGCAAATTTAGAAGTTTTTGGGGATGCTGTAGGTGAGATGGATGCTGGGATGAATTTCTGTGATTTCTAAAGTCCTTTCTGACAGCTGATCACCCACCAGCAGACAATGAAGAGAGTTAAAACAGCCATTCCACCACCCCCTCCAGGTGTTCCCTGGCAGCACTGGGGATCCTGCCTGTTACACCAAAAGGCATCAGAACATGCCATCATTCACTCCTCTCTTCCTCTCCTCTCTTCCTCCCTTCTATCTCTTCCTTAATCTGAACTTTTAAACGTTACGTCTGGTGCAGATTTTTACAGTAACTCAAACCTTTGAGAATTGTTAATGCTGGGCTGTTTTCACAGCAACATTAATATGCACTCTAAAAATGCCGAGTGTCAGAAGCTGGTCACTGCTGCTGGGTCGTGAGAGCCACAGAAGAGCAGAGGTGAGAGCAGTGGTCATGCTGGAGGGGCACAGCTCAGGCAGGCAAGGCCCTGGATTTGACAGGATTTCCTCTCCGCGCCATTTCTTGGCCATATCTTGATATGTTTTTAAGCATGTTTATTTTTCGACCCTCAAAAATACCTTTCCCTAAAATAAATACAACTAAGACCAGGAGTCTAGGATTTTAAAGCAACCCTACAATAACAAAGCAGTGTGTGCAGATCAGTTGTCACCAGCAACTCTAGAATAACAAAATAGTACACGCAACCCTATACAATGGTGAAACGACCGCTACGGGCATGTGAGGAAGGAAATATATTTTCCAGTGTCGAGCTTAATGAGACTTTGTTCTGCAGCAAACTCAGGGGTCAGAAGGGGGATGTAAGGACCACAACACCTTGAGCGCTGTATCTTTAATGTCACGCAGCAGGCAGGGCTGTGGGACATGCGGCAAACACCACTTCGTTAGCGTGGGGTTTAATAGGCTGGAAAAGGAAAAGAAAGCGAGGGTTTGCGATGAAACAGGAAGTACCCTCAAATCCTGGAGCCTTTGAAGAATTGTCAAAGGAATGAGAAGTCTGAATGTTTGAAAAGGCTCTGGATTGTGGAGCCAGAGCGGGCAGGGGGACACGGAGAGGGAGGCATTGAGCACAGACCTTCTCCAGGCCCACACTCCACTCTTTCTTCCCCTTTTCTTTTTCTCTTAAATTATTAGATTTTTTTTCATTGCTTATTTTTTTCTCTCTCTCACACACATACACTTTCTGAAGCCAGCAAGAAATTTCTTACAGTTTGAGCAAAGCCCCAGTCCTACACCATGGCAGTGCTGGTGTGGCATTCCCCACACCTTGCTGCGGCACAGAACGTGGAAGTAGCTCTGTGATCCAGGCTCTGCTCGTGCATGATGCAGAAACCATTTTTTTGAGGAAGTGTTTAGGGAGTTTGAAAAGTTCTGGTTAGCTGCCTTTTTTATATTTTTTAATTAATTTTTTTCTCCCTCTTCTATTTTTTGGGTGTGGGATTTCTGCGTGGCTGCAGGAGCACACAGGCAATGCCTTCACTTCTCCTTTGCCTGCCAAGAGCAACCAAAGAAAATTCCTGTATGATTTCTGAGACATTTTCGCAGCATTTGAAATGCAAATATGCTGAAAAAGAGTAGTTCAGTGGCTTAACTATTACTAGAGGGAATCTGATTGCGCAAAACTGGTGATGATGGTGATGAAGGTGGTGATAGTGATGATGAAAGGCTGGTTCAGGTTTGAATTTAATGACCTATGGTGTTCTAGTAAAAGGGCCTGGAGACTAGACCTGAGAGAGATTTTTTCATCCAGCTGGAGGCATCAGGAGGATGGCCAGTGCTGGAAGGATACCTGGAGGCAATCTTTGCAGGGAATGGGTTTCATTTCCTTTCAAGCCCAAGGTGAGGAAGATGAGCTTTTTCTTCCTATATATTGAGGGAAAGAGGATCTGCCCTTCCCAGGCAAAAAACTGCTGGGGATGAGTTGCCTTTTCTCCTTGCAGAGTGCCCTCCCCAGTGCCCAGAAATGGCAAGACATGACCAGTGAGGTGGCTGAGAGAGAACACCCAGCTGCTCTGTGGAGAGGGTGAGCCTGATGGAGGAAACCTGGAGGGAGAGCCGAGACACTGTCATGACAGTATGCTTTCCTCTGTACTAATTGTACGCTTGGGACCAAATTTAGACTGGTGTAATTTTGCTGAAATCACCAGGGATTAATTTGGCCTCTGGTGGCTCCATTGTTTTAGCTAAATGACTCAGAAGAAGCAGCCTATTCTTATCTGTGCATGGTGGGGCAGTGGCAGTAATGGCTCAGCGAGGCAGACCCCAAAAGCAGCACGTCTGAGACCTGGGATCCGGGCTTCCACGAGACGAATGGGGCTGCAAGAGGAAATGTTTTGACATTTGGGTTATAGATGGAGGCAGGCTCAGCGTGGGTGCGAGTGGTGCTCACCGCTGCTGCAGGCAGAGGGGAAGGGGGCTGGCAGGTTCCCTGAATATTCAGCAGTGCCGTTTGGAGTTCCTCAATTCTTCAGCCATCAGAGAGGGAAGCTGTGGCTCTGGAAGGGGCACGTGGTGTCAAAGGGGACTTCACACCACTTCCCGGCCTGGTGAGAAAGGGAGCCCAGGCTGGAAACGTTCAAAAAGCACCGGCTGCATCCCTGGCTGCTCGTGCTTCTGCCAGCAGCTGGGTGTGGGAAAGGAGTGATGGGAGAGAGCACAGGCTGGCACAGGGCTGGAATTGGTGTTTTGGGCAAAAGTTATGACTGCTATCCCAAGGCAGTGTGCTTCTTTAGCATGTTAGGAATGCCCTCAAACTTCTGGGAAATTGAGGATGATTTGGAAAACCACAATTTTTCCAGCCCAGGTCAGTAAAAGCTGAGAGGTGTTTGCTGGAGGGCCTGCAGGAACTGTGTGCCTCACCCAGCCAGCATCCAGCCTTGTGGCAGGCAATTTTGGAGGGGAAATGGAGCAGGCAATGGAGATGAAAATGTTGTTTCCCTTCCCATGCCTGTTGCTGCACCCCATTTCCCCTTTTCCTCCTGTACCCACTGGACAGATGAGCACAAGGCTTCAGTCTCCAAGGCTGTCAACCTGGCACATTTTGCCATGGCCAAAGACTCTTTAAAGCAAGTACAGAGGCAGATCTTCTTCTGAGGATGGAGATAACAATAGGTAGGAAGGGCGGGGGAGAGCAGACCTGGAGCCTCGCTGCTCCCAGCACTCCTGTACCTCCACAGCTTGAACGGGCGCATTCCCAGCGTCGGGAGCCGGATAATAAGCAGAGCCACAACAGCTATTCAGGAGGCTCTGACCCTGGCTAGGTAACTACATAATGAGCCTGTTTGAATTGCTCCCGTCCCTGCCAAAGGGGTGGGATCGAGGGATGCTTTTGTTTGCAATAATGAACCTGTAATTATGCTACATTTCTTGGTTTTAGCCACATTTTGTGTGTGTGTGTTGTTCTCTTTGTATTGACAGATTTATGGCCAGGATACGCCGCTGCACCAGAAGCCATACAGGCACCGTGTGGAGACTGTCTGACTGTCGTCTCAGAAAGGTGTGGGGAGAGGAGAAGGAGGGGGGTCTTTGCACTACCTCAGTCCCTGAAGGGTTAAATAAATGTATTAAAATTAATACAGATGGTACAGGTGCTGCCTTTCCAAAAGTCACAGGTTTCAGCAGGGCAGTGAAAAAAAAAAAAACCTTTTGGGCTCCAGGTGAATTAAAATTTAAAAAAAAGAAGTAGGGAACAAAATAAATAAATAGCACATGCCAGACTTCAGCTCCAAGGCGCTCAATAAAATTACACTTTGAAATGCAAGGATTAAGCAGAGTAGGTGACAAGGTGACTTTGTTAACAGGCTAATCTCTTGCCTTAACAGAGACAGGGGATTTACATGTGACTGCACAAAACTGCTTTATGGTCTTTTTTCCAGCTGGAGAATGTAGGAAGGGGGAAGGAGGAGATGGGACAGGGTTGGATGGTTTAGAGCCATTTGTAAAATGGCTTTAAACTATGTTTTTCGTATTGTTTTAGGTTTATTTGTGGGTTTTTAAAGCAAGTCTGCATGGAAATATGTCACCAATAATAAGCTGTTTCCAAAAGGTCCAGGTAGCTGATGATGAAGATGTCACAGAATAATGAATAATTGGGTAAAACCATTTGTGGTGTGATTTCTTCCTCAATGGTTTTATTTGCTTTCTTATAAAAAGCCAACCAGTATCATGGGCTATTCAAAATGCTGTCAGGACTACTTCTCCCTGAGTCTTTCTCCAGATTTCAGCACTTCTGCACCAAGGAATGTGAATTCTAAATCCAGGGTAATTTTTTCAAATGGCCCCTCTGTTCTTGGGCAGGGAAGGGGCCACGGGAGAAAGAAAATTTTTTAAAAATAATAAAAAAATTAGAGTTTGAAGTCTTTACATTTCTGTCCATTACTAAGATGAGACAGTGATGAGCAAATGAACATGAAATGAGACCTGGATCCCCCTGTGAGGGTTTGTATCATACAGTACCCCTTCTCTGTGCCCAGGGTCCAGCCACCCCTGCCATCCCTCCCCCTGCAGCAGACAGAGTTCCCCTGGATTTTCCATTTAACTCCTTCGAGTGTCAGTGTGGATCTTCATGGTGAACCAGGGGAAATGTGGGGAAGCAATCAGTTCAAAACTTACCCAGGCTTCTTTGTCTTTGGATAAAAATTACAATGAGAAAACAACCAAGCCCTGCATAGGATTCATCTGAAATTCAACAGAAAACAGGCTGAGCATGTTCTCTGGTTTAAAATAGATCTGGTGAAAGTATTTATCATGTTGTATTTGTTGCAGCATATCTGGGGTATTTGTGGTGACTGTAGGCAGAGGAACAGATTCTGTATGGAAACTTGGTGTCAGATCCCCAGCCCATTTACAGATTCATGTGCTGGACAATTTCTGGATGAGATTTCAGCTTTTTCTAGTGGGTGAAGATGATCTCATCTATGAGGGCATGGAAACAGACATGCTAGTGAGGGAGGGGAAAGCTCCTTTTCCCTTTGCTTTGATATTGGGGTAGCAGGAGGGAAGACAGTTTGATTCAGAAGAGTTGTGCAGCTCACTTGAATATGACTTTTAATATTTCCAAACAACCATCGCAAAGAGATGATTTGCTGGAAAAAAAATTTAAATTATGTGATTGAGCATTACCCCTCAGGGATAGCCAGAGAACATCCTCCACACAGCTTTTGGGTGACAATGGAACTCATCTGCTCGCCAGTGCCCAAGGGTTTGAGATTGCATGGGAGCCATGGAGCCATGTTCCAGGTCCTAGCAGGGCTCGTCAGAGGCAGACTGCTGACTGTGAGCACACCAAGAACTTTCTCGAGTATGGCTGGAAGAGAAAGTAAAAATTACCCACTTTAAAAATCAGACACAACCTCAACTCTGAAGTTTATCCGCTATTTGGGTGCTAAAACATATTCAAACCTGGCAGCAGACACTTATTCTATGCAGGAATCTGACCAATTGTTTCCCTTCTCTCTCTTGTCCTTATACCTTAAATCATTTTGACCTTTAATTGGCCCTAATTTGCCCACAGACGGCCCTGGGACCCTTCAACACATTTGCTTGTAATTGGGTCTCTTTGTTATTTTTCTAGAGAGCCACTGTTGGTTGTTTCTTTTTGAAAACACTGTGGCATATCATTGAGAAGCCGCTTTTAAATGAGCCCTGCTGGAGGCCAGGAGAGCCCTGTGAAAGCCCAGCAGAGAGAGACAGGGCTATCTAAATGCAATTATCATATCACTGTGAAAACGTGAAACTGGCCTGAGCTTAAGCAAACATCACCCGCCCCTGGGCCGAGGGTGGTAAAAGCTTTGCTGGGAGGTGCTGGATTGAACCCATGGGAGAGGTTATCCTGCCATCACACCTTTCACCCAGCAAAGCAGGGAATGTCTCTCTGCCTGTTGTGTACTGCAGCTGGGTGTGTAACTAACCGGGCCATGTGTTTTCCTCGGTGGTTTTATTTAAATTCACCTTATTACAGTGTGATGGTTTGCAAGGAATTGCTCTGGTACAGCCACGGGGCACTACTCTGCAAAGCAGGAATAGGACAGCCCAGGAGAGGAGCAGCAACAGCAGTAACCGACTGCCAGCAGACAGTGCTCTCCCAGCCAGGCCCTGTGTATGTCACTAATCTGGCTGTGGCCACAGTTTGCCCTTAGCCCTGCTCATAATGTCATCAAGATCTTAACTGTCCAAAGCGAAGTTAGGACAGCGAGGAATAATACTGCAGCCAGATAACATCTGCACTGCCTCCTGCACTAATGGACACTTGCTCTGTAACCGAGCCTCTGCTCGGTCAGCCCTGCAGCATGGAGACCTCTCGTTAGTATTTGGTCCATGCAGGCCTTACAATCAAGTTAGGCTACAGGGCTGTTGAGCCTCTGACCAGAGGATGTTGTGCCAATGGTCCTCTTGGAGATGGAAGCTGATGCCCAAGAACATGGGAACAGCAGTGTGTCCCATAAAGCTGTTTTAGTGCCAGATCCCAAATAAATTTACGTTCCATGGCTTACAGCATTCACACAGGCAGCACCCACAGACTCCACTGCCTTGGAATAGGTTAGCAAAGTACATTTCACACTGTACAGAAAGTCAAGTGAGCCATGGCTGGCAAGGCTGGAGCAAAGGCTGGATTTCTGCCCTGCGGAGGGGTGCTTTTTTATTCGGTCAGTCTGTTCACGTGTGGCTCCAGCAAGGAAAAGACACTGCTGTTTTCACCTGGCTGACGCTTGTGGAAGTCAAATGCAATTGAGGAGGATGTGTTGCTCTGTAAATGTAGCAGGTATGATGATGCCACCTGTCCCTTGATGTCATGCACTGAGACAGGCATGGCAAGATGGTGTAAAATGTAAGAGGCACATGTTTGAAAGGAAGAGAGAGTCCTGCCCTACCAGCATGGCTGTTAAATGTGGCTGAAACCAGCAGAGATTGATCTTTAGAAACAGAAAAAACTCAAAAGTCCTCCATTGCCCCTGGATAATTCTTGATCTGTGGGGCTGGAAGCTGTAGTTTCTAATGGTCAAGGCATCTAATTGGAGTTAGACATCTAATTACGTGGATGGAATTAGCCCAGTAAAGTGAGTCTTAATAGCTGGCAGCAAGACTTCTAGTTATTTAAAGTTCCTACCATAGTTTGCCAGCACATAACTGGCTTTCAGGTGCTGGGGGAAGAAGCCATTCAAAGTGTCCCACTTCCCTTCCCAGGTCAGATCATGCTCAGCCAGAACGATGTGAAAGGGGCAAGACTCCTTTGCCCAAATCTCCACCAGCTGGAACAGCTCACCCAAAATACCAAGCTCAAAATGCAGCTGGCACAGAGAGACTCCAGTTGTGACTGAAGTGCTGGTTTCAACCCAGGGATCAACTGCAGTCCCACAAATGTCATCAAGGAAGTTTCTTTTCTAAAGGTAACATAGAGCCAACGGGCCTGAGGGTGAAGTTTGGGATCCACACAATACAACCAGGCACTGATCCAAACAATACAGCCAGGTATGGCTGGGTTCTTCCATGGAGGACAGAATGGGCATATAGAGCACAGTGCTGCCAAAGCAGGGCTGGGCTCTCTCGAGTCAGCAACAATGAAGCTGGGAAGCATTTTGTAGTTGTCTTCAAAATCTGCATCTCTCTCCTGACTTTACTGTAATTTTTTTTCCCACTGTTTTTCTGATGTTTCTGTCCAGGTTGCTTAAAATCCAAGACATTTTATTTCTGCTAATGAGTTTGTTGTCAGGTATGGGCTCTTGCTGGGGTTCAGCAGTGTATCCCTGCTATAACACCCCAAAGCCTTTACAGTGTCCTGGCAGATGCTGGTCCTCATAAGTATATTTAGATACAGGATCCTTGCCCTTGAGCTCCAAGTGCTCAGGGTTTTTCCATATGCAAATATTTGCAAACTCAGGGCTCTGTTTGTATTGCCTGTTTAATAATTTAAGTTTCTGACACTCTGTTCATTTTTTTAAATCCAGCCATAATTTTAAGGAAAGAGTTTTCTTGCTTTGCTTTTTAAGCAGATGTCTGAAGTGTCACTTGTGAGTTCAGCACATTGCTGCAATAGTGGGTCTAGTGGTTTGAGTTGGTGTCTCTAGTTTTGAGAAATAATGAAGGAGCAGAACTGTACTGTACAAAGTTATATTGTCCCATCGCCACTCCTGATGTTCTTTTGCCCAGTGGCTGCTAGGACATGCTTTCTGCTGTCAGAAAGATCTGTGCTTGGTGCTGAGTCAGAAACCTGGTCAGCTGTCCTGCCTCTGAGCAAGACAAACACACCAGGATATGCCTGCACATGCCATCCTTTGACAAACCAACATCTCTCAGGGGGCTTGGATACCATCCCTAACATAGGAAAGAGATATTTGTGTCATGGATGCCTTTTGCACCACCTTGGTCAGATCTGGAGGAAAAAGCACAGTGGGGACAGTGGGATGGGAGTTTGTTCCTGCTGTTCTGTGACAGCAGTGCATGGAACAGCAGAGGGTACTGGTTTCGAGGCTGCTGTTCAGCACTAGAAAATTCCCCTTTCAACAATTCTCTGTTTTATTAAAACAAAAAAGCTTGAATGCTCAGGCAGGAAGAAGTCATTTTTCCAAAATAGACAGTGATGAATTTGGGAAAATTGGAGGTAGGCCAAGGAATTACAGCAGACTGAAAGCTGAGTGACTTTCCTGGGAGTGACCAGGGAAGATTTCAAAGCCACCAACCCCCCCTTCCCCACCACTGCCACAGGAGAGCTGAAACCTTGGCGAGCAGAGGAGTCACTGCCACCACTGCTGCTTCCTTTCTTGCTGCCAGATAAAGAGGACAGACTCTCCTTTTTCAGTCCATTCTGCTCACACAATGGGCAAAGGGGATCAGCGCCAAAATTACAAGTGTGAGCCCTTAATGCATCAGGTTGAACAATGGGCTTTGGAGGCGTCTGCCTTGTCGCGAGAAGCAGTACAGCTAGTTCTGACTACCCAGTGCCATGGAAAAAAACCTCATTGTCCTGGCAAAATGCTCCCCAGAATGAAAACACCCTCCTCCTTCTTTCTTCAGCTTCCTAATGGGAAGCAAAATAACAAACCAGGCCCACAATTAAACAAACATGCCACTAACTGAGCCGAGCTCAAGTGTAACAGATGTTGTTGCAGTTGGACCAGGCTAGAGGCCCGGAGCAAACCACGCTGGTTGGCTGCCGCTCCCAGGATGCTGTTGCTGAAATAGTTTCTTTGCCATACCACAGCCTTCTCCTTCCACCAACCTTTCTCCCTTTTTCTCTGGTATGCCTTCTTCGTTGCTCTCCTCCTTGTCCTGATGCATCCCCAGCTGCTCCACTTCATCACATTTCATTCATCGCTTCATGAATTTCACTTTTTAGCACTGAAAACCACAGGTTTTATTTCAGAAAAGATCAAGAGATGGGGCAAAGCCGTGTCAATTCACTTTTTAGGCCATGTTAGTATAGGAGAATAAAGCAATTCTTTTTCTCCATTTCATTTTTCTTGATCCGTCTGCTCACTGGCACCCAGGCTCTACAAGGATAATCAGTGCCACCTCCCAATTCCTGCAGTCCCCTCCAAGTTTGATGGCTGTGGTGCAGGTGACTGTGAGGCTGTAGCTCAGCACACCTGAGACTCCCACCCCAAAAGTGCTTCTCCTCCAAATATTACAGGCATCTCTGCAGCACAAGAAATTTGGTGTTTGAGAGGTGACAGATGGCTAAAGAAGGGCAAACAAAAGGGAAATGGTGTCCTTTTCATATCTGGCTGAATCCATCTTCTCTTCAGCTTTAGAGTTCTGGTGCAGTCCAGGATGGGAGTCTTGTTACCTCCAAGGCTTAAAGACCCTGACTCCCTACCTGGCAGCACCTGACTGATGCATCTGATAGCCCATGCACCCCTCATTCACGGGGATCTGTTCCTTCCAACTCCATGTCAGAGGGATCAAAATAATTTGTCACAAAGGAGAATTAGAGGCTGCTTGGCCTTGCTTGTTCCCCAGCAAAGCTGTGCCAGGCTTCTATTACTGCTAGAGGAACAAGAGGGACTCAGGGCTGGGTGACAGTCTTCACAGGCCTTTGGGTCACTCCCTAGAGCAAAGCTTCCTTGTCTCATCCAAGAGCCATGGTCACCAACACCTTCCTGAGGTGTTTGGAAGAGGAATACAGGCCTATGCATTGGAGCATCTGTGCTCACACACATCTTTGGCTTGTCTTTTGTTCTACTTGCTCTTGCAGTTACAAGGCCCTGTGCAGTGGGGCTTTGCTTTGCCCCAGGCTGCTCTAGCACTGCGACTTTTGTGACTATTAATAGAAGTCTAAGGAAGTAAGAAAAGTTAACTTCTCTTTCTCCTTCAAGCAGGGAAGCTGGAAGATCCCTGAAATCTTTCCTGAGGTGTCTCAGAACAGGGACTGTGCCAGCACAGGGGCCCTCAGAGCCACATGTCACCAGCACAGTTTGGGACTGGAGCATCCCCCGCCTGCCATGCTCAGAAATTCTATACAGTGGAGGAGGTAAGCAGCTCAGAATGAAACCTTGCTTGGTTTACCCTGTTTGTTGGGCAAGACAGGCTGGATACCCTGGGCACTGGCAATATTAAGCCAACACCACCTCTCAATGCTCTGCTGTGGTAAGAAACCAGCCAAATGCACAACTGTTATGAGCCAGGGCTGCTAGTTCAGCACTCTGATGGTCACAGTGAGAACAGCACAGACACAGAGAGCTCCAGCCAGAGCAGGCTTTCATTGCTCCCAGTGCAGTGCTGAATAGTGTTTCTACTCATTGACAAATTTATGAACAAGCAATAAGGAGCCGTTGGCAGAAACCATCCCTGTTGTCAAAACCCCCTTCCAGGTGAAAATGAAAACCAGTTCCAGGTGAATATCCAGGTATTCCAGACCAGGGAGGCACTGGAAGTAAATCACAGCAAGCCAACCAACCCCCTATCCCTTTACTTATCACCTAATATTTATATAGATTTTATACTTTTGAACTGCTTACACTGAGGTAAAGCACCTCAGGTGGAAAATTTGATGGAGGTATTGGGTTTTACTTCCTTTTTCCAGTTGATAGACACAATGCATGCACATGATGTGACTGCACTTTGATAAATACAGCAGTAATTTTACAAGGTTGGCTCCTTTAGAACAGTTGATGACATGAGCTAAAATGACTAAGAATTACCATCCAGAAGTGGATGTAAAATTATCTGACTTCAAGTAACTCAGGAGATGCTCTGTCCTATGAAACAATGGTGCTTTTTTCAAAAAATGCATTCTTCTTCTCATTGCCCTTTATTCTTCACCCCCTCCCCTTTCTCTCACTTGAAACACAGATTTACATCTGTTCAGTTCCTCCTCTCTGTTGCCCACAGCATCTTTTATTTTCACAGCAGTTTGGAATTCCAGATTTTGTGACTAAGACCTACAGACACACCTTATTACAGCAATGTATCTGGGCTGTGGCTGAAGAGCAGCCTCCCTCCTCTCACTGGCTCTGGGGCTAACTGGATGCTGTTCTGAGCCTGTTCAGGATGCTGAGCAGCAAAATGAAAGCAATTTTTGGGTTTGTTAGGTTTTATGGCCAGCTCAGTGTATTGAGACAGTTCTTTACAGGGTCAAGTGAAAAGGAGGTGAAAAGAGGGAGACTAAGTAGGAGAATGTGCTCAGCAGAGAGATTAACTGGGGATGCTGCAGAGCTGCTGCCTCCAACCCTGTTTCTTTGATGCTTGTACATTATATATCTTGTATGGATGTTTGTTCTGGTTCTTGCTCAATGCATTGACCAGAACATGCTGTTTAACAGCAGTTCTTCCCTTAGTCCCATCCCAGCAAATACCTATGGTATTTGTATTTAAAGCCCATTTAATTTCAGTCTTCTGTATGTAGGACTATTTTGATAGAGCTGGGAAAGAAATGACACAAACAATTGATAGCACAAATAGTTGTGCTGGCAGATCAGAAGAGGTGGCAACCTCTGGATGAGAGCCATGAAAAGCAGCTGTGGACAGACACCTCCACATGGAGTTTGGCTGCAGCTGGAACAGGATGTACAGCCTAGAGCTTCAGTCACCATTCTATCAGGTCAAAGGAAGGGGAAGGGTGAATCAGTACAGAAAAAATGAAAACTATTCTGAATGCTGGCTCATAAAATTAAAGGCAACTTTTAAAATCTCAGCCAAAAAAAAAAAAAAAAAAAATTTGGCTAATCTTTCACCACTCTCTTATGTCAATCTAGCACCTGGTTTAATTCCCATCCCAGAAAAAAGTAGAAATACCAGGATACCACAAGTAATTTTTGGTGCTGTAGCTCTTCAGTTCAGGAAGAAGCAGAAGTAGTGGGGATTTCTCATTAATTATCCTACCAGTTTCTAATAGTGTATCTGTACAGTCTTGAGTGTCTCAGCCTCTTCTAGAGCAGACACTGTAAGACACCAACAATAGCACCATTTCTGATTGTGACTCAGTCCAGTTTGGCTGCAACATCTCAGACGCCTCATCCCATGAGCTCTGGAGATCTCCACACATTGCTTCATGTCCAAGTGAGCATTTACTGGAAAGAGAAAGTAAAGTGAAGGGGTAGCACCCTCTGTGAACCAGAGCAAGAAATGAAGGCAGGACTGAGTGAGACTAAAAATGCTGTGTGGTAGCAATTCTCAACCATTGTAACAGCCCTCAGGAGAGCTGCTACAAAGCAGAATAGCGTGTAACAGCCCTGTGAGACCAGAGCCAGACCAAGGAGGGTATGAGCCAGCTCTGTCCCCATCACAGAACTGAAGCTTAGCATGACTTGGAAAGCAAATTATCTCTTTTCTCTCTCTTGGCAATGGGGATCTACAGATGCCAGATGATTAGGGCTCTTTTGACAGAAAATGCAAAATAGAAGTATCACATAACCCTGCAGTCTGCTCACCTTTCATCCATTATTATTCATCCAGATTACTTTCTCTTTTAGACTCTTCTTCTGCTCCTCCTGGATGGAGCATTCACTTTTGCAGAGCATTGGCAATGTGATTTGCAGAGCATTGGCAATGTGATGCCATGCTCATGCAGGCCTGGAGGAGCCTTGCTTTTTCCAGTACCACCATCAGGACTAAAACGTGACTTTTTGCTGCAACCAGACCTGCCCATAATCCTCAGGTCACTGGTGACAGCATGCCTGACATCCACGTATGCCTACAAACATTCCTGGAGATCTCTCTGATGCAAAGCCCCTTTGGCCATGTGCTGCTATGTGAGGCAGCCTGCATCTCTTTGCATTTCAATCCCATCCATCTACAGCCAATCATCTGGGAATCTTGTGATTTGCATGAAGTCCCCTCTGCTCCATAATTACAAGGCCCAAGCTAAGGTCTTAAAATGGTTTGTGAGGTGGTCCAGGTGATGAGGATGTGACCTAAGGTATCAAAACTTCCAGCAATAAAGGGGGCATCATCGTTAGCTAACCCCCTTCAGGGGCTGGTATGTGGCAAGCACTGGAATGCACCACTTTTTTTCCTCTGGCTTGATATAATTACTTTCAGTGTTATTTAAAGCTCTGACTAATTACAGGCAATGGCCAGGTTTATAATGCAACAGCATGTAGCCTGGAGCAAATTCTGACATAATTACACTGTATAAATTCCCCCATTAGAAATGACACTGCATTGGCATAGTGTAAGAAGCAGCCATGGCCCAGTCAACTGGCTCTGTGAAAATCTGTCTGACAATTGTTTACCCTGTTGATATCTTATTGACACTTCTTACAGTGATGAGACTGTTACATGACAGCAAATGGAAGCCAAAGGCTGAGGAGTCTCTCCTTTCCTCTTGATGGCTTCAACTGTGGTTGTTTTCTTGCCCGGTTTTCTCTGGGTGAGGCCTTGCTCAGTTCTGATCATTCTGAAGTAGAAAAAGAAGCATGTGGTTATGGTACAAATCACAAAAGCCCATAGAAATCCTGACTGAGGTTGCATCATCTGCTTCAAGGAGCAAATACTCCCCTAGGTCCTATCCCTTCACTGCAGTGAGATTATGGGCCATATTAGGATTTGTTCCGACCTGGCATTGCCTTGCTCCATGGCAGAGTAGCGAGAGCCAAGCTGCTCTCCTGCTGTTTTTAGCTCATGCCAGTGGAGCAGCAGGGTGTTGTGAAGGGCTAATTTGTCAGATCCTGGTGCGTTAACTCTGTAAAATGTTTGCATGATGTATTTGTTTTCCACTGCCAGTGTCAGGGCTGTGGCACATTTGGATGGCCTGGGAAGAGGGAGACTGCACCCTTGGTTGGGAGGACAATGATAGAACCCTCAGAACTGTGGCCAGTGCCATTTGGACAAAGGAAACCAAACACAATTCCAATTTTGGAGCACTGATTCAATGTAGGTCAAGGAAGGATTTTGACCTTTATGGCCATTATCTTACATTATAAGGATCAGAAAAGAAAAATAATTATCCGAATAAATTCAATGAATATTGGTTATAAAAACAAAAGCTTGTAGAGTACTTCAGAGCAGTTTTATCACTGCCCTGAGGAAGGTTCAAGAGGGACCCACTGAACATATATCTTAAACAACAGGCTTTCTAGCAGCAGAATAGCAACAAATGCTGATACAGTTCAGAGGTTGGGATAGGGCAGTATGATTCCAGCCTCCCTCTAACCTGGGAGACCTGAGCTAATTTCATGTATGGGCAATGGGATCTAGAGCCTTCTCAGATATTCAGTTTCAAGCTGGCTCAGGAGACCAGCAGGTCTCCAGCACTGGCAAACTTAAAAGATAAATGGAGGGGGTTTTTTTAGTTATAGCTGGAAAAAAAAATCCTACCTGTAGAGGATTATCCCTTGCAGTATGTTATCTATACCAGTTAATTTACAAAATCCCAAGGACTGAGTTTTGTTGTGAAGAAAGTGAGAAAGACTATTCTTTAATGGAGGTATTGACACAACTATTTGGGAGTCGTTTGGGTTCCATGCAATACAAGTAACATTGCTGGCATTTGTCCATTTTCACCAGCTGAGAGATGAACTCATTAACCCCCACCTCAAAATCTGATACAATAATGCCTGTCTTTAGTTTGTTTGTTTTCAGCATCATCAGGAAAGCTGTGATCTGGATGCACCACACAGTCTCCTTAATCAGAAAGTAATGCCTCTAAGAGATTCTTCCTAATGGTATTCAGAGGCTGGAGCAAAGTGCTGAGATGCTGTTGCATGTATGGAGACAGTGGGGTGGTCCCCTGCTGGTGTTTCCAAATCCTGGTGTCCCCACACTGAGCTGGGTCCCTATGGGAATACAGTGTTTTCCCCAGCCCCCCCCTCATCCCCAGTGCATGCCCTTGCCTGGGCCAACACCAGCATGGAAGAAGTTAGCACTGCTGTTCGCTATGCCAAACCAAGCTGTGGCTAAAGGAGTATTTGGATACCCTAGGCTGCCAATTCAGAACTTTCCTAAAACCAGCAGTAAAATTTGCCTCCAATTCCTTTTTAGGAAAAGACGGCTGTAATACAAAGTCCTATTTTCTAGGTGTTAAAAGTTTACAGCCCACACCATTAAAAGCAACATTCTCTGTCCAACTTAATGTTTGGTCTTCAGGAACAGCTAGGAGGAAAAGAGAAGGTTCCCTGTTTGTTCTACAAAACAGGAAAGTGGTTGCTTTCTATACTGTAAATATGCATTAGAAAGCTCTTATAGGCTCGTGCTGGGCATTTGATGTTTTTAACTGACTGCATTCCTTACATTTTTGTATAACTGCCAAGAAAGCTAAATAAAATGGCTTTTTTAGTGTTTTCTCTAAGAATAGCCCCGCTTCTTTGTAAATATAGCAAAGGAATTGTTGATAATAATTCTTTGGGAGAATAACTGGTGTTATTGATGTTAAAAGTAGAAAGATTGCTGTTTCTCTGTCTCAGAAACAGAGCTAACCAAGTAGGCTGGGACTTCAGAAAGCCTGAGCATTCCTTGGCCAGTTACTGAAATTCACTGGTTTCATTCCTGTGCCAGAAGGTGTAGAATCAGAGAAGACCAGCACTGAAACTCAAGTAGAAACAAAAACCCCAAACCCTAAGATTTGCATTTTCTTTCAGGATGCAAAACTGAACATTTTTCCTCCTTGTTTGCGTTTCTCTATTTGCAGATGGTTCTGCCAACTTACCCTGAAAAACTGGGGTTAATTTACTCAGTTTGATTCAAATGTGTACAATTAACACTTGGGCACCCTTAAGCCTTTGCAGTGTTAGGGGAAGTCCCACCCTCCTGAGATACCAGCGTGCACAGAGCAACATTCTCAAGTTGAGCCAAAGTTTAGACTACAGAACCCTGGCTATTGCTTGATTGACACCCATCATATATATGCCAAGACCTTATATATGTTTTGTAATGCCGTGCAATGAACTGGTGGTAAAACCAGGATTGCAGCATGAGAATTTGAACCAGCCTGGGCCATGCTTTGACTGCTAAGCATCCCTGCCATCCAGGATTACGAGAAGGTGGAAGGCTCTTAATCCACTTGTATATCACTTCCAGGGAGAAAAAAAGCTACGATTATTTTTTTAGGGTTGACTGAAAGCATCTGTCTTCCCTGCAGTTGAGACAACCCCTCACAAAGGCTCCCTGTCATTAACCAGACCTGCCCTTCAGTTGAGCATGCAGAGATTTGGTGCTTGTTCAGCCGAGCTTTGTCAGGGCTGGTAGCCCTCATCAGGATTATTTTTCAAAACAGAGACTTGGTGGGGCCAGGCTGTAGCATACAGTGCCCAGACACTGCCTTCTGTTTCTTCTGTGTCTGCTTCCTCCCAGCTTCCCCAGTTGCTCCCTACATTTGCCACAAAAGCTGCACAATTGTTGCTCCTGATTCACCTTTGCCAGTTCCACACAGCATTTTATAGCCCTCTATCATCATTTAGTCTCTCATTTACTTCCCAGACTGAAATGCCCCAGTCTCTTTAGTTATTCCTCATAAAGGTATAGTAGGGTAAAATAGGGAAATTTTAGGAAAAGCAGTAAGCAGTCAGTGGTATTATGACTGGGTTTTTTTCCTCAGTTGTCAGTTTGGTTACTTGCTCTTTTTGTCAGTGAGAATTCTATTTTGCCAAATGGCATTTGAGGGCAAGTATCCTGGCATCTTTTGAGCCAAACAAAGGTTCTATGTTTCACCTTCAAGCCTATGCTTGTGCCACAGCTTTGATGATATCCAAAGCTATAATATCTCAAATGACAACAAAACTCACGCAGTCTGTAAGGGAAAGGCTTCTCATCATCTCTACAAGTGACTTGTAAATATGAGGTGGTAAAGGATGGAAGGCAGAGTTCCCACCCCATAAGGACTTTAAAGGTTAAAAAGTTAAAACAGCTCCTAGTGGTCCCTGTATCTCCCAATTAAAGCAAATAAACCCCCAACCAACTAAAAACCAACACCACCAAAACCCACTTTGTTTTTAGCAAGATTGAGAGATGACATAAAGGCTGACTACAGCATTAATGAGCTTGTCTGTGGTTTAGGAAGATTCAGATCCTTCTACTGTTGTTTCCAGTATGCATCTGGGCTGGTGACTGCTCTGCTTGTATTCTTAGATTTCATGTTACCACTACTAGTTCCAAATTTGAGTGGATTTAACAGGTAGGACTTTGTTTGGGTCTAAATAGCAGCTAATTTAGCAGGCTCACAGAACTTCAATTCCAAATGAGGACAGAATTATGAAAACTGATTGTCCTATGAGATTTCTGCCATTCAAAGTCAAATTCATATGCTAAGCTTGATTTGTCTGTTCCTTTTACTACTCTTTGGAAACATCTTAGCACTGTGATAAGGACTGTGTGGAATAGAATGAGAGCAGAATAGGTTAAACGTTGCAGATGTGCTCAAATGGGGTTAAGGAGAGACCCCAACCTGGGATCCAAACAACTTTATGACTTCTGCATAACTGGATAATTGAGCTGTAATGGGATGCAGAGTGTTTGCATGTTTGTCTGCCCAAGAGAGGCACAGCTTCTTTTAAGTTGCCTGAACTACAGGCCCCAAAAGATCTTGTACTAACTATAGGATAAAATATCTATTGCCTCCCTGAATCCCTCCATGTGCCTGAGTAAGAGGGATGTGAGTGAGGGCTGAGTTCCCAGAGTGGGTGCAGGGAGCGCAGTGTGAGAGCGTGCAATGCTGTTCAGAAACATGGCTTAAGGTCAGACTCCACTCTAAAGCTTCCCCAGAATCCCAAATCCTCTTTTTATATGAGTTTCACTCAAACACAAACAATTAAAGAATTTCATCTTCTCCTACTACAGTGGGAAAGCTTGGATGCTTCTCTGGTCTCTTAACTTTATTAAACAGCCCCAGTGTGCTCCCTAGATGAGGGTCCTGCCTGGCTTCAGACAACCCAAATCTTTGTGTTTGCTGTGGATAAGTTGGTCTCTGATGCTAGTTGGAGAGAGGAAGAGAAATAACACAGTTTGTTACAAAGAAGAAAGAAAATGAGGGGCAGGTACAAGCCTCGTGTCTGCTCATATGATTGGAATGATTTGACAAGGACTCCCATCAATGGCAGCATTTCAGAGACCTTAGCATGAGCCATTGCACATTTCCACTATCTGTGTCCTTTTAGATTTCCCCTCCTAAAGACAGCGCCAGGCAGCTTTAGAGCTTAAGCCCCATATGTTCTGACCCCTGCCTTGGAGCAAAGGGAGGTGCTTTTTGTAGTTTTAATTTTGGAATTTGCCCCATTAATAGGCACGGTCTGGTGGAAGGGAGAGAAACATTCCTCCTGGACCAGATTGCTCTGGTCTCCAACAGCTCTCTCATCACCAGGGGTTTGTCAAAGCGTGCAGTATGCTAACATCCTGCCAGCTCACCTTTCGCAAGCTGACTCAAAGGCATTAGTCCCACCAGTGCAAATAAGGTGTCTGCCACATGTCTGCTGGTTTCTTCCTGGTGCACTGAGGCAAAGCAGCCTTTCCTTGTCAGTCATTGACCAAAACTGTTGATTCTGGAACAACTGACTGTGCTGGTTGTATAGGATGCCAAAACCTCTCGAAAGCTGGGATGCAAAGGTGTTCTCTTTTTAAATGAATTAAGCTCTAGAAGGAATTTTCCTGAGAGCTTTTTTGATATCTGGAATAGAAATGGCTTTCCTTCTCCAACTCCACCTACTCAACACTCCGAGTCACATCCAGAGAGCCTTTAGACATATTTCTCCTCTCCTCTCCAGACTACCAACATTGGAGTTCCACTGCATCTATTTCTAGACAACTGACAAATATTCCAGGTGAGTCCAACTTGAATTTGCCTGCTGAGTTGGTGTGGTGGACTTAGTTCAATCTAGGGAGAATGTAGCAGTTGGAGGGCATTTTCTGGTCTATCAGACACTTCTATCAGGGCTGAGCTGGAGGAATTTTGGTCCAGTTTGGTTAAACTGCTAAAATCGCAGCCAGCTCCTGAACTGCTTGTTAAAGCTCAGGTCTGGAACATCCCACTCTATGTAGGTGTTTTCCAGGGAGCACCCCCTGCTCTCTTTAGCAGATAGTTCCCCCCTTTCCACTCCCCAAGAGCAGGCTGAGAGGCATTCCTGGGTAGCTCCAGGCCCCTGGATCACCCAGACACCTCATGACCTCCCTGCCTCCCAAGAGAAACACAGCTGTGCCAAAGGAAAGCACAGTCCAACATCTGCACATGCCCAAAGCAGCATGGACCTGCCATTGCTAAATGCTGTCACAGGTTCTGTGGCTGAGGAAGCACCTTGCATTGCAAAATGCACACATAGAGAACAACCCCATGATAAGAGATGCTTTTAAAAAACAAATCTTATTGACAGGAGTGGTAAGCCCAGCTCTATGTGTATCTAAAGACACAGGTCCTGGTGGTACTGATAAACTGCTGGAGTGAGAGCCTAATGCCCCTTGGCTCCTGTAGGAAATAGGACCTCTACTAACATCTGTAAATAAATATCCCCTGTGTCTTTACACACTTAAATACCTTTGCAAACCTGGCTCCTTGCCTGTTTCCCATACTTGGCTGCTGCTTCTTAATGTTTGCAGGGTAGCAGGAGCAAGAGCTCAGATGTAATTTGGGGTTGTATTGTGCAAAGTGCTGTACAGGCACAGAGCAAAAGACCTCTGACTGCTTCCCAGCATCCAGGTCTTGTTTTAAAAACAACCTTCCCTGTTTTGTTTGTATGGGTTTTTTTTTTTAATCTTTTATTCATTATTTTCTTGTTTCCTTTATATTTCTGATGCCTCCAAGCTAGAATATCTTTGCTGAGCTCCAAGCCTGCCACATGGAGAGGACTTTTTACCTGTGTCCTGCTTATCTGCAGGTGGTGATTGTGGCTGGAGTGAAGCTGCAAGGGTTGAAATGAAGGGTGTTAGGGGTAATACTGCACAACAAACTGTGCTTCAAGATTCCCATTGGGATTAGGGAACATGAGCACTGCTGGAATAAAAAGCAAAAGTTTAGACCACAGAGAACTGAGCAGATGCAAACATGTGATACAAAACTGAAAAGTTCTGCTCCAAGAGAGGCAAATGCACTCCAGCTGTGCCTGGAGTGGATGGGTCATGCTTTTCCTGTGCCCAGGCTGTTTATTTGACAGCAGCTACCAGGATGGGATTTCCTCCAGGTTTACGTCAAGGAGCATATCATGTCTCTTGACCCTTAACTAGGTAAAAGTTATTGTATTAATAATCAACCAACCTGGGGTTCCAGACTGAATGACAATTTTGCATCCATCCCCAACTTACATAAACCTAAACCACTATAATTTAAAGAAAACCTTTTTGAGCTGGTGTTTCCTGTGAAATCTCAACAGGAGTGTGTCTTCTGGGTGCTTTGATGCATTTCAGGTTCATTTTGGGGCTCTGTAATTCATGGCAGCTGGTTCTCTGATTATTTTATATTAAGGACCAACTTCCAGTAACATCAGTGGGAGCAGGATTTCAGCTCTAGAGCTATTATTAACTAATGCAGCACAACAATGCCTGGCTTTCGTTCTGTTTTGTTTTCTCCCAGGGTCGGAACGTGTGTGTATCCCATTAACTCTGTCCTCACTGCTCTCAAGATGTTCCGCACAAATGATTTTATTTTTTTTGTAAGAAAATATATTTTACTAGGCAGTTTTATGAGAACTGACAAAATGCCTCGTAAATAACCCAGCAGGAAATATGGGGTAAATAAAATTTTTACAACTTTATCATAAACCTGAGAAGTCTTTGGTTCCTTTTCGAATGGAATGAGCAAGGTATTTCATTAAAGGAAAAGACATGCTCTCTAAAGCCCAACAATTATAGACACAATGCCTTTTTAACCTGCAATTCAGTCAAACAGGTTTGGTGGCAGTTGAAAATGTTAAAGGCCCTGTTTTGACACTTTGGGTCATGCTCCCCACAGATCAATTTGTGCTATAGGTTTCCTACACAGCAGAGCTGGAGAACTTGTGTGTGCCTGACCTGTCCCCTAAGCATCGAGGACCTCTAAGGAAACACTTATCTGGGAGAACCTGCTCAAGTCAGGCTGAGGCTTTCTGCTGCCTTTGTAGATCTCTGAGTATGGGGCTGTGCCTGGGCCCCTTAGTACAAAGGGAATGCAAACAAATATGGTCCTTAAGTCTTCAGCACAAGCCTGAAATGCAATGATTTGGTCAAAGACCAAGAGTCTGAAATAGAAATGCTTGGAACAAGCCTCAGTCCTTGAACTTTGTGTGAAGGGGGAATTCAGCTCTCAGAAGGGGGATCTTTGACGTGTGATAATTTTGGAACAGTGGGAAGACAGGAGGGGGTGTCACTTTTAAGTTCTTTTCACTTGTAAAAAACTCACATTGACATCCCTGACTATTTTCTACTTACAGTAAAACAGAAATTGGGCAAAATACAACCTGTTCCTGGGTCCATAAAAGGTAAGGAAACTACCTCCCAAAAGAAGTGATAAGGTGCCACTGTAGGCCTGCATTGTCTGATGAAATACCAGATGAAATGATCTGTGGTGAAGGCCTTTGCTATTTCTCATGCCTCTTGTTCTCTGATCCCCACCCTATTTGTGCCTCCAGACCCGCTAAAAACTTGAGAGAGAGCAATCTTGGAAAGGCTGGGATTCACAGAAGCATTGGAGATGTTCAGATACCCTTGTTATCTTCCCTGCATTGAGAGCAGAGCAGAGCTGACACCACCGCCCAGGCCTCACCTTGTTGGCACTTCAGGCTGTACTCCACAGCCATGGTCCCCACCTCCCCTCTGGGGCATTCTTGCTTAAAGCCCACCACTCAGGGTGGTATGGGCCTCACCTTCCCTTGGAGGCACTGCTGCATTCCCTGCCTTCCCTCCCAGTCCCTCCCTGCTAAATAGCCCTTCCCCACCTACTCACCAGATTGCCTGGGTCCTCAGGACATCTACAGCAACTTCCTACAGCAATGTCATGTGAAGAAAGCATCTAAAGCTTTTGCAGCTAAAATGCCATGTAAACAAAGAGGTAAGTTCACCCCACACCACACTCCAAAGCTTTTGCGATGTTGATTTTAATGGCCACCAGCCACACTTTGGGAACAGGACACCTACAGGAGAGCTGGTCCCTGCACCAGTAGGTAACAGTCCTTCAGCCTGATCCTCCATAATACCGAGTACTCAGAGCCCCAGCTGCCTTCCAGGCCAAGTCAGGGTGTCCCTGGGAGATTTGCCTGTATAAGGCCTCCAGCGTCTGGCTTGTTGTCTGGAAAGCACTGTGTAGAGACAATTACCACAGCCCTTTCCCTAAAGGAAATTCCATCTTGGCACTAAAGAGCACGGTGGTATGGCAGAGCGCAGCCCTGGCACAGCAGGCCCGGCTGCGTGCGGGGCTCTGCCCTCCCCCGGCAGGGGCTGACACCATGTCAAGGGAAATTGGCTTTTCAGTGGAGCACACTGCTTTAGTGAGAGCCCATATGTTTCTGAGTTATCTGTTCTGAATTCCCCTTATTATCCCAATGCCTCTATCACCACCCCCCTGCCTCTACCCTCTCCTCAGGCCTCCACTGCGATGCAGAGGTTAAATAAAATATCATTTCCTTCTAATTTAGCCCTTGTCTTTGGCAATCAAAATGCCCTTCAGGCTCTTCCAGGTCAGGGTAGGACATGAGAAACCCCTTGCCAGGCATTTCACTGTAGATAATGTGGCTGATTCATGAGAACATTCAAAGCGTTGCCTTCTGCTGTGGCTGCTGCTTTTGGTGCTTGGGCTCTACCTCCTTTTCTCTCCCCACAACACCACCTCTCCTGGCCAGATTTTGCAAACCATCTCCTGAGAAACTGGGAGCCACAGGAGGAGAAGAAAAATAAGAGCAGGTTAGATGTTCTGCAGCAAAGTCTCTGTGCACGGGAGAAAAAAGCTGTGTGAGTCCAGAGAGCAAGAGTACACTGTCCCTGCTCTAGGAGGGGCTGAGCCAGGGAAGCAGCAATACTTTGCAATTTTGCCACTCCTGTTGGAGCCCTTGAGTGCCAGAGTGGACACAAGAAGTGGAAAGACTCATGTTGTGATACTGCTGGGCAAATATAGGAAGAGATGGGGGAACATACACAGATCTGCCTCTAGAAGCATCACCTGTGTGTTATTGGTTAGGTTGAGGGTGCAAAACAAAGCAGCGGCATACATTTTTATTTTTTATAAAATTCAGTATCCTGTTCAGCATCTTCCTGGAGACTTCCTCTAGCATAACACCCAACCAAGATAATACTGGTAAAAGAACCAATGGTGTAAAGGGAAGACCAATAAAGGACAGTGTATAACTTATAATGGAGTGTTGTTGTTTCAACCTTTCCTTCCTTGTTCAGTTTTATGTATTTGAGTTGAAAGTGCAGAGGCAGCAGGGAGATAGCATTAACTTCACCCTGTAACATGCAACATAGGTAGAAAGGGAGGAAGGCTGACTTGTTTTTGTCACTTGTGTGGTCTCCAAGGTAAGTAGGATGAGTATGGAAGGAAAGTCTCCAGTGCTGGTGTCCCACACATTTTTCTGACTGTGTTTGTCCATTTCTGTCATGGCTGAGTGTGCAAATGTGTGGCTGAGGAACAGGTATGATTGTCATGTGCCCTGGGACCTGGCCCCAGGTATCTCCTCACTGTCTGCTCTCGGCAGGAGATGCAGTAGGGATGGAGGAAAAGGTAAGCATTGAGTAAGGGACAAGGTATGGGTTGTTTGTGTGCGTCCATGGTTATCTATGGATTAAGAACCCTGTATCATTGGTGGATGAAGCTGTAGGGAATTAGATCACAGGACCCTTTCAGAAATAGAATCCATCCATCCATCCATCCATCCATCCATCCATCCATCCATCCATCCATCCATCCATCCATCCATCCATCCATCCATCCATCCATCTTAAAGCAGCAGCCTCCTATATGTCTATTTAAAATATTTCAAAAAGCCAAGCTGGCGAGACATGAAAATCAGAGGGAGACAGCAGGGTGGGGAAAGCACCTGAGAGCCGGGAATAGAGGACAAATGGTCCCCACCCCTCCAGTGATCCCAGCCCCAATTCTCACCCTGCTAGCATCCCTCCCTTTGGTAAACAGAGACAGGCAGATTTTCACCTTGTCTCCTCAGACAGAGGAGCTGGCCCTTTGTTTCACCGTGTGACTCCCTGGTAGATGGAAGGTGCCTGAGGGGTCTTGTTCAAGGAAAGGCTCCAGTATGCAAAATGTGCCCACAGGCAGACAGGAGAGGGGTGGGTTTCCTCCCGTGAAGGAACTGGGTGAAACAGTTTTTGTCTCCTGATGGTTCTGTTTTGACTTTGAGAAGACATAAGTAGCCTGCAGTTTTACTAACTGAGCCTTTTGTTTTAATAGGAACTGAGACAGAAACCTGGCATTTGGAGCCAAACTTTAGTTCTAAAGGGTGAGAAAGCCAAAATCCTGATGTCAGAAGCGTGGGCATATTTCAAATATTTAAAATTCTTGTGCAAAATTTCTTAGGAGGTGAGAATCTGAGCCATAAATCAGTGTGATGCAAGCTTTGCAAAGTCCTAATATTTGCCAATCCTTGCTTTCAACCCCAGGGGATTTTCTGGTTTTTATTCTTGATGCTTTCAGTGGAAGAGAGGCAGACAGAGGAAATAGCCAAGCCAAGGAACAAGAGTTGATGAGAAGCCCATAGTTAGTTGGTCAGTTAGTCCAGAGTTGATGAGAAGCTCATAGCTAGTAGGTCAGTTAGTCTATCACTCAATGATGTGTTTTACCAGGTCTTCTTCTAAGGCCATTGCACCACAATGTGTGGCCCAAGCTGGATGTATGTGCTTTCTCCAGCCTCCTACAAAACAAAAAGCCAGACTGAGGCAATTACATCTCCAAAATATATTGATTTCTTGTAGGAAGTGTCAGGCACTGCATGGGGAGATTCATTTCCATACCCAGCTCTGCTGTGATGGCAGCTCAGATCTGCCCTTGTGGATGGGCAGTCTCTGGGTTGAAACCAGTCACCTTCAATGGACCTGTTATGATGGTTTGGAGGTCCTGGACTGGCTGGTAACAGGAAGATGCCCACAGTGCTGTTGGCATGGTTTGTTCCCTTGTTTCATTATTTTCCTTCCCTACTCTGACCTATTATTAACAGACCCACCTTCTACCTAGTGTTTCTGTTTCCCCTGATATATTTGTAAAAGGCCTCTTATTCTCCTTAATCCCTTTGGCTATAATTAACTCATTCTGCATTTTTGCTGCCCTTATCTTTTCCCTGCAAGCCTTAACTGACTGAATATTCTTGTTTGGTTGCCTCCCTGTTTTCCATTTCTACTAAAGGTTTTCTTTTTAATCCTCAGATATCTGAGCAGTTTATTTCTTGCATTTTTCTTCTTTATTTACTCTTCTTTTCCTCTCCCACCTTGCTGTGTAAGGTAGAGCCCATCTACCTTACACACATCTCAGGATGTGTAGATCTCAGGACTGACTCACATGGCACATTACTTGCTCCATTTCTTAATTCGCTTTAGCTCATTCACCTTTTTCCTTTGGCACTATGCAATTTTTTTCTGCAGTGTTGGGCTTGCCCTTCCTTCTTGGGGCATTCCTACCTTCTCAGACAGTTCCTTTCTTTCACCTAATACCTTCTGTTCTACAGAAAACATGCAAAGTAAAACTTCTTTTTCAGAGAGTATTATTTATGTAGGGTTTCTTTTTGACCCAGAAAATCAGAAGGGCTGAACGTGGACCCAGAGCTCTCCAGCACTCTGTGACTGTGCATCAGGGTGGTAAAAGCCCACAAGGGATGGTGCAGGCCTGTTCAGTGTTGCCATGCTGAGGCAGCCTGTCCTGCCTGCTATTTCAGGATGCAGAAGGAGGGCGCTTGGGCCACCCTCTCATTCCTCAGCCCACTGCTACAACCTCCCTCAGGAGCAAGCACAGCAAAAGGATGATTTTACTGCTAACAAAGAGTTATAAACAGAAGTGGGATCTCCAGCCATGCTTTTCCTCTCCCTCCCAAGGACACCTGAAGGAGAGGCCACCAGGCCATGCAGGTACACCGTGTAATGAATGCAGGGAGTGGGGATGGGGATGAACAGCCCATTCTTTTGTTGGTGTTATTGTGGAAACAGAGGCTAAAGCAGAGAGGTCTGTCTGCCTGTTCCACTCCATGCTCAGTCCTGGGTGGGAGCAGCAGCAGCTGCCCATGGCCATGCCCACAGCCAGTCTTGCTGGCCTTGGTCCCTGTCATCACTCTTAACAAAGCCCATGGCCACTTTTTTGCCCTTTACTTTCCTCTGGTTTCAGGCTTTGCTGCTCTAGCACTGCGGTTCAGCAAGGTAGTGTAGGGGAGGGAAGGAGGAAGAAGTTTGGGGGGGGGGGGGTTGTTTTACACAAAAAAAGGGGAAAAAAAAGTGAAAAGGCAGTCCTCCAGGGCCTGGGCATGTTGGTGGTTTTGCCACTTCTGTTGCCTGATCCACCTTTTCAGACACACATGAGGAAATTTCCAATAATAGCCCTGAGCCAGCACAGAGTGCTCCAGCATCCCCAAGCACAGGCAAGGGAACAAGAGGTGCCCAGGATGCCGGGAAGGGGAGCAGTGAGACCAGGCTGCTCCCAAACACACTCACACATGCACACCTACCAGCCTCCTTCCACAAAAGAGGCTGTTTTCATTTCCTGCGAGAGGAGGAGGCGGGAGAGAGGGAACTTGAAGGCTGCGAATTCCTCAGCCACATATCTCGCCTCCCTCTCCCTTCCTATGCTGCCTGCCAGCTCCACGCTCAGGAGCTGCAGCTCCTGCTTCCCATACAAATAGGCAAGGCTGAACAACTGTGCTTTTAAACCTTGTGAGACATTCTGTTGCTTTGGGGGTTGTTTTCTTATCACAGCATTTGTGTGCTTTGCCTGTCAGAGTTACCTCAAGGCTGCTCTAACTCCAAAGGGCCAAGTTGCTGGGTAGCTGGTTTGGAGCACAGGTGTGCCTTGTGCTGTGGTTTAAGCATTTTTTCCACCCAAGCTGCCCCCTTCTTGCCCCCAGCCAGCCTCAGGAACCTTGTCTTCATGCATATTGACAATTACCCTGTGCTGGAGCAATGCTTTTCCAAACCTTCGGCTCTATACCTGCCATTTCAAAGGGATATTGTTGTCAAGCACCCAGCTTGTCACAAAACTGTGAGCTGGGGACACTAAAGCAGCAGGTGGTACCCAGGTGTGTTGGGCTAATCCTCGGCTTTTCTAAGGCAAGGTTACTTTCCCTTCATGAGTAACTTGGACAAGAACGGGAGAGGCAGACGGTGTTTCTGTTTCAGTTATTTGGCTTTCCCTTATTTTTTACAAGGTAGGCTTTATTGCTTCTCCTGTGTCAGGGACAGATATTTGGGGTAATGAGTGAGATCTTATTCTCTCCAGAGCTGTGGCAAATCTGCTCACACCAGCCACCTCTGTGAGGTGCTGTGGCTGTGAGGAGGTGGTGGTTCTTAGCCCGTTCAGAGCATCCTGATGCTGTGTTGTGGCTCAGTTAGAGCCACTGCGGATGCAGGACGGAGTCCAGCTGGCTCTTCTATTTCTTTGCCTGACCCTGGAGGCATAAATGAGTGGTATCAATCAGAAACAATGTCTGAAAGTCAAGTAGATTTGGTGTTCATCTAAATAGGGGAAATCCTGTGCACTGAGATTTCAGGACCTGGTGGCTGGAGTGCAAAATGCATGGAGAGAAAGCCCACTTCTGCAGAATATTTCCTAAGGCATCCAAGGACTCTCTGAAACCCACAAAGCCTGCCCTAAAACCACAGCTGCAACAAAAGAGGAAGAGCCCACAGCAGAACTGGGAGCATATTAAACCTTGCAAAATCAGCCTCTTTCTGTGGTGGGGAGCATGTGCATAAATACATACATACATACATATACATGGAGGGAGAGCTGTGCTTTTTCAGCATCGGGGCTGAAAGTGAAGGTAGGATGTAGGAATGCTGAGCAGGGGTGGTGATTTCAGGCAGGGTTGGATCAGGTGCAGTGACCTGAGCTGGTGGCTTCCTAAGGAGAATTACCAGTCTTCTGAGGACCTAGTGCAGTGGATTTAAAGTGTTCTACGTGGTTTGTAAGCCACAGAGGTAAAATCAACAAAGATATAAATGGGAGAGTGAACCACCAGAAAGAGAGCAGCAGGGATGTAGATGAAAAGATGTCCAAGTAGTGCAGAGTGCATAGGGCAAAAGGAGTGTAATTTCCAAGTAACACCAAGGAAGAACATAGGGAAAAAAAGTAGAAAGACTGTGTTAAAATATAGCCAGCTGCCTAACATTCCAGTACCATTTCTATTCTTGTCTGGACATCACTGAGTGCAGTTGCTGTTGAGTTCCAAATTGTGCAATGTTCTATGAAGGCAGTGTTCAAAGCTGACCCCAGTGAGACTGCCCAAGGTGGTCGCTTTCCTGGGCATTGAGTCAGGAGCTCAGGGTTAACTCTGCGATTCAGGACCTTTACCGGGCAGGTGTGTGTCCCTCCTGAACAACTTTGCTGAAGCTGGAATGACTCTGGCAACAGAGATCTTGACAAAGAAGGGAAATTCATGAAGTCTGTGCCTGGACACATTGTCTGTAAGAGCTGTTGCTTCATCTGGACAAGCCTCTGGGCCCATAGTGCTGGTGCATACTTTGGGAACGTGCCTATGGCATGGTTCACACTCAGAGCTGCATATTTTGCCTCCTGCATGTATCCAGCTGCAAGTTTCCATTCTTGGCATGTGACCATGTCCAAGGCCTGCACTAACACAGATTTAATGGATTGCCACAACACTACATGATAGGAGATAGTAGAAAAATCCTGCCTTAACTAAGCAGGCATAGACTGTAGGGGTCTGAGTTAAGCAGGTGTAGAGCCTGTTCTAAATCTCAGGGGTCTGTAGCTCCTGGGCACAGTGGACTCGCCTCCTGAAGGACTTTAGAAAGCACAGAAGGAAATGAACTGGAGATCCTTGCTGCTATCTCAGTTCTTCTGAGCACAAGGTCAGCACAAAAACAGTTACTGCATGCTATGTCTGGACTGCAGGCAGACAGGCTCCACTGGGCAAGCCCCAGCCCTGATTCCCTGACCACCTCATCTAGGCCAGGGATGTGCTTGGAGCTCCCTGACCTCCTTTAGCCCGCACACCCCATCTATCTTCCCAGGAAGTCAGATCAGAACTGCTGTAACCCTCAAGATGGAAGGTCCAAGGAGTGGCTGAGACCAGGGGTTACAGCAGTGTTTCTATCTCAGGGATTATCCATGTCTTGCCTTCCACTAATTCAAAAATTCACTTTCATATCCCTCAAAGTCAGCTTGCAGTGGAATTAGTGGAGAAAGAGAGTAAAGCAAGAAGATAATGCAGTGGGGGAGCATTTTTTTGCATCTTTCCTGGGTAGAGGCATCGTCCCTGTTCCCATCACTTGCAGGACCAGCTGTGATTTCTGGCAATGCCAGACACAGCCGTCACTCTCTGGGTCCCTTTCCCTTTCATTGTCCCTCTGGAGAACAGGACTCTTGTTAGAAACCCTGAAAGTATCATTGAGAGCCAGCTCTATTATTCCCTAGCCAGTGAAGCAAGACGGGCATACTCTCCCACAACCTAGGGATGCCCCTCTGATCTATTACCAGTGGAGCTATCTTTAATGGGATCAGAGCCTGCCCTTTTTCACATCCCACAGGGACAACACCTGCCCACCAGAGAACAAAGAAGAAACCTGTTGTGATGGGAAAAAAAGACAGAGTTCTCTCCAGAGAGGCAGCAAGGCTGTTTGATTAAGAGCATCTTTCTCCCAGCCAGCTGGTTTGCTAGGAAAACAACCAACTAGACTTCATCTTTATGCAAGAGAGAAAAATCTCTGTGAAGCAAATGCCACGAGTTCCATTTTATTCACCTATATAAACCACAAAAAATCTGGGGAAATCTTCGCAGAAAAAGACTGTAGGAGCAAGAGGGAAAATATTTCTGCCTAAACCCAATATTTAAAGAATCTTTTTAAAGAGTCATTTCAGTGCAGTATTTGAAATTCTGCAGCAGAGAGATCTATCTAGAAGCTTCATCTCTAGCTTGTCTTCCTCGAAAGACACAACAGTTACCATGGCTGTACATTTCTTTGTAGCTCCTGTCTTCACAGAGGTGCAGCATCCCAGTCAGGCAGGTGCAATTCCAGCTGTGTTTTCTGCATGACTCTCCTCTGGAGACTGTGCCATATGTGCACATCTGCCCAGGAGTGCCCTTTATCTGTAGCACTCCCAGTCCTGGGGCAAGAAACCAGGATAGGACCAAACAACCCCATCTCCTTGACAGTGATGCCAAACTCCAAACTGAACCGTGCCTATTTCTCTGCCTGTTTCTCAAACTGGAGACCAGGCTTCATTGCGGGTGCTTATCCCATCAGCTGCCCAGAGGAAAACTGGCATATGAGCACAGGTGCAGGTTCCAAGGGGGTCAGAAGAAGGTTGCCTATGACACAGGCACCTTTGTGGTACATGGTTCATTAGCCCAGTCCAGAGTTGGAGTGGAAGGACTCAGGCATGCTTGGGTGTGTTTGTGCATCCTAGTTTCTTTGGCAGTTTGGTTACTCTCGCAGAAGTGTAATTGTGAGCAAAGTTTTATTCCAGTGGATGCAGCACGTAGTAAGTTCACCTTCAGTTAGAGAGGATCTTAATATGACCTTCTGTAAAAAAAGGGGCATTGTTTTGAGTTGTTAAACAGCTGCTGTGTTCCACCCCACTAATGGTTGCAATTCAGGAGTGAATAATATAAGCCTTAGATAAACAGCTGGTAAAATAATTGGGATCTTTCCTGGTGGGGGGAAGCAGGCAAGTTACTCAACAAAAAGAAATTATTATTCTCACTGCCTAGGAAATGAAGTGCTCTCCTTTCCATCATCAAGTGGGCCGTCACACAAAATCTCTCCCCGCCCTTTTGGAAGCAGCCCAATTTGCAGTGCTCTCTTGCCATCTTCACTCTCATAGGAAGGAAGAGACCATTTTAGTTTGGATTCATATATCTTCTCTGTTTTCCCTTCTGACCTTTGTCTCCTTCTCAATCCTATCCCTAGTCTTCCTAAAAATAACCTTTCCAACTGCCCTTCTACTGTTCTGTACGGGAACAAACACCATCTCCTTTCTTGAAGCAGCTGTGACATGACTGCAAGAGAAGCAAAAGTTTCCCCCACCCGCTCCCTCCTGCCAAACTCGGTGTGTCCACTCGGTACACGCTGTGTCTGCTGGGCTGGGGCAGGACTGCAAAGCACCGGGCCTTGGGTCTTGGCCTCCATCGGATGAACAATTTCCCGTTGAAGGTTACTCACTTCCTGTTTTCCGTATTTAGACAATCTGGGCCTATTGGGAGCTTTGATTTGTTGTAAACTTCAGCTGTTTTAAACGTTAAGTCGCGGGAGACTGAGGTAAGGGGAAGGAGGGGGAAAGGCCTGGAGACAAATTAGGGCTATTTAATCCCAGGACTGTGTTCTCTCTGCAGTGTTCTAGTGACCATTAGAGCATGTGAAAGGAAGGTCAGGGGCTGACAGCATGGGAGATGGCGAAAGGGCTGCTTCACAATGGGCCAGGGCTGGAGGAGCTGCGTGCGGCTCTGCGTGTGCGTGGGGCTCTCCGTGAGTGTGTGTGGTCAGCACTCGGAATCAGCCGGGGGATGCGCTCCAATGACTAATGTCTCCAATGTGTCATTTGTGCCACAAACAGCTGTATGGAGGTGGTAAGAGCAGTGCAGCAGCTCCACAGCAAAAGGCAGGGAGGAGCTTCTAAGCTAGAGTGCTGTGCCCTTTCTCTCTGCCTATCAGTACACACCACATGCTGACATTTGTTAGAACTTGCCCTGAAGTTTGCTAGGCTGGAGCAAGTTAACACTTGCAAGTAGCTGATAGGGCAGGTCATGTCTTCTTTACGCCTGCTTTGCAAGGGTAAACTGAGGCACAGAGCGCTGTAATTCTGCTTGCTATCAGAAAGTGAGTGTGTGAGGGAATGGGGTGAGTCCTGGCACCAGTCAGGCAATGGTCTGCCTCCAGAGATGTGCTTTTTCATCAAGAACATCTTTCCTGTGCTGCTGGAAGTAATGTTTGTAAAGAAGAAAATAGTGTGCAGTCCAGAGGGCCTGTGGGCTCAAAGGTTATGTGAACAATTTTAGCCTGTTCCTTTTGTTCATCTAGTTCTATCTATGATTAACTCTCAACATGGGGTGGTTTTACTTCCAAATTTTCCAAGGATCCACAAAAAATAAAATAAAATAAAATAATGGATCAACTGAATTAAAGCAGGAGATGGTAAAATAATCTGTATTTTACAGCAAAATCCAGTAGGGATTGGCTTTAGATCACCCTAGCAGTATAACCTGCCACCAGAATTCCAACGCGGGCAAGTGGGAGTGAACTAAAGAACCAGAGATAAAAAATCACAACCAAATAGACAACAAAATGTCTCAGGTAAAGAAATCTGCCATGTACTCTCTGCCTGACAGAGATCAGGCAGGAGCTGAATCAAGAGCCAGAGGAAACTAAAAGCATTGGGGAAGACCTTAGTAAAGCACTGAAGTGTTTAGAAGAAATAAGGGTCCATGGTCACACTCTGGCATTGATAGGCCCAACTCCAAATGATTTACACAGGCTCTTGACCCTCCTGAGCCAGAGTCAACTTTCCCCCAAATAACTCTCTGCAGCCCAGAGTGCAGCACCACAGAGAGAGGCGCGTGCAGGATACAGGCAAGTGGCTGTTTTCTGCCTGGTCCTGCTGTATAGGCTGGGTTAACATTATACTTCCCTGATTCAGGTTTTTATAGACCAAACAGTAGCAGTTCCCTCCCTCAGTGGTACATTGAAACCTTTCCCTGAAGGAGGGGTTAGTTAGCTATTGTCTTTCTACCTGCTGGATGTTTTCTCTGCTGTATCTCTCACCCTGCAACTGCATTTTGTTCAGAGGCGTTTGCAGTGCTCAAAAATGCAGCTTAGCTCTTGCTGCAAATGCAGGGCAGTTCTGCAGTGTCTCCCGTAAGTTTCCTCTGATGGGGGTCCTGGACCTCCCAGCAGTACCCTGGTGCAATGTGAGCCCTGGATTTAGGAGAAGCTCTGGATCTGACAGGGACACGTCAGGCTGAACCACCAGGGTTGACTGCAAAGCTGGCAACACAGAGAATTGCACCCAAAGTTGTTCAAGCAAATGTTGTCTCTGAATTGGCACCAGCCGGCTGCCCTGATGCTGAGGTTTGATCTGTTAGACCCAGAGCAGCGTGGTTTGTGCTCATATCACCATGCTTAAAGAACAGTCACTTAATCTCACTTAGAAATGTTTACTTGCAAGGACCAGATGGCCCAGGGAACTGGGCTAAACAAAACATTTTACTTCTAGGTCATGCATTCTAATCCAGTCCAGGCTGGCGATAAATGAACATACTCACCTGATAGCCACTTTTGGCTTCATTTTTGGTTGTTTTTCAGGCTAATTTCCAAGGGGAGATGCCTCACCACAAAATCTCCCTCTCTGCCCTGCCACCGTTGGTACTGACTTGACTGTCTCTGTGGAGAAGCCAAGGATCAAAGGCTCCATGGCGCCAGATTGTTTTCTTTTGCAGCTTGCAGGTAAGGGGAAGTTGTCCTGTGTCTGGCTGTGTCACGCCTGCTCTGCGGATGGGCAGGAGCTCAGTGTGTAAATCTGCCACCCCAACCCCCTCCACCAACGTGAAATTAATTTTTTTAAAAATGGGAAAATGCTTAATTGCAGTTCACATATAGGCACTCTCTGCTATGAACTTTACATGCAATCACAGATAACAGCATCAAAATTAATGCCTGTTTCCCACTTGTCCTTCTATAAGCAATAAACGTTTGGCAAGTCAGTAAATAACAAAATTCTCATGTGGCCATCTACAGGTCACCAGGATACTTAAGAAGTTTGCGTTAATTATACCATGTTTGCCATCAAAGAGGGGATATTAACCCTTTCGAGCTGTTGCAGGAAAGCAGTGGAGTCATTTGAAAGTAAGTAAATAAAATCTTGTCACTAAAAGTGCAACCTTTGCAAAATAATAATAAAAAAAGGGATGTTTGAAGCAAAAAACTCAGTAGACATCATGGAAAATACAGTACCTTTTCAGCTTCCCTTTTATTTATTTTGTATTTTGACATCAAACACTCCCTGTAACCTAATCTTCTTGGCTTTTGATGTGGCCGTGGAGACATGACAATTAAGCACTGCTTAAAACAATAATCCCAACAACAGGAACCAAAGGCAAGTAATGTCAGGGTTCCCCCCTCACAAAAATCCTGTCCCCCAGTGTTTGGTGGCAGTGAAAGGAGTATAAATCCCAATTTGTTGCCTTGATATCTGCTCTGTGCTTACACTTTACGTTGAACTTTACATACTTGCTCCATTTCCATTCCCTGCTGTTTGTTTTTCTTCTGCTATGCGAAATGTCTGGAGACAAACACAATACACGCATTGCAGAGAGATGGTTTGATCTTTCACAGATTAGTGCCACCTGACAAACATGGGATTATTTATTATCTGTGTTGCAGGAACTGCTGAAGCCCCCGCTCAGAGAAGCACGCTCCTCCGGGCGCTGGGGGATGCACCACCCCTCCTGACAGCCTGATGGATTATGGCCCCAGTTCTGTCAGCAGATCCAACCAAACCAGCAAACCGACGGCGGAGAGGCAGCCCCCAGGTAAGCCACCATCACAACCTGAATGGGATGTGTACTGTGCAACCAAAGCAAACAGCTTGATCGTTTCATATTTTAAAGACATGTTTTTAGTTCTCCTTTCTCAGCTATTCGAAGATGGAGGGAGAGACGCTGAGTTTAGTTATAATCTCGTTTTAAACCTGTCTGAAAGAGAACGTTTCTTTTTAAATGAAGCTTGCACAGTATGCTATAAACTGCCTCTTTTTTTTTTTTTTAATGGGTGTTTGCACTAAGCCTTGCTGAACAAGTTAGAGAGATGATTAACTCGTCTGAAATGATGCAGGAAGGCCTTGTCCCAGTTGTGTGTTCTTCCTTCAGCTCATGGAGAGCTGCTGCGACTCCGTGGTATTCACAAGCAGGGCTTGCAACCAGGGCTGGGAAGGAGGCTGCAGGGGGAAAGAGCAGCACTGCTAGAAAGGGCTGGAATGTACACACACACACACACACACACACACACACTGAAAAAGGAACCCAGGTTATTTTTTTCCTTAATGAGTAGAGTTATCCCCAAGCTGGTTTCCACAGGGGGTCAGAGGAGGAAACCCAAAATTCATTAGCAGTTTTCCTGAAAATACTGTTGCAGCAGCAGCAGCAATGTCCACCCCTACACATGGCAGGGTGACTTTGCAAGACTTTGCTTCACTTTTTAAGGCCCCAAGGGGTTCCTTGTGTGGGTCAAACTCGACTGTGTGATGAAAGCAGCTGCAAAGTTTTGGTCATGGAAGATCTATTTGGTAAGCACTTTTCTCCATCATGCCAGTCAGTGTGCACACCTCCCTGCACCCAGGACTGCAAGCCCTCTTTCCCAGGGCAGCACTGAGCAGCTCCAGGCTGGCCAGCCCCCCTTGCTCCCTTCACGCCTCTGACAATGACAAATTGCAAGAAACAGGTTCCCAGGTGGAGAATGTTCCTTTGGAGAACTTTCCCTGGTCTACTACAGGTCCTGCCTTGAAATCCATTAAGTAGCTGGCCACTTTTGTACATTTACAGTGCTTTTAAAATGTGTTTTTAATGTAAAAGTATTTCTCCAAAAACTTTAATGAAAGAATCAGCACAAAAAAAAAATTCAAGAGAAACCACAGTTCATCATCTACAATCTGGCTACTGCCTCCAAATTTAAACTAGCTTAGAAACTTAGGCACACTTAGCTGCATGACCTCGTCACCCCAAAACTGGAGAATGGGCTTTTGTACCTGTGCTTCTAATACTAAATCATTCTTTAACTACCTTTTTTTGTCCTACCCTGTTAAGTTTTCAAAATATCAATGGACTGCTCTCCATTAAGTATAAGCTAATAATTCTACGGGCAACAATGATAAATTTTCCTCTCTCCCTACTAGAAGCAGCTTTTATGACATGAAACAGGGCACAGGTAGTTTCACAAAAAAGGTATTTATTATTCTTAGCAATATTCACCTTGAAGGAATATGAGGAAGCATACACTTTTTACAGACAATATATAAACATGTTGTACATAATTAACAATAATTTAGTTCACTAATCCAAAAATAAGCAAAATAAAAATTAAAATTAAAATAAAAACAGAAAATACTGAAGAATTTTTTTTATGCTGATACAAGTACAAAATAATTTAAATCTCAACTGCCGTTGTCTATGCTGCAGTGACTGACAATATATTGCACTTTGTCAACTGTATCAGTAATCCCTGTCTTTCACCCACATCCCTTCCCCTCTGCCCAAATCCTACAGAAATTTGAGTTGGGTACAAATAACATACAACTGTACCATTGTAAGAGGTAAAAAGTAAAAAGGACCTAATTTTTTACCTCAGTAGATTAAAAATTCTTATGATTTCTCCCAACCAGTTTAGTTTCCCATTTATTTCCACTTCTTTACAAAGTGCACCTATATGCCTATGCAGACCAAAAAAAGAGGAAAGCAGGATTTTCATGGCTGCTTGGTTCTCAATTATAAAATACTAGAATTACAGGTTTAAAAAAATTTACATACATCCATTTTTTGTTTCATTCTGTTTTTTTTCTTTAAAGCAGGACTTTTGCAGTAAAAATACAATTTGGCTTGATCAAAAAAAAACCAAAAAAACAAAGAAACCAACAACAAAATTGTTAAAATTTAAAAAAAATAAAATAAAAAGCTTGTCACAGAGTTAAGCTTATGTGGTTTACATTATCAAACCCCTCTGTTCATTGGGGCATTTTCATCAGAAGTATACCTAAATATGTACACTGTATGTTATACTGGAGATTGTGTTCACAAGAGGCATCAGATCATAACAATCAATAGAATACACTTCACATTGGCAATAGCTTTGTTTTCGGTCATTTACGTACAATATGGTTTAATAATGGGAGATTTAAATTTTTTTTTTTGTTCTTTTCTTTTTTTCATATAAAATCCGCTATGGAAAACAGACGTTCCCCTTAGAACGATGCTTTCCCTCAGCTGTCTCTGTGTCTGGGGTTTGATGGATGTGTGAAGCTCAAACTGATTGTCTCTCTTTTTCCCCTCTCCAGTGATCTCAGCCTCATTTCTGCCCTTCCTCCCTGTGAAGTCCACCGGGGCCTGGATGCCTGAGACAGCACGCGCTGGCTGCATGTGGATGTGGTGGCCACACTGCCCAAAGTTTACCCAAGCAGCTAATCTGCATTTTTAAGCGACAGCTGCCAACACAACAGAACAAAATGCTTCAACCTCTAAAGTCTGTGAGCAGGATGGGTTTTGTGCCCCATTATAGTTTTGGCTGTGCTAGAATTTATACAGGCATTCACCAAAATTGTGTTGTAGCTATCACCCCTTGCTAGTGAAGCATTGCCTTCCCCAGAGTTTTTCCCCAGCAGTTTGTCTGACCTAGGTTGTCTAGTTTGAGGAACAATAGGGTAGTTGGGAGAGGGGCTCTTTTTTTAAAATTAATCTTTCATGTTAGGGAGAAGAATGAAGGTTGTGTCAAAATAATCACCATCTTGGGCATATTAAAATCCTGTATTATGGCTACATTTTTGCTTTGTTCCTCGCCCTCACAATCTTTTCCCCCTTCCTAGTAACTTTGGTGTGGAAGATAGATGGAGCTAATCCAAGAGGGCTGTTGAGTATATTTCCCCTGTCCTTGTTTTGAAGGCAGCTTTTCTTATGGGGTAGATATTGCAAATGACAGCACAAAAACATGCAATCAGAGGGGTTGAGGCTTTTTGTGGAAACCAAAATAAATATGACTTTGTGTCTGATTTTAAAAATTACGGTTTCATAAAGATGCCCTTTTCTTTCTTTTTATTCTTTTTTTTTTTTCTTTTCTTTTTTTTTGGCTTTTTTTTCTTCTTTTTTTCCCTATCCCAAACAAAGTCCGCAATAGAAATCCAGCATGTCTGGCTTCCAGTGAGCCAATTCCATCCTGGGAGGCTGCTTATATCTCTTTACAATATTCACAGTAATAACAAAGAGAGAAAGGAAAGCCAGTTCAAGCCTCCTCCTTCAGCTTCTGCCATCTTTTGCTTCCTGCTGGACCATTAAGTATCAAACAGGTGAGTTCTTTTTTCTTATACCTGAGGGGGCAAAGTGCATTACAGGCACCACTACACATTTCTGCAGAAGACCCATCATTTGCAAGGTTTAAGTCCAGCATTAAGAGTTAAATCACATGGGAGCAAAGGTCTCCTTTTGCCATCCCTACATTCTCCTCTTGGCAGAACATTGTCTTACTTGGTGTCATCTTAGGCAAAGTCCCATGTTCTTAATATCTGGATAGGTCTCTCGGTCATCAGGTTTTATCCCATGGCTGTAACCATGCTGGATGGGTGTGGGTGTCCAAATGAGATGCTGGAAGATGGGTGGATGGGGGTAGGTGTTGGTAGGATGTGTCCAGAGTGGCTGAAAGGGGGCAAATGCCCCATGGGTGCCATGTGACTGGCAAGGGCAGCAGCGCTGAAGGGAGACGACTTCTCCTGCATGCACTTGGACAGTTCCTCAAAACACTCAGAGCCTTTCTTGCTTTTCTTTGATTTGTTGGACATTTTCCTATTCCTGGTCTGAATTCCTTCCTTTTTCATGGTCAGAGGCCTGTTCACCTGCAAGAAATGAGAAAATCAGGCTCATGCAGACAAAATGACCTTATTGTGCAAAAATGAAAATATTTGGACAGCCCCCATGTGTTTTTCCTGGACGGAGACCTTTTTCTGGCCAAAAAAAATGGTGTTTCTCTCTGCAGAAGTTGTTTATATTGATTTGTTTAATAAAACCACACACACAAAAAAACCCTAGACATGAAAAATAAATTGAACTGAATTTGGCAGCTGATGACTCCCTTTCCCGTAGGCTTACCCTCAGTCCTCATTAATTTCCCAATAGAAGATCAAACTAGGAGGCACATGCTGACCCAAATTTAGTCCTGAGACATGAGCAATCTTGTACCAGTAACCTCTGTTACATACAGTGTAAATAATGTTCCAATGTATCAAGTGTTCCTGCTTAGGATTAATTTCTTTAAAAAAAATAAAATAATACAACAAAGCCTTAGATACAAATATTTTTTTACAAGTCAAAATGGAGATAGCCCATCAGAATTAATTTTTGCATTCCAACTGGCCTCTAATTTCTGGAGGGAAACGGCACACAAAACCCACTTAGTTAAAGCCAAGTGTGGCAGCTCTATTTTGCCTGGTTTGCCCAAGCGTTAGAAGCCAAGCTAATACATTGTAATGTCACTGAACTTAGCATCACTATGCTGACAAAGAACGGCTGTCACTTCCCAGGGGAACCTTAGAGACGGGGAAGGAATAAAACAACCAAACCCCTGAAACCAATAAAAGCCTAGTGTACACCATGCAGTTAAGACATCAATCCACACCAGGCAAGCAGCGACACATGAGATGAGTAAATACTCACATTGTGCAATTTATAGTAGAGTCCACAGGCATTACAAACCGGGTCCCCGTTTGCATTACGTCGCCATAAGGTCGTGGTGGTTGTCTGACAGTTGGCACAACAAGTCCCTGCTCTCCTGGCCGCTGACTAACCAAAAGAAAAAGAAAATTAAAATGTATCACCAGGTGGAGGGAGATCATGAGAAAGGTCAAATTGGACTCAATATTTAGTTTGGGGATAACTTGTTACTAAGATTTTACAAAGCATCAGGGCTGGAGGAAAGTTATTGACGGTTTTAAGTTTTATGGACTTTATATTTTGTTTAAATTTAAATATTCTATGCAAACTTTTAAGCCCCATAGCACTCTATGTGCAAGGGAAGTAAGGAGAGAAACAACGAATTTCAGATTCCACAAACAAAAATTTTAGAGCGGGAAAAATAATCTTTACTTTTTTAAATTTTCCCTTTGCAGGATTCTAGAATGCATCGTGAAAATGCATTTGCCTTTTTCTTTTTCTTTAATGACCAATTTAGTCTGTGCCAATGTTGGGACTGGGTTTGAAAACGGGGAATCTTAAAGAATGTGATTTTTACCCCTACTCTGGCCCTTGAAAGGTGGACACAAAAGAAAATGAACCACATTACTTAGCTGGGTGGAGTATTTATCAGAGCCATCAGTGAAAATTCAGTTTGCATTTACAAGTGAAAGGGAGAAAACAAAACCGGCTCCAACTTTCTTTACATATTTAGCAAACCAAATTTCATGCCTTGCAGCAATGATTCCGCTGACCCCTGTCTGCCGCCTCTGTCCCTACTTAGTTCCTTGGCTGACAAGCCCTCAAACAACTGTCTTAAAATTAAACAAAACCAAAAATCCACCACTCATTCCTAAAACCATTGTTCTGCTGAAACCAAGGTGAGGGGAAAGAAAAATACCCAAACATTCTCGCACCTCCCAAAACAAGAACAGGAAAAGTAGAACAGCAGGCGCCTGTGATGCCTGGCCCTTGTCTAGCAAACCCCACGATAAAGCATCCTTTGTGCAGGGACAGTGACGTCTAAACCATTATGGACAGACTAACTGCACCCCATATTTTGGAAAATTATTTTGTGTTAGAAACCTTCAGCCCTGCCTCTAGAAGTGGTCAAGATACCAAGTCCATTTTGTGCTACTGAATTAATGCTGAGGACTCAGTATTTTCTTAAATTGGAGTTGACTTCCTAAAGTGTTTTAACCGTGGTCATTCCCTTAGGGCCTTTCTCCCTGGATATTTCTGCAATTAGCCATGAGGAGCCATGGGGTGAAGCAGCAGCAAAGCCCACAGTAATGCACAGGGCATCTCCATGAGCACAGAGCCAGTCCCAGGGCAGTGGGATTCCCAGAGAACTCCGTGTGCTTCCCTGCCCGCCAGCCCCAGTGGGGAGCAGGCGCCGCTGGAAGCACAGCTCGGCCTCCTCACCAAAGAGGAGCACAGGGTTCTGTTCTCACTTGCTCCTGATTTATGCCATGGCCCTCTGTAACTTTCCCAAAGCTGATGGACGGTTCAGCAGCTTTAGGCAAGAATCAGGCCCTCGGAGACTCGTATATTTCAGTGCCTTACTCGCCTGTGAGAACAGGCCAAAGGCAGAAAGAGGGGGTACCCCCTACTGCAAATGCACTCATGCAACCCAAACACAATTAATGCCAGACGTCCAAATGCTGACATTATTAATACGATCACTTTGCTATTGCATGGCAGATTAACAAATTCCCAAAGATGGCCACCTCCTCTCCCCCACAAACAAGCAAACTACAGTGGAAAAAGGGGCAATAAACAAAGCTGTAAATCAATTAAAATGAAACAAAACATTTAAACAGCTAAACACGAAAAGAAAACCTCTCTAGTGCCCCCCAAACTCTGCACAGTGAGCTAAGTATAACAGTCTCCCAACACACTGGAAGGTGGAGACCTATGTTTGCATATTTGAGATGGCTTACTGATACTCAACTATGCTACTTAACTCTATGGCCTGTCCCATTCAGTCTGGAAAGCACTTGAGCTTGAGAGGCTGATAATGTTACACTGTTGTCTTAACATTTTTCTATATGTCAGTCTCTTTAGAAGGCAAGTCATTAAGAAACTTGCTTAGTTGAAATTCTGACTCGGGACAGAAATCTTCTATATCCCATCCAGTGTTAGAACAGAAATGCCAATTTTCTGCTTTCTAAACCTCACTGATATTTGCCCACGAATAGCTAGGAGACTTAGGCACCATAAATCACAAAGCTCCAAAAAATGTATTTATTATTCTTAGCATTTTACGCATTATTTGCGGAGTAGAGTGTATTAGAAATTTCAAAACAGCAAGCATGACTGGCAAGGCTTGCCTATAGAAACTCTCTAAAGCTTTTAGAGTCAGGAAACAGATACACAAAGTTTCATTATCTTTAACGTACAGATATCCGGATAGGAAACTACTACCAGGAGCTTAGAAAGGACTCTTTTTTTTTTTTTTTTTTTAATCAGTCAAATGAAAATACGAAGTATAGGTGACTACATGGAAAAATAATAGGACTTTTTTAAGCAGTAAGGGATTGTCTGGGGAGGGAACCAATATTAATATTGCCAGAGAATGTAAGAGTGAAAATTACTTCATGGCTTTTATACAAATAATTTTTAGGTAGGGAGCAGTAGCTTTGATTCATCTGATTGTTTTGCTTTTCTGGAGCTGGAACTTTTTTTTTAGTACATGGTGGAGGACATTCATGCTCTTAACCCTTTCACTCCCAGTGTGAGCCCAAACTGTCCCAAGAGGCCAAGTAATTGAGGAATTAAATTAAAAGCTGTCATCTGAGGACAAACAGGGAGAAGGACACACGATATCCCACATGCATTGTGAGCGGCAGGGAGGCTTGGGACAGAGGTGGCCTCGGTGGTCCTGCCAGGGAGGGGTGGAGGGGGAGCTGTGCCCCGAGGCACGGCAGTGACCTCGCCAGGGGGGTGACTGACCCCCGTGTACAGTACAGCTCGGCTCCACACAGGGGCTGGGCAGAGATGAGGCACAATTGACTCGTTCCTGTGTGTGGTCCCGTTGCCTCCTTTATCCCCAAACCCAGGAGAAATAAAGACACCTACCAGCCTTCGCTTAGGTTTAATGAGAGGTCGGTTTTGACCGTTCATTTTGTGGTAGAGCCCGCAGGCGTTACACAGGTAATGCCCGGTGCCGTCTCTTCTCCAGAGAGGGGTAGCAGTGGCTCCACAGTTCACACACTCTCTGCCTTCTAAATGGAAACACGAAGAAAACAGATTTCTTTCTAAAAAACAAATTCACAAAATCTTTTTGCATTGTTTTTTAGGCATTTTCCAGAAGTCAAAACAGTGAGTTAATTCTGTTAATTAAGCACAACCAGACAGCAGTGACATCTACGGTACCGGCAGCAAGAAGCTCAGTGTTTCAAGAGCTCCCAGGCTCCAGTGAGTATTTTATGTCATGACCAGGAATAGGCAGTGCTCTCTGCAAGGTGAGAAAGAGTGACACTCTTATTGTGTCAGATAGAAGTTATCGTTTCAGTAAGGAGAACTCCCTCAGTCTTCACCGGGCACCACTCCCCTCCCGTATCTATTGCACTCTGGTGGTGAAATCCTGTGTTCCCCTGCCACAAAAACACCCCTGCACGTGCACACAAGCACACACACTTGCAAACACACAACACGTTAAAAAGAGAGTCAGAGGAGAGGTTTTCTAGAAATAAATCTAAGCAAAAAGACCTCCAATTCTGCACTTTTTTTTTTTTTTTTTTTTTTTTTGTAAATGCTACAGGATGAGAAAGTAGAACTGAGCAGACTGGGAATGGATACAGAATACCAGAGTCTCAGTTATGATTTTTATTCTAAAGGCATAAAAATACTGTTAATGCTGTTTTTTGGGAAAGTTCTGTTTCACTGGACATTACTGTAAAAAAAAAGCTTGAGTGCTTTTCTGTTTCTGTGATCTTTCAACAATCCAATTTGAATTTGGTAGGGAGCATGATTAATTATTAGTTTTAGTTTAGTTTACTTCATTGTAAGTTGTAGTACAATGCGGTAAAGATGGCATTGTAGAATGGCTGCATTAAATAAAACACAACATGTCACTCCTAAATATCTGTTTCTGCATCAGAAAACTCCCTGCTAAAAGTTCATTTGCCTTGGATGGTTTGAGGGCAGATCTGCTTAATATAGAAATCTCTCTTAATACCGTTTATGCAAATCCTACAGTATTTAACTGGAAAGGAAATTCTTTTTGCTAATAACTGAAGCAGACCATGTTGAGTTCAGCAGGGTTTGTGTCTGCTTTAATCTAGGGAGTGGGTAGCTTTTAAACAACACAGTCTAGAGTGAGAAATGAGGGGAGATCTGCGGCACTGCATTTGTAGCTTTTGTCCCTCCTAGGGCAGGAAGCTGCAGGAGTCATCTTGTCGTGAGTCTTAGTTTTCCTAAAAAACACTGAGTGGTCACGAACTTTCCCCAGTTCCTTGCACGGGGAGCTCCCTTACGGGTTGGAGGGGGGAAGAAGCAACCGTAAAACAAAAGAAAAAAGTTCCTTGCTTCCCCCACCTAAAAGTCATCGGCAGCTATGGGACAAAAATTTTTAAAAAAGCTACTCAGGATCCCTCTGTCTTTAGAGACCTGGATCTTGAACCAGTTTCCAAACTCAGGAGGTTTGGGCTACCCGTTGCCTGTAGTTTCTCTTCTATGCACTACCTAAAAATACATACACATAGTAGCAACTGCCTGGAAATAACAGCAGAGAAAGAATGTATTTTTCCTCTCCGAGGAATCAATTGAAACAGTACTGATGAGCTTGTAAAATAGCTGGTATTTTTGTTGCAAAACTCATAAGAGATCACATTTCTAAATTATTGTCTACTTAAATAAAAACATGTAATGTATTCATTAGCAAATATGTCCAATGGAATACATGTGCAAATGCCTATATGGCCATTTATTTTTAAAGGGCTGTCTAAATTCAGCCTCAATATATTGCAGTTTATTTCCTTCCATTGGTGAGAATGTTAAACCGAGAAGGTCAGTAGAATTACATAAATTGTCATAATTTGTGTCTAGCTGTATAACTACTGTGATGTCAAAGTGGGGTCAAAACTTTGTTCAACGCCTGATTTACGGATTTAGGACTGCACTTTTAGAAGAAATGCAAGGAAGGGTTGTGAACATGGGAAAGGTCTGCAGGCAGTCGTTTAGAAGCAGAGATATGTCTGATTCAGGGTAAAAAAATAAAGTGGGGGGGGAAGAGTATTTTCTTGTTCAAGTTAGGCTAGAGTAAGTGAGGAGTGACCGGACACCTTAGTCTTTTGCACTGGTATGTAAACTATATTTGAACTTTTGCTCTTGTAAAATGCAAAGGGAAAAAGGCCCTTTTCGATCTGAAGGGGACAGGCCAGGAAGTTTCGCTTTCATCTTGCACTAGGGCCTTGGGTGGTGTTAATGGAGACACGTTAATGGAAATTATGGAGGGAGAAATACCTATCGCTGGAAAGTCCCCGTGTGTCATCCATGGGGATTTGCCTGACTTGAGGGAGCAGGGTCGAGCCTGAGCCCCTCGGGAGCCTGAGGCCTGCTTTTCTCCGACTGAAAGGGTTCGGGTTTCTTTCTCTATATAAATCCCTCTTTGTACAACGAGGTCTGCTGCCTCAGACTGCCCGGGTTCCGTGCCCCGCGGCCCCTTCGAGCACCCTGTGGCCAGTGCCTGGGTGCTTTGGCACCCAGGACCCCTGTTCAAGCTCCATCTCTTACTTTTAAAAACCCAGAAAAGCAGAACCAAGCCGTCACCTGTCCTTCTGCCCCGAAGAGGGCCAATACAAGCACGCAGCCTCGCAGCAGCCCACACCCTTACCGCAGCAGCCGGCGCAGCCACCCGCACGAAGCCCCGGGAGCGCGGCCCTTCCACCCGGGACACGGCGGGAAGGCCACGGGGTGCGACACTTACCCGAACAGGACCTGGCCTTGCTCCGCGGCTTGGGGGTGAAGCTGGACGCCGGGCCCCCCAGAAAGCTGCCCGGGTGGAAGAGGCTGCTGCTGTAGTCGTGGGCTGCCGGCACGTAGGAGGGGTAGGTGGGGATGGGGTGGTGGGTAGAGGGCTGGGCCCCCATGCTGGTGAGGCTGCTTCTGAGAGGGCTGGCACTCTCCATCTTCATCCCCTCTGACAGTGACACTTGGTACTTGATGCTGTCTTTGTCCTCCTGCCGAGCCCCGGCAGAGGAAGAAGGGGAGGCGGCGCTGGTGGAGTTAGGGTCTGGGGACACTTCCTTGGGAGGGGTCGGGGGGAAGCCAAAGAGGTGGGAGCCGGAGTGCGAGGCCGGGGTGAGCGAAGACACGGAGGCGGTGCTGGAGGTGCTGCTGCCCGGGTACACCGAGATGGCCCCAGGCGCTCCGGCCGCCGAGGGGTGCAGGGGTGTCTTGGTGAAGGGGCTGACGGTCCAGGGGTTGTGGTGATGGGCAGACAGTGCCGCCTTGCTGCTGTCCAGCCAAGGGATGCCGGGGCTGTGGATAAGATGAGGCCGGCACATTTGACTCCCGGTCAGGCGGGCTGTAGAAACACAAGAGCGTTTGGGGTCAGCGTGGGCCAGGTCAGCCCGGAGCGGCTCGGGGAAGACCCCAGTTCCCAGTGGTTGAGCAGCTCCTCGGTCTGCACGCAGCCGGAGGACAGGCGGCCACGGGAGAGACTTCACAACCCGAGTTAGAGCAGCCAGGCTGGTACTGCAGCCCCTTCGCCCTGTCCCATCTGAGTGAGATACCAGCCAGCCCGGCCAGAAGGAGCAAGGGGAGCAGGAGAGGGACTCAGGCAATCCCTTTCCTCCCACCCCATTCCTGGGAAAATGCAGCAAACCCCTTTCTGAGCTGCCGAAACGCTCTCTCTTCGGCTCCTAAAAACACCCCCAAAATGACATCCATCGCCGGTTTGAATCGGTTTGTATTTTGCATCCGGGAAGTAGCCGTGTCTGAGAAGTTTTAGCCCGTGCGCACAGTTTCCCCTTCCTCTCACCTCCTCCCTTTCTTTCCCTCCCCTCCACTAGTCCTTGGTTATGCCTAGGGTTAAAATCCACCCGTGCCTGACTGTCTATCCTGCTTTCGATCTCCTTTTCCCCGACTCCGACACACCGAAGCGGCCCCGACTGAAGCTTCTCACCCCCGCGCAGGCCACCCGCGGGTCGTACGGAGGGGCCCGGAGCGCTGCCGAGACGGCGGGGAAGGGGCCAGGGAGATGATTTACCGTGTGCCTGGCTGTAGGAGACCCTGGCCCGGGCATGGGCGGAATTGGCGTAGTAAGGGTTGCCCTGGGAGTCCAGGTGGTTGAAGAAGACGTCGACTTCATCCGGAGGTAAGAGCTGCGCTGGTTCCATGTAGTTGTGAGCCAGCCCGGGGTGGTGGCTATCGGGGTGCTGCCCGTTGAGCACGGCGTGGTGGGCCATCCAGCGAGGCTGATCCGTGGCCACCTCCATGGCCTTGGGCCTCCCCTCTCACCCACCCCCAGGCCAGGAGCGAGCGGAGCTCGGTGGGGGCGGGGAGTGCTGCTTAGGGGGTCGCCTTTGACGCTGCCTGGTGGGTTTTAAGAGATTGGGCTGGCTTTTCTTAGAAAGAAAACTGCCAGGTGACTGGAGCGCGCCCTCTGAGGCGTGGGAGAGGACCCCTGAAGTCAGCGTGTCCCTCTGTCAACGGGCGGGTAGTGGAGGCAGGTCCGGGGAAGCGCCAGGGCAGCACCTGTAGGGAGAGACGGGAGGGTTTAGCAGCTCGGCAGCCCTGGGTGCGCGGCTCGCTGGGCCGGCTCCCGGCCGGCTTCTTTTCCCAGAGGTACACGGATGGGGAGAGGGAAGTAGAGCCCCTCCTCTCTTCCAAAAATATCCTGTCCCCAAACCTCCTTGCCCTGCTCATTGCCCCACAAAATAAACAGAGATCCATTTCAAACTTTTAACTAAAAACAAAAAGAAAAAAAGGAGAAAAAAAAGAAAAAATAAAAAGAAAAAAAGGTTAAAGGCTTCGGCGTCCCCCCCCCCCCGCTAGAAACGTCAATAGGAGTTTTTCCAGCTGGCTTCAAAAGCGGGGTGAAAAAGGAAAAACGGCAGAACTAATATAGCATAGTTCTAGCAAGAACTCCAACTGACACAAAAGGAAAAGGAGGGGGAGAAATAGGGAGGGCGTAGAGAAGAAGAGTGGAGAGAAGGGTGTTTAGAGAAAGCGAGTGCGCCCTGGCAGTGGCGCGGCGACCCCCCCGCGCCCCACACTTACCCGGCGCGGGAGGCTGGAGTGGCGATGAATGCCGGCGTGGAGGATACGAGTGCAGCAAAGAGGGGGAATTAAAAATGCGAAGAGGGAGAGGAGGGAGGAAAGGCAGAGCGAGCGCGGGAGGAGCAGAGGAGGTTGGATGGAGGGTGTTACTCAGATGGCAAAGCCTCTGCTCTGGCCGACTCGGTCCCATCCCCGCGCATCCTATATGAGCGCTGGCGCCAGCTGGCCGCGGCGCCGCAGACGGGCCGGGGCGCGCAGGGCCGGCGGCCGGGCCAGCCAATCCCGCCGCCCCACACCGCCCCCAGCCGCACCCCCGGCCCCAAACGGAGCCGGCCCGAGGGGGGGGAGCGCGGCAGACCCCCTCCTCCGCCCCCCTTCCCCTGCTCGCAGCATCTCGCCCGGCAGCGCCGTGGGGGCTTTCCCCACCCGGGCGCTGCACGCCCCTGCGGGGCGGGGACGGCAAAATAGAGAGGGTCCCGCCGGGGAGTGTGGGGATGCGGGGTGGGGAGAGGGGGGGCCGAGCGAAGATGGAGTGCGGGACGGGCTCGGTGATGGGGCCGACTCCGCCGGGTGCTGCCCCGCCGCCGAGCCGTGACTTCCAGCGCCGCCGCCGGGATGCCCGCGGCTGGAAATCGGCACCGGGGAGATAAATATGCTAAAATCCCTTAAATCAGGCACAGCAGCGCGCAGCCGGGAGCGGGACAAACCTCAGCCTGGTCATATTAGTTTGAAATAACTGTCTGGATCGGGAAAAAATAATTAAAAACAAATAATTGCTGGGCTCCGCGCCGGCCACAGAGACCGAAGGGACGAGCAGGGCCCGGGCAGCGGGGCCGCGCTGAGCCCGCTGCAGGGCAGAGACGGATCCTGCCCGCTCCCCGGCCAGTAGTGCTCGGGCCAGACCCGGGCTGGGGTTGGCTGGCGACCCTGGGCCCAGGGAGCCGAGCCGAGCCGGGGCACAAGGACGCTGGGACGGGGTACAGCCTTCCCGGTGGGGCTGCGACATCACCAACACTAATTTTTTCTTTTTCAACCTCACATTTTTTTTTCTTTAAATTATTAATAACAAAAGCCAAACATCGGTTTTAAAATTTGCAATTACTCCTGTGCTTTGGGGCGGGGAGCGGAGGTACATTCCCAATCAACAGGCGATTTTTGCGGAGTTTGTGGTGCAGTTCAGCGGCAGCAGCCGGGGTGCCGGTGTGGCTTCGCCACCCGCGAAGGTGAGGATAAACCGGTCCGCCTTTGGGGCGGAAAATAATAATAATGGGAAAGTCACAAATAACTGCCCGGAGCGCGGCCGGGCGCTTCTGCAGGTCCCGTTTCCCAGGCGCTCCTCTCCCGTTCCTCAACCGCTGCTTTCGGGGGAAAAGGGAAACGCTGATCGCAATCCTTCAACCCTCCTAGCTGGGCGCAGGGCAAGGACACTGTCCCTGGCCGGGGATCGGGGCGGGAGTGGCGGGGAGCAGCCCCTCCGCTTGCCCGGCAGCGGCCGCGGCTCCAGCCCGACGGCGCGGCCGGTGCAGGGGGCGCGGGAGCGGTCGGGGCCGTGCGGACTTGCGCCGGCGCTCACCGGGGGGCTGCGGGCGGTGGGAGTGGGGCGGCCCCGAGGATGCTGGTGCTGCCGCTGCCCCCGGGGCCGCCCCCGCGACGGGCAGCGCTGAGAGTTGGGAGCTGGAGCCGGCCTCCTCCGGCCCTATCGCCCCAGTCACTACGACGCCGGGGCTCTGACGTCACCCGTCACTGCCAAATTCGCCAGGAAATGAACTTTTTAAAAAATAATAACAATAACAATAATAATAATAATTACAGTAATAATAATAAAACTCCTTTTCCTCGCTGCGGAGCACGTCTGGTCGGGGCGACATGGGGCTCCCTCTCTTACTATTCCCCCACCACCACTGGTTGTCCCCCTGTAACCTTCCCCCAGGGGACCCTCAAAGCAGCTCCCCGGGGTGAACCCACAGCGCAGCCCGGCGGGGAGGGGGAGCGGGGGCCATACTGGAGGAGCTAAAGGTTGGGACAGGGGGAGGCGATTATGCTTCCCCCCCTCCCCCTCCGCATAGTCTCCTATGACGCCTCCTCCACCCAAAGCCCGAATGTCCCGCTCCTCCCGGCCCCCTGACCTCGGGGCTGCGCGGTGGCGCCGGGACAGCGGCGCCCCTCGCCCCCTCCAGCCGCTGCAGGGGGGTCGCAAGCGGTGGGGCCGGGCAGCAGCTCCTCCGGCGGCTGCCGGGCGCGGAAGGGGCGGTGGAGCCGGCTTCTCCCGGGACGGGCTGGTTGGCTCGGGCAGGCCAGGGACAGGCGCTGGGCCGGGCTTGATGGGAGCGGGGCTGGGGTTTGAGAGGGCAAATGCCCCCTGCGCTGCGGAGCGTGCCTGGGAGCCTTAGTCCGGCGGTGCCCGGGAGGAAAGGGAAACAAAGCAAAATGAGGGGAAAAAAAAAAAAAGAAAAAAAAAAAGGAAAGTTAAAAGGCAAGAGAAAACCAAGCGAGCTTTCAAAAAATCCGGCTTCTCCCTCCGAAGCGATTTTCTTTCTACATGCACCAAAATCACCCAAGTATCACCCGAAAATAGATTTTTTTTAATGTTTTGAAAGAAGGGTGACTATAAAATAAACTCGGGCCGTTGCAGGTAGATCCCCTCGGCGCCTCGTTCTACCCACCGCCGGAGGCGTCCGTGGCCGTGATGCGCCGTGCCCGGGGAGTCCCGACCGGTGGAGCAGGGCGGCGGTCAGCCGGGATCACCCGGGCCTCGCCGGCTCTCGCTCCCGACCGCCAGCGAAATCCAGCTCCTCGCTACATGCTTATTAATTAATTTGGATGTTTTAATTTTTGTCCTCCTGCCACCAGTACGGGGACACGATTTGGGGGGGGAGTTTTTTTTTTTTGGGGGGGGGGGGGAGGGGGGTGGGCTGTTTGTTTTAGGCAGGTGATAAAATCGCAGTTAACGAGCTGATAATTCGTTCGTGTTTGTTTTAAAAGACAAATTGTAAAGATTAATCAGGCGGCTTGATTTATGGCGAGGCAGACCCCGGCGCTGCCCGGCCAGGGCTCCCTGAAGCCCCCGTCTCGGGTTACCCGAGGCCCGGCAGGCGAAGGAAAACAAAAGGGGCGAGCGGGCGGCGGCGGCAGCTCCGGCCGCGCCGCCTCGGGACCGGCTTCCCCGGCGCCCGTCCCACCTCCAGGCCGGGGGTCCGGCTACCAACTCCCCGCCGCCGGCTGCTCTCCTCCTGCGCCCGGCGCCTCTCCTCGCACCCACCTCTCGCCTTCTGCAACCCCTCCCATTAAAACCCTTTGTAAAATAAATGACCCCTCCAGGAGGGATGAAAGATTTCTGCTGAGAGACCGGCTGAGCTGGGAGACTTCCTAGCCGGCCGGCTCGCAGTATGTTGGCTTTTTTTGTTCTATTTCCTAATTTTTTTAATTTTTTTTTTTTTAAATTTCCAACGAGTCCCGTCCTCTCTACCTGGTTCTGGCGAACCGGGTGCCGGCTCTGGTCTCGGCCACTCAACGCCCCGGCGGCACAGCTGAGGTTTTTAATTGAATTAATTCACCCACCGGGAGCAGCAGCGAACTGCGCTGGCTGCTGGAGGCGAGCGGCTTAGCTCCGCTCCGCAGCCCGCTGCTCACACGGCTGGTTAAGCAGCTCTTCCCTCAATTTTCTGCCAAAGCTTCCCGGGAGAGGGTCCGGTCAGGCTCCACTCCTTCACCCCGCTCCTGCCAACCCCCTTTTACCTTCTTTCCCCCCTTCTTCTTCCGGGCACCACGGGCTCCGTTTTATTAACTTTTTTTTTTGTTATTTATTTATGGCTGTTGCAATTTATTTTTCTCTTTTAATAAGGGAGCTTTCTCAAATCTGGAAGCACAACTGGTTATTTTGATTTGATTGACAAGTGATGTCATATCGTTAAGGGAGGGGGGAGACGACAACATGTTTTAGCAACAGTTAGTAGTGCCATGTGACGGAGTTGACACCTATTCTTGGGCAGAAGAGAAGGCAGAAAACAAATAAGCCGGCGCCGCACATGGACCATTTATTTACATGTACGGAGAGGGGATTCTTCCTCTTTTTCCCCCCCTCTTCATCCTAGGTGTTTGGGTCTGGGAAAAATTGTACCTGAGGAGAACCCGCAGACCCCAGGGCACGTTCCTCCAGACACCTTTTCCTGGGGTGCCCCCGGCAGCCCCTCGAGGGCCACACTCTCTCCCGATGAACGGAGACCTGGGGGTCGAGACCTCCCGTGCAGCACTGCCCCGCTGCCTCCCCGAGATGCAACCCACAGACGCAAGCAGAGAGGGCAGGAAAACTCCGTGAAAAGAAAGAAGAGGGAGAGAAGTGCTCAGTGCTTAGCACCGCACGGGGCGCGGCGCTCCCGGTGCCGGCGGGCGATGTGCGAGCCCCGGGCGGACTGGGGAAGGCGGCTGCTTGCCGGCGGGGAGGGGGCTGGGAGGGCCTGCTGTGGGCGTCCCGCAGGTTGGGGACCTGCTGGTTCTGCCAGCAGCTCCCACCCGCCCGCAGGTAGGAGCCCCGGACAGCCGGTCCCTGCGAGCAGCCCTCCCCCCAACCCGTCTCGGGTATATTTCATTAGATTTTGGGGGGGAGAGAAAGCTCTTGCTTCCTGCCTTAAAAAAAAAAAAATTCTCGGTGTTTTCGGCCCTCTGGTCTTGTCTTCGTTTTGCTTTTCTTCTCCCCCGGCTCCCCGGTCCTGCGTTACTAACATGTATTAATGGACCCTGATAGGGTTATAAAGTGAGTTACCTCGTAACCACAAGACCCTTACTTAAACTGCATTAAGGAAAAAAACAAAAAGGAAAAAAAAAAAGCGCGAAAGATACGACTAGGAGAATAAATCACTGAAAAATTTGATTTTTTCCCTGTTTTTGTAAAAACGTTATCCCCCATTCCGCAGAGTATTTCTGTGGAGTATGTACCCCACCGTGGGAACCCTCGGTCCCAGTCTCGCTCCCGATGCTCTCTCGCACAAGCTTCACCTGCGCTTTGTCCATAATTTGCCTGGTACCCGCAGCACCCCGGCTCGCTAGGCTGCAAAATGAAGGGGAGGAAAAGCCTCAAGCAGACCCCAGGCTGCCCACAAAACCGCCTTTCGTATAAGTTCCCAAAGAGAAATGCGTGCATGGGGAAGGAGGAGGTTGCACACGCGCAGCTTTGTCCAGAAAAAGGTATCATTTTCTTTTTCAGGCGCTGCCAGAGAAGATTTCGTTTGCAGGATCTCTCTTTAATTTTATAGGGTTTTTTGTTTGGTTGCTTGGGTTTTGTTTGTTTGTTTGGGGTTTTGGGTTTGGTTTTTTGTTTTGTTTTTTTTTTTTCTTTCCAGGTTATTTCGGGAGCAGCTGTTGTAGGAGGGAGGAACGAGGCCGACCCCGCAGGTTTGATTTGTTTCTCCTCAGGCAAAAGTTTGCTGTGGAGGGACCGACCCGGCACGGTGAAAGAGACTCGACTCACGCCCGGCAACGACGGTGCCCCGCGGCCGCCTGCCCCTGCGAGCCGTGGGGCTGAGCCAGGGCAGAGCTTAGACTGCCGAGGGAAAAATATTTGTATTTAATAAAGATGCTCCGTGCGCCGGGGAAGAACAATCCCCCCGACAGAAACTCGCACCCTCTTAGTGAAATCGCTTTTCTTATTGAAATCGCATCAAATCCAGGCAGGCTTCGCTCCTGGACGCTTCCCTTTTTATGATTTTTTTTTTCTTGCCTTCCAGCCTGAGCACCCCAAAGCAAAAGGAGGATAAAGAGGGGAACTTTGCACATACAAAAAAACAGAAGGAAAAAAAGGCGAAGGGGTGAAAGAGTCGTCGAAGAGGAGCGGCCGTGTCCCCGATGTGCCTGGGTAATTTTAAATCATGCAAAGCCCCCTAAAGCTGCCGCACGGGACTGGGACGGGAGGACTCCCCGGCAGGCAGGTGCAGAGAGAGCGAGGCCGGGCCCTGCCGGCTTTCGGGGCAGAACAAACCCTTGCAACTTTTTTTTTTCCTAATGCCCAAATCTGCCAACAAAGGGAGAGAGGAGATAGGATGTAGCTGCGGGGAGGGGATGGAGGGCTCTCTGCACACCCTGTCTCCGGGAAATCTCTGCCTGGCCGCCCTGGGTGAAATGCAACTTTCCAAGATGGAGATTTAAATAATCACCCCAGTGACAATGGGAAAGAAAAAAAAATCAAAACAACCAACCTCAGATCCAACCAGGGCCCGGCGGCCTCGCTCCCCGCGGGGTGCGGTGCGGGGAGAGCCCCGCCGGCGGGCAGAGGCGGGGGAGCCCCGCGGTGCCCCAGGGCTGACGGGCGCTGCACCAAGCTCAGCCCGGCCGGCTGGGAGGTGGCAGCCCGGGGCGTCTGGCCGTACTGGAGACATTTTTTCGTTCTTTACAAATCCTGCCAGATTTGTCCCTGGGGAGAACTGCCCCGAACGAAGCGCTCCCGCAACGGGACCCGCACCTCGGTGCCGGCAGGGCCGCCCCCGGGCCGCGCAGCGCCGCGCTTCCGCGGCCCCTTACCTTGCCTCTCGCCTGTCCTCGTTTTTCTTTCAGTTCTCCACACGGTGCATGGGAAGCGTCAGTTTTGCTTCTCGCGGGGCCGTTGGCGGGCCGGGGAGGGGTCCGGCCGCCAGAGCCTCCCCGCCTGCCCGCGACGGGAGAGGCGGCTCTGCCGCGGGCGGAGGGTGCGCGCAGCCCGGCGGAGGGACTGCCGCCGTGCGCGCTGCTGAAAACTGGCAGCAGTTTCGAGCTGAGCCCTTTTTTTTCCTCCCTTCCCTCCTTCCCCCCTTCCCTTCCTCCCTCCTCCCTCCCTCTCCTTTCCTCTCTCCCTTCTTTCCCTCCCCTTCTCTCTCTCACTCTCCTGCATTCACGGATGGCACAGCGAGCCACTCTGTATTTATGTACATAATAAGGCAGCTCGTCCCCTCCACTTCATTTGCATCATTACAATATCTGTACAAGCACATCACATTGTCTGTTGCTTGCACCTTTTGTTACGGTTGCTGTCACAGTCTACGCGACTTGACTTTCATATTTTAAATGACTTGATATTATACCAACAACACGCACTCACATCCCAGGCGCTGGGAAACCGGGCTCCGGCACGGCGGGCGCCGCAGCCGCAGCCTCTCCCGAGCCTCTCTCTTCTTCCTCTGATAGCAAGGAAGGTGGGCTGGGGGGAGCCGCTTCGTAGGATCAATTATTCCTATAAATTACTCTTAGTCGTCTTAATTTTCTTTCCCTCTCTAGTGAAGGAAATGCTTTGGGAGTCTTGGAATTTTTTTTTTTTCCATTGACCAGCCTGGTTTTTGTATAATCTCATGTTTCTTCTCACACCTTTCCCTTCCAAATTCAGCCTTTCAGGCTATGCACCTGCACGTAAGTGAGGTAGCGGTGAAGCTGGAAGAGGCACAAGCAGATATTACGCGACGAGTCGTTGTTATAGCTAGGAAAGAGACGGTAAAATACCTATTTCGTAGAGTACTAAGAAATCCAGCCAGAACGAATGTTTTCGGAAATGTTTGCGCTCCCCAGCCCCGGCTTGGCAGTCCTCACCTGCCGGGTATTTTCGTGCCGGTGCGTGTGTGTACGGGGCTGGGGGCTTCCGTCGCCAAGCGCCCGCTGCCTGGATGGGGTCACGGGCGCCGGGGCCGCGGGGGCCGCGTCGAGGCGGCTCGAGGGGAGCGGCGAGATTCTCCAGAGGGAGGACAGGCGGGACCCCCGCCCGAGGCTGCAGGAAAACCATATTAATACAGAAACAAAGGCCTGACCGACCGGTGGGGGCCCTGCGGGAGGTGGGGGAACGAAATACGGTTCAGGAAGGAGAAAAGTTTCGCGGGAAAGGAATTATCATCATAATGGAGGTAAAAATGTGAGCAGGGAAAAGCGGGGGGGGGGGGGGGATCCTATTCTGCTGGCATTTTCTGTCTGTCTTTGTGATATGGTTCGGGGGAAGAAGGGTCCTTGATATGCGGCAGATAATTCTTATCAGCCCCACGCAGCCCATTTCCAAAGTAAGTGTTTTAATTACTCCTCCTGTATTACCCTTCATCCTCTGAGAGAAGATACATCACCAGATTTATGCAGGGGAAAAATACAAAAGAATGTGGTATTAAAATACATACATACATATATCCACTCTTTTTTCCCTTGTGCCCAGGAAGAGGGAGACGCTGTCGGCAGCCGCGTCCTGGGATCGCCCTGCACGGAACGACTCCAAAACGAGGAACTGTCGCTCAGGCGGAAAAACTACGGGAAAAGTGGGGTTTGAAGGCTGCAGAATTTTCCCCAAGAGGGGTCAGACGGGGGTGTGCCAGCCGGGGGCTCAGGGGGCTGAGACCGGAGCAGTGCCCAGCCGAGCCTCACCGCGCTGTGCCTGCTCTCCAGCCGCGCTGTCCCGGGACAGCCGGGGTCACCCCTCCAGGTGCCACCAGAGATATTGGGGGTCAGAGGGGCAGGGAGTCAGAATTTTCCCCTCATGCCCGCTGGAAGAGAAGGATATTTTTCTTTCCTGTTAAGCTTTCATACTAAAGATGTCATCTGAAAGTCTGGGAGGAAGTAGGGACCGTGCTCTGCTCTCTTTCACAGTAACAACCATATTCTGCCTATTGGAAAATATGATAGACAGTGGGGGAAAATTTCCTCCCCCATTAAAAACTAAAAAAAATAATTTTAAAAATGAAAAGAAAAAACCCCCAACCTTTTCAATATTGATTCAACAAAAAAAGAGGGAAAGAATTTTAAAAGAGAAGAAGCAGCACCAGCAGCAAGGAGAATATAGGCTCAGCAGCTCTCCAGGTTCGCTTCCTTATTATTACTATCCAGGGGTAATTTTTCATCTCTGCTAGCTAATCTTTGTTCCTTGTGAAGATAATGAATAGCCCAATTCTTATCTCCTGGGCTCCTGGAGGCTGCTGGAGAATGGGGTTGAACAGGGTTGAAAATTGGTTCCAAAGTGCTGCTGAATAAATGGTGTTCCTTATCTCTCGCTTCCAGATTATCGGAACCCTTTCAAAACTCACACAACAAATACAGCCACCGCATCTAATGCATCATTTACCAGAGCAGATCTCCGCGTTTGATCGGCAGATAGGCAAAATCTATGTATTCCTTGCTTTACTTAGTATGCATGGATGCGGGGCTGCTGGGCATGAGGGTTGCCCCCAGCCAGGCCTGGGACACCCCAGAGGCTCTTCGCACACTCGGGTCTTTGCTGTAAATTCCGTGGAGTGACAAGAGGGTCCCCTGCCCATCCCTGATCGGGGCGACTAGGGTAGGACAACAGCTCACCGTGCAAGGTGCTACCACACAGCATGCTTGAAATTTGGGGTTTTTCTGCTGAGGTACTGATGGATTTGCAGGGAAGGGAGAAGAGTTGTGAACATCATCCTGGGCACCCCAGGCATCTGCTCGCACACACACTCACTCCTGCACCCGCAGCCACCTTCACCTGCATCCATGGGCAGTCACTGCTTCAGGAGTGATGAAGTGCATGGCAACACGTCTGTCCCTACCCAAAAATGTCCAGGCTCAGCTTTGTCCCAGTCCTGCCCCAGCCCTCAGCAGTCTCAGGGTCCAGCTGGGTCAATCTAGTAAAAACTCGCAGTGCTCCCTCAGCTTGTTCCCCCCAAACCCTGGCTGTGGAGCCCTACCAGTCTCTTGGGTCCTCCACGGGCTGAGCTGGCTTCTAGCCCTCACTATCGATGCTGGGTGATCCCTCCACCTCTCAGCTGCAGGCAGAACAGGGCACCTGAGGCAGCCCAAATTTGGGAAGCAATTGGTGATTCTGAGGGACAAAAATAAACCTTACAGAAAGGGAGCTATTTGTTCCTAGAGTTAGTGTGAAGTCTGTCCCTTCCAGCTCAGGGCAGTATCAGATTTTCCTTCCTTTCTTTCTCTCTTCCTCTCTTTCTCTATTTCTCTCTGTATTTCTTGTTTCTTATTTTTTCTTCTTTTTCTTTTTTTGTTGCTGTTTGTTTGTGTGTTGGTTGGTTGGGGTTTTTCCCTCCCAAAACTTATCTATATAACAGTAATTGCCTCCCAGTCTGGGTGTGCAGCCCCCAGCTCCAGAACAGGAGATTCCCCAAACCCAGAGCTAGGGACAGATGTCCCTTTGGCTTACCCAACCCTTCTTTCCTCTGGTACTACTTGAGCTTGTGCCCAGGACCCAGACAAGGAAAGGTTTTGTTCTGCACCACTGCAGCACATCACACATGGCTAGCACTGCCCTGGACCCCCAGGCCAAGGGGACAGCAAGATTCTGGGTTGAGGACAGGACAGCCACAGTTTCCTGGTCCCCTGTGCCTGTCCAGCAAAGCTCATCTTGTCCCTGCCAGGAAAGAGAGAAACTTTCATGGGATGTTGCAGGCAAGCAGCAGCCCCTGCCCGTGCTTGAGAGTTTTGCAAATGTTCAACTTATACTAATTTTATATGGCTGTATTCACAGTTGTTCTCTGTAAAAAATGGACCTGTGTTAGTTTATTAATAACCTAAACATTACGCATTAAAGACCTATGAGTGACACGAGATGACAAAAAGCTGTATTTTTCCAATATACACAAGCACACATTTAATAACCTTCTATTGCATCTCAGCTAGGCCTTCTCTCTGATGGTTCCCATGGCAACTGAGATAAAAAAGCAGCCATTTTCCATATCTCTATGAAAGTCTATTATATTGCAGGATTAGTTCATCTTCTGCTAAGGTCAAACACAAAGTCATACAACCTGAAATATTTAGAATCCATGTACATTCATTTTTTTATATGCCCTTTCATTTTCCACAAAAGACTGGGCTCCTCTGAGGTTTTATTCCCCAGAAAATGCTAAGCAAAGCAATAAAAAAATCATGATTAGCAGCTGATGAAAAGTTCAATTGTTTTCGTCTCTCTCTCTTTTTTTTCCCTCTCTTTTTTTTTTTCCCCCTTAAAAAAAAAAAAAAATACGCTATTGTTGGGCAGATAGTGCCTTCCCAATTTATCTCTATCAGCAGCCGTGATTGCAGCCGATACCTGCCGCCTAATTGGGCTGGGAGCGATTCGCAGGCGGACGGCGGCACCTTCTGGCAGCGGCGGGTGAGACGCGGCGGAGCCGGGGGTGTCGGGGCCGCCCCCGCCCAGCATCTCCCGGCCGCGGACCGGCGGGGAGCGAGCAGCGAGCCGTGCTCGCCCCGGGGTCCGGGTGGTCCTCACGGGGGTGCCCCGGGGCCGCGCCCCGGGACGGCACCGCTCAAGTCTGCGCCGGATAGCAACAATTAATATAATCCCGCTGCGGGCTTGAACGCTCAAGAGTTTGCATCTGCTTCTTTGCACGCTGATGAAACATTTTTATATAGTAGTGCAAGTAGGTTCCCAAAGCCTTTCACCTGCAAGTTTTAGTTATTGCACCCCCGCAGGGGGAAAAAAAAAAAAAAAAAAAAAAGGGGAAAAAAAAAAAAAAAAAAAAAAGGGAGAAAGAAAAAAAAAAAAAAAGAGAGTTATACATCTGAGTGGCTCCCGTGAGCCCTGATCTCTTTGTGGGAAAGCAAAGTCACTTTTCTTTTTTTATGAAGGAGTTGGCAACGTAATTCAACCGGGTCTTGGTGACACCTCGAAATGCAATAAAATAAAAACTGGGCAGCCTTCAGACAGTTTGAATAGTGACAAATACGTTATTACCCATGCCATGAAGAACTACGGCTCGCTCTGTTTCCAAGGTCACTTCTGAAAACCTGGGAAAAATGAGGGGAAAGAATTTCTGCATGTGACCATTCACACTTGTGGCTTTGTTCACAGGTATATGCCGCAATGTGACATTTATTCCAGCCCCCTTTAATGTGGAAAAATAGACACTCTGGAAATATGTGGAAATGGGGAGAAACTCGAGGGTGGCAAAAGGATGGAAGAATTTTTTTCCTTTTTTTCCCCATCCCTCCATCCCCAGGAGGCCCCACAAGGGTGTCCCAGTGACCCATGCTGTTGGAGCAGCTCAGGAGGGGCCAGGTGAGGGTTTTACCAGGGATGATGTATTCCAGTCTATCCCTGGAGGTGATCTACACCGGCTGTAGAGAGGTGGAATGGGACTGGGAGATAGGAGCTGGTGTGGGCAAAGCCAAATCCCAGCCTAACCCTCCATTCCCCCACTGCCTCAGCTTCCCCCAGCCTGGGTGAGGGCAGAGAGGTGTTGCCAGAGGTCAGCATGTGCCCAAGGACACTTTCAATAAGCTATTTGCAGGTAGGTGTTCCACAGCAGTTGCCAGAGCCATGCCCACCTTCTGAAGGCAGGGAGCAGCCCCTGCTCTCAGCAGCACACCTGGCAGGGGGATGCCAAGGTGGCTTCCCCAGCTGGGGACCCACTAACCCAGGGCACCTGTGCACCCATAAAAGCCCACACCTACACTTCCCCTCACTTCCTTCTGCTCCTTTGAGGGGGAGAGCAGATGGCTGCATTTTTAGGGCTAATACAAACCTCTGTGTTTTTAAACTTTGGATCCTGGTATTTGGATATTTGGTGGTTTGGGGCTTTTTTAAGGTGGATGTATTTTTAGCCTCAAGGTTTGGACTAAAGAGAAGAAGGCTGGAAATGTGTCCTGAACCGAACAATTGAAGGAGGAATTCAGTGCATCACCAAACACGGGTGGGTTTCTTTCTTAAGTCTTGTGGTTTCTTTTCTCCCCTACTTCATCCCTGCCCTCCTGATCAGCAGCTGTCATGGTGGTTGCATACCTGAGGTCTGTAGTCCTGAGAAAGCCTTTAGAAATCCGGGAGTAATTGTGTCCTTCAGCTAAAAACACATTCCCTCGAGTATGCTGTTAGCACCCTCTTCTTGGGGTAGTGATGTTGGTCTTTTCTCACAGCTCTGGCTCTCTTGTGATAGCTGCTTCTGTGACAGGTAGGGGCTGAGCTGCCCCAGTGCTGGTAGTGTGGGTGTTCTGGAGGGACTGTGACAGAGTTCAGTGAGCATTCCTGTCCTCCAGCAAGTGGGGATGTTTGTGTGCTGGAGTCCACTGGGGCTGCTGGGAACTGGAACTGCGCTGGGTACCTTGCTGAGTACCGTTCAAACACAGCAAAAATGGGGAAAACAAACAAGTCTCCTTTGGGCTGCAAATATTTAGATTATTTCCAGTGGCCAGTTAGTGCCAGAGGGAGCCTGGAGGATGTGGGGCTGCTGGCTTTTTCCAGGCGCAGGGTGGCTGTTCATGCTGGGAGAAAGGGGCTCCTTCCAGCGCCAGGGGCTTGGGAGGCCTGGCAGTGCCACCAAGGGGGTGCTCTCTGCTCCCCTCCCTGGTGAGCCAAATGCCATGTGGTTCGTTCAGGGCCATGGTGAAATGCCCCAGTTTGGCCCCTGGTTGTTTTTCTGTCTCTCAGTGACATCTGGTGCATTTCTGTGAGTTCCCAGAAAGAGGCCCTGATCGAGGATGTCAGGGTAGGAAGAAAGGAGCTGACCTTGCTATTAAAAGGCAACAGAAATGGAAATGTTTCAGGCTGTTTCTAGCAGATGTCTGGGAAGAAAATCTCCTTGCTCTGCTCCATCAGGCCCTCGTGGGTAGCTTTTCTCTGCTAATTGTCCACCTGATAGTACACCGGAGATGGTTAATTTATCCTTGTCCCCACAGTATGCCTGAAAAGATCTTGTGGAGTTTGAGAGGGATTTAAGTCCTAGTGATCCCTCATGACTTTGCACGTTTCTGGTCTTATAGTGACACCAACAGCCCTGATGCTTTTGGATCAAAGATATTGGTCTTGAATGGGAAGAACTCAGGCCCTGATCCTGCTTTGTCTCCTAAGCAATCCTGTTGAATCCAGTTCAGCAACCCCAGCAACATCTCTTTAAAGAGGGAATTTCTTGCAAATCTCTGATCCCTGCTCTGAGCAGGGTCCTATGGAGGAAGAAAACCTTGCCATTGTATGGCTGTTCCTTGTGATGTGGGAGAAGTCAAGTAATTATTGAGATTAGTGAGAATAAGCTTTGCTTACAGTTTGAGATGAATGAATGTTTTAAACTCTCTCGGCGTTTTGGCTGAAATCAAAGGTGGCTTCAGTGTAACATCTGTATCCGTTATCTGGGGAGTGGAAGACTAACCTTTCTTGATGCAAGGCATGAACTTGATTTAAAAGGGCTTTCCTTCAATTTTGTTCCCCAATGCTGAGCGATCCTGCTGGGTGATACTGTGGGAATCAGGGGCTGCTCTGCCTGCCTGGAAGGGAAGGGGAGGAGGGAGGACAGTGTGATAGGCTGTGCTGGATATTTGGAGAATGACGAGAGCAGCCCATGTGAAATGTGACTGGGGGTCGACCTGTGTGCTAGAGGACAGTGTGGGCACGGTGACAGCACAGTGACAACAGGCAGCCGTTGGGATGGAGATGTACAGATAGTCCCTGCTGGCCGCAGAGCGATGATCTCCCTGCTTCAGCCTCCTCTGAGCTGCGTCTGACAGCCTATCTCCAAAAACCTGAACAGTACCTCAGCAGCAAAGGCATAAATCATCCCAGGTGCCACCTACCTGTGTCCCAGTGTGTGGTGCACCGTGCTCTGGCTTTGCTCTGGGAAGTGCAGGGCCTGGAGTGAGCTGACAGCCTGCACTCACCCAGAGTGTGGATGGTGCAGGGGGCTTGGTAGCAGTCACCAGAGTGAAGGATTTAAATAAGTAAGGCCTGGAGCACAGGCAGCTGCTCTTGACTTCAGCCACAGTGCTTCCATTGTTCAGACCAATGTTTTCCAGCCACTGCCTGTGGATGTGTCAGTGGTGCTGCCAACAGCTGTCCCACCAGGACCATAGCAGTGGCAAGCATCAATGAAGCAGCTTCCAGAAGCCATGGCCACAGAGCAGGGACAGCCAAAGGCTTTCTGAGCTCTGCCTTCAAATGCTTTTTGATTATGAGAGTGGCTCTTGTGAAATATCATCACAAGTTCTGTCTTGCTCGGCATGGGTGGGCACAGCCTGGGCTACTGGCCTGTGCTGCAGTGGCCAAAGTTGGGCAGTGAGGTCAGTGTGCCCCAAATGGAGAAGACTGATCTGCCCAATGCAGGAGCTCAGGGGTGGGCTCTCCTGTGGGGTTTCTCCATCCTCAGGTGCATTTAATCCATACTGGGGTGAAAGCATCAGCTTCACCACTGTTTCCACTCAGCATGTTGGTCTTGGTCTGTTCTTACTGTCCTTAGCAGTGACAAATCCCTGAGCAGAAGAGTACCTAATGACTTTGTTTTCCACTCCACGGAGAGGGGAGATGGCATTTAAGAGACCCCAGGAGCCTTTTACCACCTCAGAGGTCTGGTCTAGGGCTTGTTGGAATAAATCAGCCTGGCATGTCTCTGCCTCTCCTTGCAAAGTGAACCCCAAATGTGTTGGAAGGAGGTTTTGTTTGCTGGGCCAGAAAAACTGGAACACAACCTGAGAGCAGAGCAGGGCAGGAGCCCAGCTCTCCTGCCACACTCAGACAAGTGGCACATGAAGGGGCAGGGCTTCATCCCTCCAAGCCCTGCACATCTGAGCCACTCGAAGTGTGTTGCTCCAGCCCCGCACAGCCACCAGCCAGGTCGGTGGGTGGATGCAATGTTGGTAACTAGAGGGTCTCCAGGAAGGGCTTCTCCCCTTCAGAGACTAAGAGAGCTGATGCTGGGAGGCAGAGCACACTGCCTTTGACTATCGTGAGCTCTTAAGACCCACTGGAGCATCTGGTTGGGCACTGCTGGGGACAGGATATGGCAGCAGGGGATGTTGGAGCTGCTCCACCAGCCGGTTCCTCTGCTGTGTGGATGTGTAATGCACACCAGCACAGTATATACTGTGCAGAGCTGTGACTGTGGATGCAGTATTTATTTAGGTGTTGAAGGTGAAATGAATCTCTGCCATTTCCCTCTGGGCTGAATCTTTACCCACTTTCACAGCTGAAAGATGACACTGCTTCTCTGCACCATGGGAACCTCCTCCTGGCTCAGCGGGATGTTTGCTGGATTTTGGGAGTAAAGCCCTTTTCCCTCCACACCTCTGTCTTAGGTTTAACCTAGTACCAACACTCACTCCCCCTCTCCTCACTCGCTTTTGCTTTCATTTCCAAAGGCTGGTGGGGCTGCCACTGCTCTGCCCCTTTCTCTTGTTTTTCCCAACTGTTTTGGAGCCCAGTGGGTGGCTTGGGACAGAAACCTGCCCAGCTCATGAAAGCCATAGAACCATTTCCTATGGGGCTGATAAAAGCAGGGTGGTGTTTTTCCTTTTTTTTTTTTTTTTTTTTTTTCAGCCAACCAAAACCCAAAACAGCCCTTTCCAGTGTAACAGGTACATCACCACCAAGTTACCTCGGTGCAGCAACTGCAAATCCTTCTGGATGATGATGCTTGGTGCTCTGGAGGAGGCAGCCAGGCTGCTGCTCCTCCCCAGCACGCACAGGTGAAGTGGGAGCAATGGCACTGGGGCAGGTGGAGCCACTGGGAGCATCCTTCAAAGCAATGCTTTCCTTAACCTCTTGATTTCAACCCTTGCTGGTCTGTTCTCAAGGCTCCTAAACAAAACCCATCCTTCAGCAGGTAATGTGGCTACATTTTTTCCAGAACTGACGGGTTTTTTCTTAAATCACTTTTTTTTTCACCAAACTAAGAGGGAAAAGAAGGGGAGGAAGGGAAACCCCCCAGGTCTTGTCTTGGTGGCTTGTCATGCCTGCCTTTAATTGACAGACCTTGTTATTAATGTTTTCCAGCCGCCTCTCATCCAGGGCTCAAACCTCCCTTTTAAAGCCCTGTCATGTTAAAAATTGACATGTGTTGACTTTGGCCTGGGAGAAGCCAGGCCCTGGCTGTAGGTAGGAACTGCATGTGTTTAGTCTGGCTTACATTTTATTTTCTTCTTTCATCAAATTAGTTCAGCTGTTTTTTTTTTTTTTCTGAAGGAAAGAAAAGAAAAACTGCTTGACAATCTGAGGCTGTGGGTTAGAATTGCAGCATTGCGTTAAAACAACAAAAAAATAGCTTACAAATGTGGGCTGTGTCAGGCCGGGTGGAAATGGGGCCACTGGAGCAGGGGTGGGAAAAGCTGCTGCAAGTAAACACTATCTCTGTGGAGGCAGAGATTCTTCCTGCAACCCCACAGCCCTGGCTGCTTGTCTGATTTATTGCAGTTGAGCTTGTTGCATTCAGCCTTGCTAAAATTAGTGCTGTCCTAACCAGGTTTATTTTTTTATTTTTATTTACTTCTCCTTGCTCAGCCCAGTCAGCAGTCTTGCTGTGGGTACCTCAGTTCTCCACCCTAAAGCTCAGCCAGGGGTGTGCTGCAAGCCCACAGAGAGACCACTGGGCTGGAAAGCCAAGGAAATCCTGCTTCTTGCCCATTAAATATCTGGGATTAGGAGTTATGTGGCACATTTCATTGGGATAGCAGTTCAGATCCAGACTGCATCCATCAGGGATGCTCCTGGCTCTGAATGTGGAGTGGAGGAGTACCCAGACACTGGGGTGAGCATGTCCTGCCCCTGCTGTCCCAGGTTTTTACCTAAACCTTAGTGCCTATCTTTGGGAGTCATCTGGTTCCCTCTTCCTGTATTTCCCCAGGTGCTTCAGAGCTAAATGCACCCAAAATGTCCATGGGGTTCATTTAACAGACAGGACATCTCCCCAGCCCCAAGTCACCGCGGACCAGGGAAGCATCAGGTCCTGTTTTGGTGCCAAATGAAAAGAGCTGAAGCTTCAGGGAGCTACTAAGGCGCTCATGTCACCATCCTGCCCACACTGAATCCTACCCTGCTCTGCCTGGGGCAGATGAAATGCCAGCCTGGGGCTGGAAACATTGCTGGGGGGGGCGGGGGGGAAGAGTCCCAGGGGTGGCTGCCAAAAGTTTCCATGGGGGCAAGGGGGAACACCTCTCATGCCCCCTCAATTGTCCTTATCAGTGACAAATGCCTCAGCAGAAGAGCACCTGGTGACTTTGTTTTTCCATTCCACAGAGAGGGGAGATGGCATTTAAGAGAGGTGAGGAGCTGGTGATGCTTCTGCAAGTAATGACTGCCCTATCATACTCAAACAGCACAAGTGAAGTGGGAAATAAACAGAGAAGGATCCTCCTTTGCCCCAGGGCATGTTGCAGACAACCCATCTTTGCCTCCTGAAAGGTCTTGCAAGTGGGTGGTGGTGAACATCTCCCCTCTTAGCAATTCCCATGCATATCCTTTCTTCCTGCATCTTGTGATGGATGTTTCTGTGGGCCCCATGGAATGCCCATCAGGCAGACCTTTACCCTCAGTGCCCACTAAAACTGTGCCAGGCCCACCATCCTGGCAGTCACAGGCCCCCCAGCCATTTTTTGTCTGTATGGGCAAACAAGAAGAGGTCCCATCTGTGATGCTGGCAGCCCCAGAGGTGCCGCTGCAAACTGGGGGAGCTGAAGGGTTCCTGCCTCCCCGATGGACCCATAAAGAAAGAGTTGCACCCTGGAAAGCGTGAGGAGATTTGGCACCAAGGCCTCTTCTCCCCACAGCCACAATCCCTTTCCAAGGGCCTGCCCGGCCGTTCCTCCATACACACGAGGATCTGACTCCTCATGGGGGGGCTGAAATATTTTCTAACAGTTACTTTTGTAACAGTAGTGAAATCAAAGCAAAACGTGTCAAAATTCCCATTAAGACACATTTAACTTCCCTTGTTCCAAGACAAAGTGCCTTTGCCTGGAGGCAGGTTTCGGGTTTGCTGCATGGCCATGGGAGACTATTGGATTACAGGCAGCCCTGAGCCAGGGTTTGCTTTCTTCAGGGTAAAGACTTTTCCTAATCAGGATCAGTTTAATTCTGTTATCTGAATTATTAGCTTGGCTCTGTATCTGGCCTGTGCAGGAAGAAGATGAGGGAAAGGAGACTGTTGCTGGAGGAGGAGAGGGTCTGAAGCCCAAAGGGCAGTGTCTCTCCCTGTCTGGGACCTGCTCTTTGCACTACAAAAGCTCTGTGTTCATGTTGTAGACAATGATGGATGGTGGAGGTCCTCCAAGGGCTTTGCAGCTTCAGGTTAAGGCTCATTGTCTGGCTCTGCCATAGATGAGTGTCAACCTGATTTACTGGTGGGGAAACTGAGGCATGGGGAAGCAATCAGGAATGTGGAGCTAAACTGCCCTCACCTGTAGAGATGTAAGATGAATTAAGTGGAGGATACAGGAAAATCCCTTCTTTCCTCCTGGAAAAAACAGCATCTCTGCATGCTGGCTCATGTGTCAGGGGAGAATGTTTGGGCCTTACCACATCCTTGCTTTGAAAAGGATATTTTTTTCCCCTTCCTTTTCTTTCTTTTTTTCCTTTTTTCATCCCAGGAGTGAGGATGCATATGGAAATTTGAAGGAAGTGTTTTCCATGTTATTCCTGCAATGTCCTCACTCTCTGTGTCACAGAATCTGTCTGTGGTCCCCACTCCCTACTGGATCTTGATGCTTGTGCTGAAGACATGCACAATTATACTGCTTTGAGCCTAGGCTTCTCCAGGGAGCGTTTTGGTTGTCAAACCTGCTCACAGGGCACCAGACAGCAGCAGAAGAAACAAATAACCTGTTGGGTACTGCTGGTGTCCTCATAAGGAGAGTGGGATGGGGAATGTTAGCGTGGTGGTGCTGGGAAGGGCTGGCCCTGCATGAAAAATCTGGGCAATGCATCCTGAGAGGCCAGGGAATGAGGTTTGTGCTATCTGTGCCTCTGAACAGAGTGAAACTAGGCTGGACTGAGGCATCAAAGAGAAGCTGGAGCTTGCCCATGTGGGCAGCAGCCAGCACTGCTGCTGGAGTCTTCCCAGGTGAGGGTAAAGTTCCTCAAGATGAAAGTAAAGTTGCTACAATGAGGATGATCCCAGTTTTGTTTCATCCATGCAATTCAGGGGAGAGGGGAGCCTCACTTCAGCCCATGAGCTGGACACCTGCTTGTCCAAAGGCAGCACCAAGACACTGAAGATGAGAGAACCCAGGCACAGACGGTGTGGTCAGGACTGGCCAGGTCACCAAGGCACCACTGGGGTTGCAGAGACTTAGAGATGCATGCCAGGATTCCAGTGCATCTGATTTAAGAGGTAATTTGTGAGACTTTCCCCATCCTATAGCAGTGAGACACCTCTGCTGAATAAACTCTCCTCTCTTTGATTACAGTCAGGCCACGGTTATTCCAAGGTCTGAGCCCAGGTAGGACTGAGGGTGTGTGTTGGCAGAGTTGTGAAAAATGGATGAGATATAAAAGACTTGGGGAGCCCTTAGCAAGTCTACCACTGAGTTGTGTCTTACTGGGTTTTTAGAAGGTTTTCTTAGCACCCATTAAGAGCAAGAGACTCGCTGGTACATGAAGAGTCTCCAACCCATTAAATTTGGGGACAAAAGAGCTGCTTGCTCCCTCGGGAGTGGGAGCAGGGAGATCCATCACAAGGCAGGGGAGTGATGTGAACAGCACCATTTCTCATCAGTGATCGGGAACGTGTGACTGGACCCATATTGGTCAGCATTAGGGATCCCACACAGGGCAGAGCTTGGGTCCAAGGTGATGGAGGCATTGCCATGAAGTTTTCAGCTTTGTTTTTTGCTAGCATAATCAGTCTTTTGCAAGAGATGCTCTCTGCTCAGTTTTCTGACATTATTGCATCCCCACTGTTAAGTGCAGGCTAAAAAAAATGTCCCAGCACTTTCATTTTCAGCCACTTAAACTCTGAGCATCTTTGAAGCCTTGGTTCCATGCTTCCCTCTGCATCCACATCTCCCTGCTGATGAGAAGCTGTCACACAGGGAATTCAGCACCTGTCTTTGATGTCCTGTCCCTGTAAGGTGCTCCTGTCCCCCATGGCCTGCTTTGGCCTATCAAGTCTTACAGATTCCCTGTGTCAGAGATCATCTCTTTCCTCCTAAATCAGAAGCTCATGGTTTCATGTCTGAGTCCAGGAACATAGTGATTCCTGGAGTTCTCTTTACCTGGCCTCCTTAACCTGATGGAATCAACAGGCTGGTTCTTCTTCTGGGCCCAAAATTTTTCCAAAGAAGGTAATTTTGTGGGGATACTGCTGTGCGGTGTCCTAGCTTGCATTTGTGATTGTATTATGAATTTTAATATTGTTGAGGGGTGTGAAGTGTGATGCTGATGTGCAGGTTGATGTTGAGAGTCAATGTTACTTTGGGTCACTGTTGGGGGCTTCTGCCACAGAACTGCTGATGTCCAAGACCTGTGGTACCAGCTAGGCTAGTGTCACTTTGATCTTCCCCAACACCCTCTAGTTCAGTCACATATCCTGAAGTCCTTCCTCCTCTTCTGGAAAGAGGCTGAGAAGATGGGAGGTGGCACAAGCTCAAGTTATGGGAGCTTTCACTCTGGCATGAGCTGCTGAACCTGGATGACAAGGATGGCACTTCCCAGGGCCATCAGCTGGGCCAGCTCACAGCCACCCTCAGCAGCTGTCCAACACCTCCCGCATACTTCAGCAGCATTTCTTCCCCAGGGAGGGCTGTTACCACCTCCAGCCCTGCCTTGCAGCCACCCCTGGTGAGCACAGACTTTGTCTGCAGTTCCTGTCTGGGTGTTTCATGGTGCAGTGCCACCCACCCACGGGAAAGGCACCTTCTCCCAGCTGGGAGTGGGCAGAGCTCTGAGCAAGCCCGCTGGGCTGTTGTGCCTCCAAAGGTGGCTGGTGCCGGCCTCTCTCACCCCAGGGTGCCTCACCAAAATAGCTGCTATGGAAAGAGGTTTGTTGACTTTTTTCTTTTCCTTTTATTTTTCTTTTTTTCTTCCTGTGCTCAAACTTCCTTAGACCTCCTCAGAAGACCCTGGCATATCATCCTACAGATGTGGCATAGAAGCCTTGGTTACAAAATATATCCGGCACGGCAGTTGGCAGTGTTGTGCAATCTCCATCAACTTACGGAAACCACTGTGAGATACTATTAAAGAGGGACTCCAGCCCCATCCATCACTCCAGCCACAGTCATGTGTCCCACTGTCAGGCAGAAGGGCACGGGGACTGTAAGCACCAGGAGAGCTTTCCCTCGCAGCGGGCGCTCTTGTGCGGGGGTGGATGGGATATGAGCTCTCTTCCGGCACCCTTTGCTTCTCAGACCCTCTCTGTTGTGTTGCCACCAATATGCTACCATTAGCTGTTCTCCTTCAGTGTCTGTCACTGCTGCTGGTTTCACACCAGTGGTCAAAATCTGGGTGGTTGTGAATGGCCATGGAGAGCTCAACAGTGAAACATGGCAGAGATGATGGTTATAGTAGTCCTGAGAGGCCAGATGTGGGATGGCAACAGGAAAGCTGCTATTCAGATCCCAAGTTTCCTTTTTCTTAACCCAGCAGAGACCTTCCCACTGGCTTCATGGCCCAGCTGTCCCCTGTGGTCGTCAGTACAGTGTGTTGGGCCAGCAATAGGGCACCTTCCTCCCAGTGATCCATCCTGTTTCTCTATTCTATGGGGCTCTTGCTAAATGCCCTCTCAAATAAGTGGAGCCTTGGCTGCAAGGGGCACTTGTGCAACAACCTGGCTCTCCTGGATTGCCAGGAACATGAGCATGGATGGGCAAAATTCAGCTATGGGCAGACTTGGGCAATGGGCTGCAGCACAGAGTTCTCACTGCCTTTACCCATCCCTGTCCTTGGGACACTTTCCTCGCCAATGCCAAGCGCTGTGCCAGGCACGGCAGAGCACTGGGAACGGACACGGTGCTGGCGTGGGTGGCCATTGCTTACCCTCTGCTGCTGAACCCTGCTCAGCATGGCCAGCTCTTAATCACCGTGGTTTATTGCTGGCACCTCCTGGCCCAGCTCACTCTCTCCTCCTGAGCTGCCTCTTGCCCTTCTCTCTCTCTCTGCAGGCATATTAAATCACCAAGGTCTGCCTGGGAGAAATTGCTGCTGCTCCATTACCCTGCTGTCAGCATCCTCCGCACTTGTGAGAATCAGGTTCCACATCAGAAAATAATAAAGGCAATATTATGAGCAGAGGGGAGAGGAGATTGAAAAACCTGTTTAAAGAGAACTTCTGGTCCCCATGCTGTTTATTGCACTTCGTGACTTTGTGTTATTTCTGTTGTCACTGAACTTGGACTTTTAATTTTCCTCTGATAATCAAGTGACTGGTTTGTAATTTCCCTATGGCTCCAAGGATTAAAATAGGCTGTTTTTAAAAATACCTGTTGCTCCCCAAGATCAGGTAGTGATCCTTTCTTTGGTAGTTGGCGTGCTAATTAAATACTTTATTTAGCCCAAACAGAGATGTGGTGTGCACTGAGTCCAGCCCCAGGGCTGAGCCAGACTCACAGTGGCAGTGACAGAGCTGCTTATGGAGGACTTTGTGTCCCAGTGCTTGGGTAGTTCTGTTCTCCTTGGGATCTTGCTGCTGCTCTCGTGTTTATCCAGAACCCTTTTTTTTTCTTTCTCTCTTTTTTATTACTTTTTTTTTTTTTGACATAATTTACTTTCCAGGGTCTTTTGGTCAATTTTCACCCTTAATGCCTTTGACTAATGAGCCTGTTGAATTCCACAGAATGGTTTTCATGCACTGACACATTTGTGCTGTGGGTTGGCAGCACTATAAAGTGAGGGTATTTAAGTCCTCCAGCCAAAACTGCCATCTCCTTCACCTTCATGCCAAGCGCTTTATCTGTGATAGGATTTCTGTGGTGGTTTTTTAATTAATGGATAACTGCATATATAAATCCCATGAGCTGCAAAGAAATGCTGGGAGATGGTTATTGAGCCTGTGGGTGTGTATGGGCATGTGCAGCCCAGAAAATCATGTGCTGTCCAGCACATACATGTGGCTGCTGCTGGGTGCTGCCTGCCTTGCTGGCAGTGCCCATCTCTGCACTGGTGAGTTTGTGTTATACTTACCCAGCCAAGAGGATCAAGGCTACCTGGGGTGGTGTGACTCATTTTATTGCAGTGCAAGTCAGTGGCAAGCCTGGAGAGTCTCACTGATGTGAGTCTGGGATCCATCACATAAGCAGCTCTGTCTGCTGCTCCAGGGAAGGCATTGCTCCAGCTGGCATGGCCACAGGAGAGGGGGATCAGTCTTGGCAATGTTGGCTGGAAGCCACTCTTGGAGGGCTCAGCCTGAGAGTGCAGGACTGTTGCTGATCCTAGATCAGCTCAGCTCTGGCTTTGCTCAGTCAAGGCCTGCAAATGTCCAAGGATGGCTCTCCCCTCTGGAGAGTCAGCCCACAGCCACACTCTTGCCCTGGCAGCTGCAAGGAGCAGGGAGAGACTAGAGCTGTGTTTTGCATGGGGTGATGGCAAACACTATTGATGTGAGGGCCTGGTGGGGGAAGATGGGCTCTGACAGGTGTAGTCGCTGGCCTCTACATGGCAGAGCTGCTGCAAGCACTGCTGGGGTGCCCTGTCCATGTCTCTGTGTTGGATTTACTTATTGCCTGAGATGTGAGTGCAAGTGGAGCTGTGCTGTGCACACTCCAAAAGGGAGCAGGAGGAGAAAACTCTCTGCAGGAGTTACTGCTTCATTTTACTCTGCCATCCCCTTTTTCTTCACCCTGCTCCCTGGGCATTAGTGTGGGCAGAGTTCTGTCACCTTCCCAAGAGCAAAGGCGTTGCCTGGCTTTGCTGGAGATTAACCCAGGTCCAGGCCCTGCTCCCCTCTCACTGCCACCCAAGTGCCACCACGGTGCTTGGCTGGTGGGAGGAGAGCAGAGCTCTGCCTCACCTCTGATCTATCCCTCTCTCTTCCCCCAACCCCAGGAAGCTACATTTGGGACCACTCCAACAACAAGTCATGCTGTCACCAGAGACTAAAATTAAAAAAATTGTTTTAAAAAAATCCACATGTTTCTAAAGAAAACTCCCAAGTGAGCTTTCGCAGCTGGAGGGTAGGAGTCGGTTGCTTTGTAATCACTCCCAGCTTACTGCTGAAAACATCTTGGTCAGATTTTTATCAGTGCCTGAACAGGAATACCCTTGAAGGTTAGGTGGTTACCTAATGTGGAGTGAGATGCTTCTGCCCAGCCAGCTGAGGTGCATTTTAGGTGACACTGATTTGATGTGTGCCGGAGGACCGGCATCCCTGGTGTTCCATGGCAGAGCCAGGTGCCTGCTGTCTGGCCTGGGGAGGGCCTTTAGCTGCCAGGTGAAGCCCACAGTGGGGTGTAAGCATTGAGTTAATTCCTGTTTGTGGTGTGAAGGAAGGGCTGGGGATACCCAGAAGGCACGTGGGATGACTTTATCCATCCTCAGAATGTTGTGAAAGGAGAAAAGGGCAAGAAGGCTCAGCTGCCCTGTGGGAAGAAAAGTGATTCTGAGGATGTGGCTTGAGCTGTGCAGAGGGAACCCTGCAAAAACCTGACAGGGAGATGTCTGTGCTGCAGAAACAAGGTCAAGGTGAGACCAAATGGTGTGACGAGGGCTGGGCTGGAAGTGGTGAGGTTCGATCTATGGTGTTGCTAAGCAGGTTTGGGCTAAGGTGGGTCTCAAGAAGGTTGCAGCATCCTCCAGTGACAGTGACCAGGGCTGGCAGAGGAATCTGCACAAGAGGAGATGGATTTGAAGAGCAAGAAACTGCTGATGCAGGCTGGGATAGATGTACAATGGACAGGGAGGAGATGAAGCCAGTTCCTTGGAGGAGAGCCTGGGTGTGGGTCTTTGGTGATGGGAGGGAGTGAAGGTTGGAAGGTAAAGAATGAGGAGCCCTGTTCCTACCAGGCAGCACAGCTCTGTGAGCCCAAACCCTGCAGGCATGAACCCTCTGCCTGGCTAATGCAGCTGCAAACTGGGAGAGCCTACTGGGTGCTCTCCATGGAGAGTGACTCCCCCGTGAGCCCAGGCACCAAGCGGGACAGAGTGGCTGAAACTCCCCATGGCCCCGGTGCCGGCGTCATTTCCCACAGCCAGGGTTTGTGCCATTCCTCCCCTCTGCTTTCACTGTCCCATTCTCTTCCATATCCCTATGGAAAGAACACAAGCACTTTGCTCCAGTAGCACAGAGCAGAGGGGAAGGGCGAGAGCAAGGCCGTGGCTCACGCCAGCCCGTTGCCACCTGGGCAGTGTCGGTGACTGGGCTGGGAACACTGAGCGGCACTCAGGGTTTCCAGTAAGGCTGTGGCCGCGCCGGGGGGCAGGGACAGGGGCAGGAAACATGCAGCAGGAAGCTGGCTGCCGCTGCCCGGCATTCCTTCACGCTGGAAACCCGAGTCACGCTTCCTGCAGCCTGCCGGGACAGCCTCCACCCCAAGCAGTGCCTGCCACCGGGCTGGATGCCATAGGAGACAGCACATGCATGTTTTAGATGATTTCGTCGTGGAAATGAGCAGTGCCCTGTCGGTCCTGTCCTACCTTAGACTCGTCACAGCACGTCTCCTCCATGCCATGCATCCACACTGCCCTCACAGATGTTATTTCCATGTGCACCACTGCTCTGCACCTCCTGGGCTTCGGCCCTGGAGAAACCCAAGCTGCTGTGTTTTAGAAGAGTTGGCAACAGACCCATCCCTAAGGGATGGTGTTGTTTCCTTTCTTCCACTCACATGTGGCCCGCAGGTAGGCCATGGCGAGGAGTGGGGCTTGTTACAATGTTCCTTCCAGTTTTCCCCATATCCTCCTGTCTGTCCTGCTGCCCACAACCCAGGAGGGAAGATGAGACTTTGGGCTTTTCTCCCAAAACCTCTTCCACACTTATGCTCTGGGATATTTCCTGTGTTAAGATGCACGTGTTTTAGCCAGAAAGACCGCAACTGATTAATAATTATTGTGATTCCTTTTGCTTTCCTTCTAGACCCCTGTGATTCCCCCTTGCTTGTGTTCAAATATAATTCCATTAATCCATCCACCAGTTAAACAAGTTTGGGCTCTGTGCTGGCACAACAGCACACCTACAAGAGGGCTACCAGCTTTGTTCTCCTCTGCCAGCCCACTGAGTGAGTTCAATCCTCAACAAGAGGCTAATATCTGAGTTTATTCTTGCTCCAGAAGGTCCATGCGGTGGCCATGTCCTGGTTCATTTCTCCTGGCATCCTGCAGTCATGCAAAGCCACTGTTTGCAGCATTGCTTCTCTGTCCTTTCCTTTAGCAGGCAGATGAGAGTTCTGTCTCGGTGTTGATCTCCATTCTGGATGGAGCTGAGCGCTGTCTGTGGAAGTGAGAGCAGTGGGTGGAAATGAGAGCAGTGGGATGGCTGCAGGAGCCTCCGCTTTGGAGCTGGACCGACACGGTCGGCAAAGTGGGAGCACAGATGGGCACAGGTGATGAGGAAAGTCTCACTGGGCAACTTTTTGGATACAGGGTTGTGGTGTACCTATTTGAAGCTGACACATGCCCACATGGCTTAAGGGTGCAAACTGGAGCTATTGAAACCCCACAGTTCACAGCAGGGGAAAATACAATATTCCCAGCCACCACAGCTGAGGCCAGTGCCATGATTCTCAAGGTCCAGAAAGCCTATTTTTCTGTTTTCCCTCATTACAGTACAATTCTGCCTAGCCTGGAGTATGAGACAAGTCTCTTCACTGCAGAGTTTTGCCAGCACAGCTCTGCCTTGGAGAGGGTCAGTGCTTTAGCCTGCAAACCCCTGGAGTGTTTTCCTTGGCAGTCCTTGTTCTGGCAGCATAAGCCTGGCCCATCAGTGATCTCTGCTACCTTGGCTGCCTTTCACAGCACACCTGGAAGCGGACTGATCCCTGTTTGAAAGCCAAACTCCACCTGTGACCTTCACCAAGCCCCCTGAGTGCGACCCAGCCTGCAGGCTTTGATGGCTCCGAAGCAACTCGCAGCAATCCACAATGAACGTGGTCCCCCCGTCCCTGCCACCTCTATCCAGCAGCAGGCCCCACTGGATAAGAAAACTCCCCAAACCACCCCCCATCCCCTCCCCCTTGGCCAGTTTCCCCCTGCAGAGGGATCAGCCCTATGCCAACCTGCCGCCGTCGGAAGCGGGAGCGCGGCTGGTGGCTGCGGTTTCCCACGCGGCTGCTTTCCCAGCCGAGATTGCAGGGCTGCAGTAATGAGTTACCCAGCCCTCCGCCGACAGCAGAGCAGGGACAGCCGTGGGGCCAGCGGGGTTTCCAGGGGAGGAAATCCCAGCGCTTCGTGAGCTCCATATAATCACAGGCAGCAAGGAGCAGGAAGCACTTGTTAGGAAGGAGCAAGGAAACAGAGCCGCTGCTTCGACCCAAGCGCACCTTTTAGGACCGGAAAGTGGGAGTAGGAAGGCATAAAAGTGCTTTGAGCTTTCGCAGAGGATTGCAAAGGGCAAAGGGTGAGGGGAGAGGGAACAAACACCGGCAGGGCTCTCGAGGAGGGGGCAGCCAGCGTGTGCGTGCTGTGAAGGGGACTTCATGGTGGAGCTGCTAATTAAATAAGAAAGGCTCGTCTCCATGCTTGTTAGGTTAACTCAGCAGGGATATTGCAAAAGCAAATTCCTCCCAGCAACTGTAATTAGGGGGCCGGAATTCCTCTGGTTCCCTGTCCTCCCTGCGAATCCTGCTAAAGCCATCAGGTGAGGACACCGGGTTAAGGGGGGAACATGCAAGTCCTGTGCAATAACAACCCCCTCCCAGCATGGCAAGGATTTCAAATCAAGGCTTGACTTTTTAATCTTTCATTATTCCAGGATGGAAAATACACATATTTCAAAACAGGCTCCCTTTCTGGGCTGGGTTGTAGGGCTGCTTGCCCCAGGACAACACGCTGGTGTTGAAGATGGAAAGAGGACTGCGAGGGGTCTGGACAAGGCACCAGCTGCTCCCAGCCCACAGGATTTGGGAGGTGTCCACTCACAGCATGGTTGTCCTGGATGGCGCTGCTGACCCACTTCATCTTCCTTGCCAAGGGAGGAGGACAGCTCCAACCCAGCACAGCAGGACATTTCAGGGTTTGGCTGGCACACCATGGCATGTGTTGCTGTGCTTGTGACACTGTTGCCTGTGCAGGCAAAGGATGATGCTCCTGAGGGACAACACGTGAAGACATGTCCTGCCTGGCACTAGGGGACCCCAGGTATGTCTGGGAACACAGGGCCAAGGGGCGTTACGTGGCATAGATGGAAAGGGAGAGCTGACTGGAGGGGATGGACAGCATGGATGGAGGGTGAGGGGTTGGGAGAGGAAATGTGGGGGGAGGAGAAAGGGTGAGCCTGGGACCTTAAAGAGCAATTAGTCAAAGCTGAATTGTTTTTCTAAACTCTTAATCAAAACAAAGAGTAGGGCATGGCCCAGATGGTGCCAGGGGATCAAATAAATGTCGCACTCAGGAAGCAGCTGCTACTGGGAATGTTTCCTGCCAGCCCTGCTGCTGCTCACAGCCACTTTTATTATTTGTTATTTTTCAGGACTGCAGCTGGGGTTTCCTTCCAGCTCTATGGAAATATGCTTAAGGCTGGCCCATGCAAAGTGCCTGCTAGGGCTGGTGCCTGGCCCTTGGCAGCCCTGGGGATGCCACCTCCCTGCCTGGTATCTGCCATCATCCTTCTCCATGACAAAGCCTCTGATGGGGGAATTCCATCCTCCATCTCCTACCCAGCCTGGTCCAGCACCATCCTTGTCTCATACTTTGTGTGCCTTTATCTTGTGTAGGGTTTTACCTATTTTGCCCTGTTTCCCTGCTGAACCCAAGCATCTGCCAGAGTGAGTTCAACATCTCTCTGTTCCGTGTTTTTGGTGTGAATGACCAGAATCATGAAATTTGACCAAAATTTACATTTTGGGTGTTGTTTTTATCTGCCTGATGGGTTGTGGAGGGGGAGGGGGGGGTTCCCCACTCTAATTCCAAGTGCTAAAATGACCCTTCTTTTTAGGTAAAAAATATGGATCACAACTGAACCAATGTTCTCCTGACTCTAGCAGCTGAGATTTAAGAAAAACACCAAACCCAGCCAAATGAGCTCTTAGCCACGAGCTGGCAGCCATGCGAGCTGGCAAAAGGTGGCTGAGAGAGGACCTGTGACACAGGCAAGTTGTGGAGACTAGTGTCCCTTTGATGGAGAGGAGGGTGGCTGATTGGAGGGGCACTGTGTCCTGTACCCCATGACAACTGGTCTCATCCAGTCCACCAGCAGACCCTCTGCTCCCTTTTTTTGGAGAACAAAAGACATGACTATCTGACATGCACTTCTTTGTGCATATCTGTTATGTAAGTTCAGTGTGCCTGTCCCAGTGTTTTTTTGGGCTTTTCAAGGTCCCTCAGAATGTGTGTGGAAAGACCTGAACTGGTAGAGAAAAGGGCTTGTTAGTGCTACCACAGAGGGAAAGAGCAGAACATGCACTCAACCAGTCATTAGCCAGCAGAGATTCTATGTGAGGCTGCACCTCTGTGGTATCAAATAGTTGGACATTGCTTTGTAGGGCAGCTGCTCCCAGACCAACACACTTCTAAGACATAAGGAACATGGTGGTTTGTGTTTACCCAAGTATTTTATTGGGGGACCAGATGTAGGGACCACTCAGGTCTCTCCTGAGGAACTGTGTGCTGAGCTCCTGTCCCTTGCTTATTATACGTGGGAAAAATATGTCAAACATGCAATGTCGTGGTACAGCCTGATCTTTGAGAATCCCATTTTCCACCCAAGCCCTCCTCTGTGTGCCCAGGAGGATGAAGATGGACACTTACCTGAGGCTTGTGGCTGGCTTTCATCCAGACTGGGGTCAGATACATCCAAGCTGGCTCTGCTGCTCAGGATGGGGATTGCCCCAAACAGCAGGTATGAGGGCTGTGTGAGTTCCCAAAGACGGGGAAGGAGCTGGGCGAAAGGAAGCAGCCACGGAGCAGTCAGCACTGACTGGGATGGTGAGAAAACCCTCCACGTGCCTGGGGCTCGGCAGCACAGTGCCAATGCATGGCCCAGCATGCTGGAAGGGCAGCAGTGCTTCCCTGCTGAGCCACGTCCCAGGAGATTTGCCCCAGCCAGACTGTCGGCTCTGGCCATTGTGGCAACTTGGAGATGCCCACTGGGGGTTTTGGGCTGGGTCAGGGTAGGGGGCTGTTTCCCGACTGTGATGGCCAAGGTTTTGCCAACTTATGCTGGAGACACCACTTCCCTGCCCGTCATAGCACGTCCTGGGATTTGTGGTTATGTCCTCAGAGCTGTTTGATCCGCTCAAATCACAGCTGATCAAAGGGGCAGTTTACGAGAACAAAACACTGGGTGACTTCCTCCAGTGGTGCCAGAGGCAGCCCTTTGGAGGCGAGATACAAGAAAATAGAAAATTTTTAACTACTGAGTGTCTTGGCTCAGAATAGCAGCTTCTGTGGGACAGCCCTGCTGCATGGGCCAGGCAAGACCCCAGTGAGAGAGGTTTCAAAAAAAGGTAAATGAGACATGTGTATTCTGATAGATGACCTTATTTCTCTTCTATACACAGACATTTAATAAACAGTGAATTCCTATATTTCCAGGCTTGTGAGCCAGCTTGGCTGCTGTAGTAACTCAGAAATGAAAGCCCTCAATTGCTTGTCTACTGAGTAAGTGCAGAGCAAAAGTCCAATGGGCCCATCAGATTTGGGGTTTGGACTTCTGATGGGAAAGGAAAATGGTAGCCAGCCATGATAACCCCATTCCCTCTATTTCAATGAATGCTTTGCTTTTTAACATAGAACAATGCTCTCAGGCACATGGTGGGATTCTTGGAGTTGCCCTGTTCAGATCCTTGGACTTGAAGGTTCTTGTGGGTGACTTCCAACTCGGGAAGTCTGACTTTATGATTTAATTATCTTTGCTTGGTCAGCAGAAGAAAGAGATAGGTAATGATGGCTGTCCTGCAGCAATAAGCATGCAGTGGTGACCACACATTGCCACCCTGCCTGAGACATTGAGAGTGTCACCAGGTGGGAAGAAGCTTGTCCCAGGTCGGTGCTGTCAGGCTGGATCTCGGCTGTAGACTCCCCTGTGGTCCCTGTGCTCGTCCAAAGCTTCCTGACCTGTCCAGTGAACTGGGAGGTTTTGTGTTGATCATCATTTTTGGAACCTGGAGCATCCTCTGGGATGGTTGCACTGACCTTGATTATCAGGAGTAAATGGGATAAAAATGGGCTTTTCAGTGGAATTGTGTAGGAGTGACTACGACTCCAAAGGCAGCTCAGGTAGAGCTTAGGGACCTTTCTGTGCTGGTCTGTGTGTTACCAGAACATCAAACGCTGAAAATTTATTTTCTTGTTGCATGGGAGGGGGAGGAGATGGGCAGAGAGTGGAAAGTCACCCAGTGGTGGGAAGCATTAAAGAGGGCTGGGCAGAGGGGTGCTCCCCACCCACCCTCCATGCTCTGGAAAAAGCCTGCTCCCCAGGTAGAGGAGGAAACTGGCGGTGATGATGTGCTCCGGATGTCACTGTGCAATCAGGGAGGCTATTTATAGGTCACTAATTGATTAGGGCAGCCACAGCAGGAGGAAATTACTTTCAGGAGAGACAGAAAACCACACTGCCCAGCCAGCTTTGGAGAGGTCTGAGGGAGAGCAGAAAGTCCTGAAACAATCAAAACGCTTTGGAAAGAGGCATTTCTCTGCCATGGTGCCTGACTTGGGGTATGGCCTGGAGAGAAGTTGCTGGCCTGCCTGTGCTGTTTTTGGGGACCCTGGGGTATGGCAGAGCTGTTGGTCTGGGAAGCCCCTGGAGATGCTGGTGGCTGTACCCGGTGCTGGGGCATGAGATGGAGCTTTTGGCTCGCCCTGTACCCATCCCTCAAGAGACTTATTATCTCTTCTGAGCTCCATTTAAGAGCCTTAATCCCCAGGAGGGTCTCTCAGGATTAATTAATTAAAAGCTGATAAGGAGAATGGACACCAGCTCAGAGAATGCCTTAAATGCCAGTTGATGTCCTCCCAGGTAGGATAGGGGTTTTTTGCTTGACTCCTTGGGACACATAGATTCCTTCCAGCCAGAGGCTGACCTCACAGTTGGCCATTGGGGTACTCAAGCCAGAGAATCTCAAATGTAGCTTTTCCTTACAGCCTGGAAGATGCCAAGGTGATCTCAAGAATAGACCTGGGCACTGTCCTGTGCTGTGACAAGGGAAGACCACGTTTCCTGGAGGTCCTGAAGTGAGATCCCAGCCTGCAGGGATGAGTAGCGGGGAGCTGGTCCTGCATGCTGGGGCTGCCTGAGGCGAGTGTGCTGAGCTGGTGAGAGCTGCAGGAATGCACTGTCTCCGAGTCTGCTCGTTTGGAAATGCTGCTCTTTTCAACGGTTCTGTTATCAGATGGAGCATTTCCTTCATCAGTGTTAATATCCATGTAGTGAAACAATGAAAGGGCTTCCTATCAGTTCCAAATAGGACGTGAAAAGCTCTCAGCGTTAAGAGTAGAGGATGCTGGAATAGGGCAATGGGAAACGCCTGAGTCACTGAAATGCCTCTTTGATTCCATGAGGCTGATATGTTCAAAAGGGAAGAAAAAAATAAAAAGAGAGAGAGCAGAGCTAGTTAATGATCTGCAGGACAGGGAACAGGGCGGGGCAGCAATTGCAGCTTGGGCTCTGCAGAGGGGAGTCACAGGGGGACGTCTGGCAAAGGCTGTGGAAAGTGGAGAGTGCAGCAGGGAGCTGAGCAGAGTGAGCTGCCTAGTTTGTTTTCAGAAAGGGGGAAGGCATGATGGAGAAATCCTTTTCCAGCCTAACCCTGTACCCCTGATCCTGTTGCCACTTGGCCAGTGTGTGCCAGCTCAATGTGGGATCAATGAACTGCAAAACAAACTTTCAAATCACTGTGATTTAATGATGCCCAAAGAACTGCAGATTTGGAGTAGGGGAACGGAAATACTGCTTTGCAAAACACCCAAGGCCACAAGCCCACTGTTCAGAGGATCTGATCCTTTCCATCATCTCTTGTCCCAAGTGGGGGACATGCACACAGCCCCTTGTGCCAGAGCTGTGCCTGGGCAGGAGGGAGGGATTTGCTGAGGTTGGGCAGCACCTGCTATCCTGAGGCAGAAGGAGCAGGATATCCTGAGCCCACAGAAATCCCTGGCCTGGAATGGGGAAGGCAGCCAGGGCAACGCACTTTCTGCTCTTTGCTGTGACTGAAGGTCTCCCTGCCTGTCCTCACTAGCCAGATGTAAATCTCAAGGCCACCAAACAAACACAGGGGCTGTGATCTGTGCCAGGTCAGAAGCTGCAGGCAGAGTTTTTGTTGTTACAGGAAGAGCTGAAAACATTTCAAACATAACCTGTTTTCTGTCTCTGTTTTGCAAACCAACCCCAGTTGCCTGCAGGCAAACAGCCCACTGGGCATAACTGCAAGGATGCCTCACTGTTCTCCCAGGGGAAATTCCTCAATGGAATGAGTTGGAAACTGAGAAGAGGAGGAGGTCAGGCTTGCTCCTTCATGTTGGTAAGAACCCCTTGGCCCTAAAAGCTCAGTAAAGAGCAAGCCACACAGAAGCAGGTTTCTCCCCACCCTGAGAAGCACCACGGTGAGCTGTATCTAAGGCTGCTCCCTGTGTTGGGTGATGGAGCAGCGCACACCCAAAATCACTCCTCTCCTGGCTGTATGACCCCGGGTGGGATGTGTAGAGGTGTGCAGGAGTCCCTGTGAGCCTACTTTTCAGGGTTGTGTCCTGTCCCCCGTCGTGGCTTGCCCAGGAGATTCACCTGTCTCCTGTTTCCCTCACCCCATGGCGAGCCCTGCCCCAGGGAGACCCATCTCTGGGTGATATGCAGCACACACCATCCCACCACAGCTCCCATTCCCACTCAGGACAGGGCTGCCCTTTATGAAGGGCGAGAGGGGAGGTGATGAAAAGCCGGGGGAGATGTGCAAAGGCTGGAGGGAGCCCAGCGCCGGGGGCGGGGGCAGCTGGGCAAGGCTCACACACAAAGGGCCGTCCTGTCTTCACACCTGCAGGGCGGCCGGGCGCTGACAGGGGGAATGACACCACTGACAGGGGCTCGTCGCTGGCAGGCAGTGGCGAGGCGCTCCAAATAAAGGCAAGCGGCGCGGTGACAGGAGACAGAGGCTTGACTGCAGAGGGGAAGGCAGCTGTTGTGGGCATGGGCTGGGGACAGGGACGGGTGGAGGTCGGGCAGTTGTCTCTCCTTCTCTGTCTCTGCATGTTCAAGCCTGGGCAGTAATTTGATGTGAATCCATAGCCATGCTGTGCCTTTGGCTTTCTGTGTCATATCCAGGGCACATTTACACCCAGGACTGCAGGTGGGCTTGGGGTTCTCTGAGAGCCAGTGTGCAGAGTTCAGGTTCAGTGTGTTCACTGGACACCAGTGTGTTCAGAGCTCAGCAATGTTTTGTCCCTACCACACATGGGTGAGTTTCAGCATGGGGTGGTGGTGGGCACCCATCACCAGAGGGGGATAAGCCCCAGCTACCAGCCCTTTCCTTGCAGCGTGCACTAAACCTCACCACTTCTAATCCCAAAATACCAGTGTGGCCCAGCACTGAGGCTTGCTCCCAGGAACTGGGGGTCTGGTGTTGTGGGATTGCTTCCTCTCACTGGGGCCAACATCTCTTGTGTCCTGCTGCCTTCTGCCTATTGTCACCGGTGTGGGGATGCCTGTGACCACTTCTCACATATTCCCCCGTGGGTGGAGTTGAGCAGAGATTAGGGATGCTGGAGAAGGAGGGTCCTTGCGTTAGAGAGCAGGCTGTAGATGTGAACAGCTTTCGTGTGCCTTTGAACAGCTTGGCGTCCCCGCTGCTTTGGGGACAGCCGGGCCGGGGCTGATCCTCGGGAGCGCCAGGCGGTCGGGAAAAGCGGGCGGATGGTGCCCTCCGGCGGCCCCGGGGCCGGGCTCGCCGCCAGCCCGGAGCGCAGCCGCTGCCGGGGACCCCCCAGGCTCTGGGCCAGCGAATTGGGATGTCGCCTCTGTTCTTTTAGTCTGTAGGGGTGCTTTCCCTCCTCTGGTCTCTGCTTTTCCCTGGCTTCCCGTTGGCTGAACTCCCCGCCCAGTCCCTCAGCCCGGGGAGATGCTGTGTGGGCATCAAGCTGCTCCTGTGCTGTGTGGCCAGACCCCTTTCTGGAGAGGAGCCGTGGCGTCCCTGCAGCCCCAGCCTCTGAATCGCCTCCAGGATCCCAAGCCTGGGTGGCTCCCACTAAAGCAGTGGTAAGAGACTCTTGTCTTTAGGTTCAGGAAATCTATGAATGATCTGGTCCTGGGTGGGCAGTGAAGAGGCTGTAAATGGATGGGGTGACCCTGAGAAGAGCTTGGTGGGATGGACACCTCGGCATGGGCTCCGTTTGGTGTTTGGGTGTCCCCATTGTGGCTGCTAGCACACCCAGCTTGGGCCCTGAGAGGGACCCAGAGTGTCTCTTTCCTGTCCCAGCTGGAAAGGGCTGGGTCTCTGACAGTTTTCCTGTTTGGGTTACACCCCACTGTTCCCCAGCAGCCTGTCTCTCACAGGGTGGGTGGGGAGGGCAGCTCCCCTCCTGCTGGCATCAGTGGCATTCCCCAGACCTCCTGCAGGAGGAATGGAGGAATATTTGGGCTGGGCAAATTAGCCCCTCCTGAGGTCTGAGCAGCCCCAGAGCCCCCTGCAAGGCTTCCTAAGCTACTGGCCCTTGGGTCTTTGTGGAAGGCACATCCCAATGATGACTTGGAGGAGCTTTTCCCCTCCAACTGGATTTGCTGCAGCAGGGGAAGAGGGGGGGGAGGGTGATGCATGCCCAGAGCCCCCTCCAACAGCCTGTGCTGGCTCAGCCACATGCTCACACCAGGCCAGCGGTGACAGATGTCTCCTGGAGCTGTCACAGGATGACAACAGAGGACGGAGGCTCCCAGCCCTGGCCCACAGATGGGCTGAGGCAGGGCTGCCTTCAAAGCAAAGCATGCATGTTCCCCAGCCTGCTGGGATTACAAAGTTGAGGGCTGGCATTGTTTTCCCAGTTTCAGAGGGGGTGGATACCAGGCAGGATTAGTCTGGCAAAGCTTCCCAATGTGCTCATAGGGGCACAATAGGACCTTGAAGAGAAGAAGCTGCACTGATGACAGGCAGAGGAGCGTCTCTCAGCAGCCCCAGCCTCCTGACGCAGGCGGGATGCGCTCGGAGCAGGTGCTGCTGCTTTGTGGCTCTGTCTCTGCCAGGACACCCTTCCAGCACGCCCCAGGACCCCCCAGCACCACTGGTGCTGTGGGCAGGCAAACAATGCACAGGCCTCTCTGCAGGGGAGAGAGGAGAGGTGGTGATCTGAGGACCTCTCTGCTACTGACAGTCCAGGTCACCCCTGCGAGCTCCTGGAGGTCTGTGCTGCCCATCACTTACTGAAGACAGGGGTGAGCCCTTTGCCCCAGCAATGTCTGTTCACAGAGGATGAAGCTGCCTGTATTGTGGGCCAGGTGTTTGCTTTTCCATGCCTTGGTTTTATAAATTATATTTGGCTCAAGAGGAAGGAGATTCACTGTCGGACTGGGGGACTCTGACAATACCTTGGAGCAGAGGCAGCCCACTGTGGTAACCAGCTTTTTCCCAGAGCATCTGTGCTACACAAGGCCATAACTTCCACCTAGGAGCTCAGGAGATCCTTGGGATGATGGGACATGTGGAGACATCAGAAGAACCTGGGAAAAGGGGGGACATGCAGGTAATCAAGTAATGTGTGCATAGGGGTTCTTTCTTCTTTTTTTTTTTTTCTTTTGGAATCATTTGCAATCAGGAGCAATTAGAAATAAAACCTGGAGAGCCGCAAAACCCCTGTCTTCCCAAGCTGCTGCTCCCCAGAGACCCACATCAGCACTGCAAAGGGTGCTCTGTGCTTGCTTCAGTTGTGGAAAGCATGGTCACAAGTGTACTGACAGCCTATGCAGGCAGCCAGCACTGAGGTAGCACCTTCTGCCTGAAAATGGGTCCTCTGTGGGCATGGGTAGGGGGCTAGGCTTCCTCAGGGACTGCGGGCAGGGGTCAGGTGGACTGCATGCAGCTCCAGGAGCAGGGCTGTAGGGAGGGTATTACATGAAGGGTGTTGTTTCCCTGGGCAGGGAAATGTCCTGAGCAGGCACTGGGCAGCGGGGAACCTGTGTCCATACATGGAATTTCCCCAGGCTGCTCTCCTGCTCTGTGCAGGCCCTTTTGTGCCTGCTCCATCATGTTCCTTCTTATGAGATTTTTGTTGATATCTCAGTCACCAGCAGCCAAATCTGAGTAGAAACATGTACCCGAACAGAGCTGCAGAGGTCAGCAAAGCAGTACCAGGGGCATTTACTGCAGCACAAGGAGCTGCTCTCAGTCAGCTGCAGTGATTGCCTGGGCTCCTTGCTGAAACCACAGCCTGGCAGCACCAGTTTTTGTTTGTCTGTGATAACTTGTTAGCTCTGATAACTCGTTAAGTCTCAGGGAACTTGACTGTGTGCCATCACCTGCCTGGCCCAGCTCTGCCAGCACAGGTCACACATGGGCTTGGCAGCATCCTGTTCTGCAACAGCCTGTGCCTGCTGAAGGCAGGTGCCATGGGTGCACCCAAGCTGCTACTGCAGAGCCTCTGCCAGGCTCACGGCCTGCCACGTGCTGAGGCACTGCAAACCAGGCTGAGAACCAAAGAAACTCAACGCACCTCAGGCTTCCTATCTACCTAGCCTCTGGGTGACTGGCCTGGAGCAGAGACACCACACTCAGGCTGGGCTCTCTTTGGGGTGGCTCCAGGGGTTCTTGCTGTCAGCATGGTCTCACGGAGCAGCCGGAGCATCCGTTAGGCTGCATGGGGCTGACATGCCGTGTTTGTGAAACCCGCCGCGCTTGCGGTTGACCAGAGCGCTGAAATAAGCCCATCCGGAATTGGTGTACTGCTCTGTATCCTGATGTGGTGAGCAGCTCCGACTGGTGAGGGTGGGGGCAGCCCCACTGGGGTGACTGGTGGCAGTGGGACTGCAGGAGCCTGGCAGCACCGGCATGAGGACCACACGCAGGGCCCCGCCGGCGCCCGGAAAGCTCAGCCAGGCACTAACGGAACTGTGATAAAAATGAACGTGACCAGGACAGCAGTGCAGGGGAGATTAATGTCAGATTGTCAGGGGGGAGGAAACTGAGGCAGACAGCACTCAAACAGATACTGGAGTACACTGGCGGGGGGAGAGGGGGGGAAGAGGGTAGATGCTGCTTTTCTCAGCATTACTGCATCTGCAGATCTGAATCCCCCCCAACAGCCTTTGAGGAGAGAGGAAGGGACAAATGGTTTGCCTGAAGTGTGTCTATCACCCTTGTCACCCCTGTCCTGCAAATCCACCCACCTCTAAAGGTGGGGGACCTGCCCCTCTGTTCCAGCCTGAACAGGAACATCAGCACTGCTCGCTGCCTGAGACCTTGATCTCTTGTCCATCTCTTGTCCATCTCTTGTGGGTCCCTGCCCAGGCCGGGTTTGCTCTGCTGCCTATCAGGAAAGCTTTGACTGTGATGGGAGAACTCTCTGCTGCAAGAAGGTGCTTCTCCATGGCTGTGAGGAGCAAAGCTCCCTTCGTCACCAGTATCAGCTGCTCTGGCCTTGCCCACATTGCCAGAGGAAGACTGGTTGTTCAGTATTTCCCCCACTGCCTGGTCCCCGCTATCACCACAGCTTCTTCAGGACTCCACAGCTTCCAACCATGCAGGTACAAGAGCCTCCCAGAGGGCTCATTTGCTCCACACCTTTGGTGCACTGGTTTTCTCTCTGCCCTCCTTTTTTCTCTGTCTGATGACACGCTCTTTCCCACCGAAATGAGGCACTCCATGTCCTTACCCAGCCTCCAGTGCCTCACTTTCCCTCCCAATTTCCATCTGTGCCCTGGGCACTTTGTATGTGCCTCCCAAAAAAGTATCCAAGCCCCTTAATACCTGCCCGTGGCATCATGCCAAACAAAAATCTCACTGGGATAAATCAAAGAAAAAGCAGCCCCAAAGCAAGGCTTAAATAAGTAGTTACAGGAGCTGGGGTCCAGTGGGGCTATGTCTACCCTGTTCATAGCTTTGCCCTATCTCCCACCCTCATCCTTCCTATTTCTGCCCTGCATCCCTCTCCACATGCCGAGTCTGGGGTTCAGCTCCGTGCTGGCCCGGCTGAGCCAGCAAAACCCCTCGAAACGCCAGCCTAGGGTGGGCCGAGTCAGGGGAACCAGGTTGTCCCTTTGTCCCCGCGGCGGGCGAAGCGCGGGCCTGCAGGGACCCCTGGTGGCGGCCGGGAGCCGGGAGACCTCCGGGGACAGCCCTGCATCCCGCGGAGCTGGAAAGTGCCTGCATCCCGCGGAGCTGCCGCGCTGGAACCTTAGAGCAAGGAGAGGGCAAGGAGAGGGCTCCTACCTACAGCATCCCCCGAGCAGCCGCAGCTCCTGCTTTTCTGCTGCAAGGAGAAGGGGAACCAAGGACTTTTTTCTCCCCTGGGCTAGATGAAGAGTCAGGGAGAGGCATTTTAAATCTCAGTCCCTTTCTAGTCGGGTTTCCTTCTTCCCTCCTCGCAGGTCTGCCGGGGAGTGGGTGGAGGGGTCGGCTGCAAGCACATGCTCCTGTGCTGGCCGAACTATTGCAAAGACGAAAGATGATGCTTGCTCCTGGCTGTGAGGCTGGAGGTGGGCAGTGCCAGAGTGGGAGCTTCAGTCCTGGGCACAGACAGCAGGGGTGGGTGACAAAATCTTCCGTGACCAGTGAAGGGTAGATCACGTCGGAGCAAGGGATGCAGTGCCTATCTGGGCTGCTTTGTTCCCTCACTACATGCTTTGGGTATCCAGGGATGCTGAATACACGTGATGAAAATTGAAGCCCACTTGCAAGTCATCAGTAAAGTGTAAGGATAATAAATTTTGGCACTGTCCTCCAATAGATTTGTTGCTAGTTCATAAAGCTGCCATGCGAAGGCTCCCTGTTGCACAGTAACAGGTGTCCCGAAGGCAGCAAAAGCTGCTGCCTGTTCTAATTCTCTGGCATGGGAATACCCCCCAGGTGGAGGTTACACCCAATCTTGTTGGCAGAGCTGACCTAGGATCCCGCATGGGCCGTGCGAGGAAAGGCAGGGGGCACTGCGGGCACAGGAACCAGCAGGGATGGGGTGAGAAGGGAGGGCAGGCAGGGTGCAAGCCCAGCTCGCTGCCCCTGGGATGGGCAGCCTCCTGTGTTCCCGGCTCCTGTGGCTGCTGCCCATGCTCTGCTCCCATCACTCACAGAGGTGGTGCTGTTCACAGTGTACTCTCGGACTGTTGGCTGGGATAAAGCTAGGAGGTTTTTGCATCCACCCACCTGCCGGAGACCTGCAGCCTCATTAAGAAGTGAGTGTCATTCATTTATCTGGATGATGAGGAATTTTTCAACCCATGTAATTTTGTCCCACGAGCTCCTTTTCAAACAAGCCAGGTGTTATGTATCCCAAAGAGCACTGCCTGATATGAAGGACCAGTCTATCAAGGACACTCAGCTATGATGCTTGCTCTGATGCTCTCGTTGTATTATTTCTTTTTAGCCTTAGCACCTCACTAATTCACCTGCCCAGACCTGGTACTCACTTGATCCTACATTCTCAGCTCACACCTTGTCCCTGCTAACCCACATCATGTGGATGTGCCCTTTCACCACCAACTTCTCTAAATCCTCCTCATCATCCCTCTCTGAATGCCTTAAAATTGTATAATGTCTCTGGGTGCCAAAGAGGCACATGAGATACCACATGAGAAGTGTGTTGGTGTGTACATTGAGCAGCAGAGGAGTGTGGTTTTGGTTGCCTGGGACCCTGAGCAGCTGGATCTAGCTGAGGACACCATCCTGCCTTCCAGTGGCAGCAGCCCTGGGGGCTGGCCCTGAGCTCCTCACTGTCATTTCCTTCACCAGTCCCTTTTTCTCTTTGCACAGCAGGTTTACCAAAGAGGTGCCAAATATCACCATCACCTTCCTCCATCCCTGTTCAGGACCATTGCCATTGTGATGCTGCTCTGTGGGCAATGAGCATGAAAATTTCACCATGGGAGGGCATTTGGTAAGTCAGCATCTCTGGACTTTGATCCAAGCCCAACAAGCCCTGGACCACTCCAGTCAGGACCAGTTCAAGAGTCAGAGGGCAAGAAGTACCTATGGTCTTTTTGCTTGTGTCCCTGGCTGAGAGCAAAATGTTGTCCTAATGACAAGCTCCAGGCAGAGCCTTCCTTGCACAGCCACCCAGTAGCTTTGTAGAGTCTGGAACTGTGAAGGACAGGGGGAGACCACCAGGTTGTGTCTTTAGCAGCTGGATGTGGCAGGGTATGGTGGTCAGAGGCACAATGACATGGAGGCAGCCAGCAGAGCCTGTATGCCTGAGCCAACATCTCCCCTCTGTGGGGAGGGACCCAACACAATGTGTGCTGTGGCTCCTGCTTTAGCTGTGAGCTCACAGCTTCTCTGCTCTCTACCTCTGTGCTCTCCGAAGTGTTGGGGGCAGCTCCTCTCTTTTGAGTGTCCCATGACATGCAGAACTCAGAGACGTGGGATACTCCTGGGTCACTCTTTGCTGGGGTTGGCTTTCTCCAGCCTGTGCTGTCAGGCTGAGGCAGCTGCATCCCTGCTGGCCAAGCAATGCTCTGCACCTCACAGCTGTGCCTCATGAGCCACTGCCATGCTCAGCCCTCATGTCCCCATGGGAGAAGGATGCTCCCCATCATCTTTGGAGCCACTGGCACAGCAGAGGCTTCAGGCTTGGCACTACAGAGAGCCACACAAGTGACACAAGTGGAGGACACCCCCTGACACCAGAGCCATCAAAGCTGGGTCCGCCATGGCAGGCAAGGCCCACACTGACCCTTGTGGTACTCCTCCAGCTTCAGTGTGCATGGCTGCTGTCCTTGGGAGGAGGAGGAAGTTCAACAGTGCAAGTTGGAGCCCTGCACAAGATGGCAGTGGGGCTGGGCAGGGAGGATGGGGTCCCAGCGAGCCCACCATGGCCCCAGTAGGGTGGGCTGCCTTGGCTGTGCCTCAAGACCCTGGAGCAGCCCCAGAGGAGCTCCCTGTGCCCTGAGGACGTTTCCTGTTTGCTGCCCATGCTGAAGCATCGGCCCTTCAACCGCCACCAGTCCTCTGCTTCCGGCAGGGGCTCCCGCCCGGAGCCCCCCTGCATTATCAGCTCACCAGATGCCTTTTTCAGGATACTGTGGTAAAACTGTGCCGGGCAGGCGCTGTCATTTGGGGTTTTCTCTCATGTCAGCTTCGAAGACAAATTGGACAAGGAGGAGCAAGAAGGGGGGAAAGAAAAAATAATAAATTTAAGAAAAAAAAAAAAGAAAGAAAGAATGATGCTCACCGCCATCCTAGGCCAGAGCTGACCCATGTGCCAGTGTGGCAATGGGTCCCCCAAGCGGTGTGGCCAGCAGTGGCCGGGGACAGGGCAGGTGGGGGTATCCAGCATGACAGTGTCACTCCCCTGGCACTGTCGGCCTCTAGTGGCAGTGGAGGCAGTGAGGTGCCATTGCAGCACCCTGGGCCTCACAGGCCCCACCAGCACCATGGGGATCTTCTCCCATCCCTCTGGGCACTGCCGCCCACTGGGACATGGTCCTCATCCCAATGCTGCTGCCTGGTAGGACATGGTCCCCCTCTGGGACACAGCCCACCTTGCACTGCTGAGGGAGCGGGTGCTGGGAAAGAGGGTATGAGATATCCCTTACCCTTTGTCCAGAAGCAGCTCAAACTGGCCAAACCAGTCTCTGGGTCTCCTGTCCAAAGCCACCAGATGGTGCTGAGCAGCTGACAGACTGGGTAGACTGGGAACCAGGCAGCATTACTGGGGATGGAGGGAGGGAAATGGTGAAACAGCAGATGGGAAGTCCGTCTTTCCATCTGTGGAGCTTGGCAGGGAATGTTCACCAGGTCTGCCGTGGGGATGGGGTACCCAAGGTTGTGGGCCCCACTGTAGGAATGGTCCATGGACAGGTGAAGGGGACAGACCATGCATGCTGTTGACCCTGAGAACTTGCCAAAACTCCCTGTGCTGGTGCAGGGTGTGCACAGGTGTGATGAAGGTGTGGTCCCTGAGGCTGTAATGCAGCAGGCAGCATTAAAGCATGACTGCTTGCATGGTGCTTGGCATGTGCTCCAGCTCTGCTTCCTGCTGAAGTGGCAGGGTCAGGTCGGCTGCAAGAGATGTTGCTAAACCAGGCGTGCTTTTGTATGTGCTCCCCCAAGATGTACAGAGACATGGCAGCCCCAGAGCCAACCAGACCTGCAGGATTTGCTCTGAGTTAAGCCCAGCGATTTTCTTTTGTTGGTTAAAAAATAAATAAAAAGGTGGTTGGTCCCTGCAGAGCAGAGGGGAGGTGTCAGCATGGGGAGGGGAGAAAGGGTCAATGGTATGGAAATACTACTGGGCTATCCCCACCCACAGAGGATGGATGAGGGGCTGGCTAGGGCCAGAGGCTGTGGGTGGGAGTTACCATCCACCTATTATAAAACCTGATTTTCTTTCCAGCCCTTGAGTTTGAGCATCCAATGGAGGATGGGTTGGACCTCCTGGGCTGGTCTTCAGTTCTAGATTTTCCCTTGGAAGACTGTAAACAAGAAGTCAAAGAAGGAGAAGCTGTTCCCTGCTTCCTGCCCGGGACCCCCAGGAGAAGCTGTGGATGTGGGTATCACCCTGGTGAGCAGGGGAGGTGTGGGAAGGTGGTGGGGGCAGTGAGATGTCTGTGCAAGGCAGGTGGCTGTGCTGTGCTGGGATCTGAAATCATGGCTGCTCGCTTTCACCAGCAAATCTTGAGCTTGTGTGGTTTCCTTTTCCTTCTGCTCTGTACGCTTTTTTTTTCTTCTCTGCATTTTGTTCCTTTTGCTGCAGAGGCAAATTTGAGCCCTTCCAACCTTTTGGTTCCAAACTGCACAGGAATAAAACTAAACACAAACTCCCAGAAGGGCTCAGCTTTAATTACATGTGAGATGTTAATCTGCTGGAGAGTCTCAAGTGCTCCTATATTTGAGCCTTTCTTTTCCTTCTGCTGTTCTGCAACTCCCCTGCCAGATGCCTCCCAACTCCTAACAACGTCTCCAGGGTATTTTCTCTGAGCAAGATCACAAGTGAACTTTCTAGCTCAGAAAAGCTTCTGTGAAGAGCAGCAGAAACAGTCCTTTCGCAGCTCCCACCTCTCTCTTGAAGGCCTTGCTATTTTTGAAGGCAGTAGGAAAATGGAGATGGTCCTCTCCATCAGCTTGGGATTCCCCCTGCCCACAGGTCTCAGGTTAGATGGCCACGAGTGTGGCTGAAAAGGAGCCCTTGCGCCTGGATTCCCTGGTGGCAGTGCCTACATCCCTGCCCAATGTTAGCTGTGATGCTTTGGGAACCTGGTGGCTCCAGTTCCTCACACTTGATGACCTGCCAAGTCTGGAAGAAATAAGGGATATCCTTGCAAAGCAGCAGCTGGAGTTCAGGGAGACCCCAAAGCCAGCCAAAAATGGTGCCAGCAAGGCCAGCCCTGGCCAGGGACCTGCTGGAGTGGCCCTGCTGGCAGAAGCCAGCATGTTGACAGTGGCTAGAGGAATAAAGCAAGCCCTGCCTGAGCCACATGGATAAGAGACTGAGCTCCCTGACAGCTCCACTTGAGCTGCCCTGCAGTAGCTCCTTCCTGTCCTCAGTGGGCACCTTAGGTCACACATCTGGCAAGGAGCATTACCTGGGCATGTCATGGAGTCTGAGCAGAGAGATCATTTAAAAACCTCCTTGGATGTATTTACAGTTTGTAAAACCCAACCATGGGAGAGAGATTTTGGAGCCAGATCCCCTAGAGCCTTCAGAGCTAATGGAGAAGACAGCAGATGAACAGGTGACCACCTTCATCCCAACCCCATGGACTGGAAGCTGCTCCCTTTAAATTTGGCAGAGACAAACAGCTACAGCCCTAACTGGTCCATTTGCTGCCATCAGGTGTTGGTGCTCTGCCCCTCCCCTGGCTCTTGCAGATCCTAAGCTCCTGGTAGGTGTTGTGGTTTTTCCTTTTTTTCTCATTTATTCACAGTAGTAAATTTGCAGGAATCTAGAAATGGCTCAGGTTTCTAGGTCGCTCTGCTGCTGTGTGTTTGTTAAAAGGTTCCCTGATATATGTGCTGCTGCAGGAGCAGCACTGGGGCAGAAGGGGCTCAGGGAGCACAGTGTGGGAGGCATGTCCCCCCAGGGAGGGCGGTAGAAAGGAGCTGTGTGGAGAGGAGTGAGGTATCACTTCAGCACCGGCTGTTTTATTCTCGGCTTCAGGAATTGGAGCAGGTCTCCTTGGGGACCAGAGGCCTTTCTAGCTGGGGTTGTCTGCATTCTTCCTATTTATAGCTGCCATCTTTGCAGATGTGGTTTCCATTAACAAGCAGGATCTGAAGCTGCCCAGTAGCTGTGTGGGCTGAGGTGTATGGTGATTGATCAGATCCCCTTGGGACAGAAAGACACAGGCACTATCAACCCCACAGGCATTAGCAACAGGCACCACAAGCTCCACTGTACCCTCGGGGATCTGAGCTGCGGGTCCACCCAGGCAGAAGTGGTATCTGGGAGGGAAGAGTGGCACTGCTTTTCCTCTGCTTAGGGAATGGAAAAGTCAAGGGTATCTTTGGGATCACCGGTTTGATCTCTCCTCTTATCTTCTGGACCTGCCTGCTTTGGTTGGGTGTAATAGGCACCCCTTGTGTGGCTTTGGATGCACTTGATACTTCCTGAGTATGGTGTGCGTTGTGGCTCGATGTATTAATTACAATTCATTTGACTTTAGCTATTTACAGCTGGTCAGGCAGGACTCACTGTCTCAGGGCTCCCCATAGCACCTGCACAGGGAGCAGATAGGCAGGGATTTAGGCTTGCTCACTCTGCTGCCAGGTTTGTGGGCATGGGACAGAGCTGGCACCAGGTGACAATGTGGTGGGTGCCTGGGCCTAAGTCTGCTGCAAAACATTCCTGACTGACAAACTGCTTTGGAAGCTGTGTGGTCTGAGGCAGAGGGCTTTACAACTAACCACATCCTCTGTACAAGGAGAAAAAGTATCTCAGGAGAGGATAAAGACAACTTTTATCTTAGATAAAAAGGGCTAGTAAGGAGCAGAGACAAGTATATCTGTGACAGAGCTGGGCTATGGAGGTCCAGGATAGAGGGACAGCAGTGCAGGTAGCCTGGCAAAGGGCTGGAAAGCGTCCTGCTGCTTGTGCACATCCAAGCACAGGACTTGCAGGCAGCACTAAGCCACAGGGGCTATGTTTGCCTCAAGCCTCACAAGGTGCAGTGCAGGTACTGTGGCAAACCTTTACTCCCCCAGCACAGCCACATTTGGCACTAGTCTCCTTGTGAGCCACTGCTCTGTGGGGCAGCCATGTCCTATGCCTGGTCTGCAGGCAACGTTCAGACTCTCTGCAGTCTGCTTCCCACAGGAAGCTGCAGGTGTTCAGTGGAGAGAGCTGCACACCACTTACCACCCCTGCCCTACACAGGCACCTCCCCACGGGCAGCTGCCACCACTTGCAGTTCAGGGCATACAGAGGACACAAAGCCCCTTCTGCCCTTCTGGTTTTTTTCTGTTATGAGGATCTCTAACCACTTTGATCCGAACAATTATGCCAGGCAAAGGCAGTAGGGGAGAACCATATTGCTGTCCCTGCAGCCACGTCGGGGGTATTCAACAGCGAACTGAGGCAAAGATACATAGGAAAATATCTTAGGAGACTGATACTAGCAGGGGATTGCATACACCCCAAGGTATCTAAGTGTGAGTAAGGACCTACATGGGCAGCACAAGCGATGCACGGACGTTTGTCACACGCAGCACACAGTATGAGGATGGCAGGAGGGGTTCTGTTGTTTTTCTCTTTAAGGGTGTAGGTGCATGCACAGCCTTGGGAACAAGGGTTTGGCTTTCTCCCGTCTGGGTCAGGGCTTTGTGAGGTGTCAGAGCTCTGACCTCAGGGCACACAGCTGACAGGAGGCAAGAGTGGTCAGGGTTGAACTCTGTTCCACAGGGAACTGCACTGCCTGGCCATGGACAGGATGGGGCCACCTCCCCCCAGCCCAGCACAACACGTATACGCAAGGCAGTGACTGTTTTATTTGAAAGTAGAACAAAGGTATCTTTTATTCTTTCCAGAGCAGAGACATTCAGCTTTGCAATGAGTGTGTCTGTGCTCAGACTAGCTCCTTGTGTGCGTTTACTCAGAGCACATCTATACAGGGCAAACCAAAAGCAGGAGACTGTTTCATAACTTGGCTGAGTCTCACCTCTGGTAAAGAAATCCCAGCCAAACATGATGGCGTGGTCCCTTGCACAGCATGTGCTGCTGAGCAGACAGGCTCTATAGAAAAATCTAAAACCAAAATGTACTTTCAGACATTCCACATCAACTTTTCCCCTAATTTTGCTGGGAGTGAGTTTTGGCTCAAAGTGTATCACTCTCATCTCCCTTCATACCTCTCCCCTCTGTGTAGTTGCTAAAGCAGAGTTACAGCGCGTCAAGGATGTTGTCGATTTTGGAGACCAGGTCCTGCCGCTTGTTGGAATGCATCTTCTCGTTCTCGATGTACGTGTCCTTCTTGAGCTTGCCTGCCACCAGCCGCTCCGCCTCTACCGATGACTTCAGGACCAGCTCCTTTACCTGGCCATCCAGCTTCTGAATCTCACTTACCTGGCAGGGTGACAAACCAAGGGAGTATTAGAGGAGACAAAACAAAACAACAAAATCCCTACAGTGAAGCTGGAATAGAAGAGATGGCGTATGATAGGAAAAGACGAAGTCAGAGCTAAGTAGAAACATCTCCGATCCCTGAATGTTGCCTCCTGAGCCATCACATTATGAGGAATATTCCCTGAATGGGTAACTAAGGAGTGCAGATAAAGGCTCCAAGGACCCATGCAGGCAAGAGACTGTTAAAGAGTATTTAACGATGGATTTTAAAGGCTTCAAGCTAAATCACAGCTCTGACAGCTGGAAGCTGTGTCCCTACAGTTAATGTTCATGGCGTGTGAGTAGTAGGTCTGCAATGACAGAGCTACTCTTTGAGTTAAAAAACAGATTAACCAAGGTGGCTGTTGGCTAAATGGACCTTAGAGACTAAAGTGTCCCTCACTTGGGGTTAAGTGGCTGTTTCAGGTAAGTGTTAAAATATATTGAAGGGAAGGATAGTGGGTGTGTGCTCATTGTGACATGGCTTTGAAAATGGTAGCGCAAAACACCCCCAGAGGAGCATCATATTACCAAAATTCTGCCAGCACTAAATGCAAATGTGCAAGAAAATAAGAGATGAGGAACAAGATTTTGGGTTGGTTGGTGTGAGCAGTAGAGTTAGAACTGTTAATGTGTTGATAGTTTCCATTTTGCTTAAGTGTCACTGCCATGAGCTCAATGAGACGCATCAGGATTGTGTTACAAAAGCATTAATCTGTACAAATGGAGCCGGTTCAAGGGCTGCTTAAGAAACAGCACAAGCAGCTGTTTATCAGCAACACTTACAGGGCTGCATAACTGAGATTACTGCAAAAATAAGACTATTCACATGCCCTTGCAGAGATCAAGCCATTTTCAGAGGAAAAAACCCAACCTAGACTGGCTGCAAAAACTAACCCCCCAATTAAAACCCATGCAGAATACTTGACAGAGCCAAGAACAGGAGAGCTTATAAAATAAATTTGGATTTCTTACTTTATCACATAAGTCAGAGCCTTCTGTCTTCAGTTTAGACTGCAGAGAGGCTATTTCATTCGTCAGGGCCTTGTGCTCCATCTCCAAAGACTTTTTGCCACTGTTCAGGGTGGAGATGTCCCGTGACTGCTTGTATTTATTCACTGCTTCATCAAAGTGACGGTACAGCCCAAGCCTCTTGTTCACCAGAGTAAGCACCTGCTCTGTGATGCAGGCAACCTTCATCCTGGCTTCAGCAGCTGGATCCTGCAAGAGGACAGGAGGGAAGATCAAAGCAGTCATATCTTTGACCTGCATCAAGCCATGTCTGCAATCTGCCACAGGACTGTTATAGAAACTGTTCCCTTTGCAATTAAGTCAACTGATAGTAATTAGGTGAATGGTAAAATTGCTGATTAGGGGAAGCACCCTTCAGAACTCAGTCCAGCCAGACAAATAGTTTAACAGAGAAAACATTGCAGTGGGAGAACTGCAGACATCCCTTCTTCTCAGGGGGATTCCTTTTTATGCAGCAAGCAAAACTCGTTAGCTTTAAAACACCGTATCAGCCCCAAAGGAGTACCAGTGCTCAGACTGAACAAAAACAGGACTTTAAACAAGCAGTAAAACATTGCAATGGCAGGAACATTCAGTGAGAATTACTGGTATGAAAAATCGTCATTCAACAGCTGAGAAATCTGCTTATATTCCCACAAGGCTCTTCATCATACAGACCTTGGTGATGGAGAAATCCAGCCTGACATAGACAATCACAGTGAAGAACAAGATGTAAAAGGCTCCAACCACCAAGAGAGGCTCTTGCAGCATCAGGATTTTGTTGAAGGTGTAATGAACCTACAAGAGAAATTCCAAACACTGAGCAGTGCCCCATGTTACTGCAGGGTTAACTTTTCTCCTCAGGCAGCAGCAGAACCACCCAAGCAGTTCAGCAAGTGTTTACTTCTTAGGTGTTTTGACTGAGCTGCTGAATTCAGAGGCACAACTGCTTAGAGGCCTCACTCACCACAATGTCCTGGATGTGCTGCTCCACCAGGTTGCTCTTGTGTGCCACAATAACAGGACGTCCAAAAGTGTCCAGGTATGTGTAGTGAAGCTCATCCAAGGCACGATTGATTTCATAGGGGCTGTCCACATGGATATTCCTGTGGATAAAACCAGAGTCCCATATGACTCTATAGTGTCTGAGATGACGTAACCCAGGACTTGTCTGGGCAATTGTAGCCTCTAGCACAAGGTAAATTATGCAGTTTAAACAATGCTCTAAAAGGAAGCAAAGCTGTGTTCCAAGATCTCCTCCATATGCACAGTCATGGTTTTGATTCACTGTCCCCAGGCCATTAGAGCAGACTGGAGAATTGCCACCAACACAGCACTGTCTGCAGTAACAAGCCAGGAGGAATCACACTTACTTGGCTCCTTCTGGCAGGACAATCTTGACAGTCAGAGAGTCTGTAACTTGCTCATCAAATACGTGGTCAACAAACCTCATCTTCAGGGCATACTGATCACCTAATAGTGTAGAGCAGAGAGTGGTTACAGTTCCTCAGAGAACAAGGGACAGGCTTGAAGCTCAGCTCCCACTCAGGCAGAAGCAGAATTTGCATGGATAATTGTGCAGCAGGGGGCACTAGCTCACTCAGATTTATTTTAACCAGATGTCTACAAAAACCTGAAGGAAGCACAAAAAGGTGGATTTGCATATTCTAGAAAAAACAGCTGGCAACTGTTGTTGCTAAGGTCCTGTGTACCACAGCTTTCAATTCTTTTCTGTACAACAACTACCTTTAAACACACAGGAGGACATTTTTATTCCCTTCCCCTCAGCCACCCACCAAGACTGTAGAGGTATTCATAGCTTGGCAGGTTATAGCCAATGATGTAATGTGTTTTCCAGCCCCCAAAAAGTGGGAATCGGGGACGGATCTCCATCTCCACAGAGTCATCCAGGACAAGAAGGTGGCTGGTGGAGATGTTCCCAATTTCATCTCTGTAATAGACGTCCTGAGCAGCAGCTGGCAGAATGGTCTGTAAGGAGAGAAGCAGCAGTGAGTGCATCAGAAGGGAGTTACTTCCAGTGAAACTGGCAAAACCAATAGAGGCTGGTAAGCATTGAGAAACTGTGCTCCCACGTGAGACATGACAAAATGGCCATTCAGTTGCACTGAGTGGTAAAATTGTGCTATTATAAGCAATCCCAAAAGTGGCTGCCAGCACTAAAATCATTTGGCCTCCAAATGAATGTGCTTTCTCCAGCTGAGTTTCAAACTCCCCAGACAGCAAGGGATCTCATTATGCCCACCAAGACAGCAATTCCCTTTTCACTCCAACTTGCTGCCTTAGCTGACTGGGCTTGCTGGCTTTACACTCAGCAAAATGAGATTTCTGTTTGGCTGCACGACCCTAGAGAATTACAACAACCAATCCTGGAGGCTACAAGCAGCAAGAAAGATTTTGGTTCAGATGAGAACACATAATAGTTTTTACATCTGGCTAGCAGAGCCACAGCTTTAGCTCTTGTTGAGTGCTTTGTGAGCAAGGAAGGAATGGATGAGTTTCCAACTAGTACTGTTCAACACGAGGAGGATATGAGAGGCAAATCTGAAAATAAGGAGTTGGGGACAGAATGAATGGTCCTTACACAGTGGAAAACCCAAAGCAGAGATCTCAATACAGTGGTAAGGGACTAGGAGGATCCCTGAGACTGGAGGGGTAGGAGTGTGGAGAAACACTTCATGCCCTGATACGTGCAGTCTGTTGGACCAGCAAATGCAATAAAGGGTATAACCTCCTAATGCTGCTTCCAAAAGCTATTCCAATCCAGCACAAGCTTTCTCTGAAAATAGAGCAGAGTTTTAATATTCCCTTATTACTGGGTATGGTTACCAAACAAAAGGCAAAGGACAACCACTTTTTTTTTTTTCCTCTGGGGATCTAAGAAAGGGGGAGGCCACAGTTATAACGAATACACGTGCAAAATGTCAACCTTAAAAGACTTGACAGAAGAGATCCCACTGTCCGGCTGTCTCTGGTAGTCGTATCTGGAGAAAGGCCCTTTCAGCACTGCTCCTGTGTGCTTTAAATCAACTGTTTCTTCAACCGCAATGTTACCCCAGTGAGACACCTCAATGACTCGTGTCATGCTGGTGATGGTCAGGAATGGACTGTTATTTTCATAGTGCACCTTCAGAGTGTCCTAATGAGGGAAAAGAAGATAAACTGTCAGACCTAAAATAAGGAGCATGCTCCCCTCACAATGATGCACTCCGTGTGCCACAGAGAACCCTCCTTGGCAGATGCACACATTCCTGGCCTGCACACAGTCTAACTCATGGCTGACCTGTGATTTCTATGTGAAAGCCTCTGCTCCCCACTCTCCAGCCTCTGGGATACATCTTCCACATCTGAAAGATGCTCTCTGCAGAGCCACTACCCCTTTGCACAGAAACTTACCTGGCTGTATGGAGGGATGTCCTTGAAGGGGCCATATTCAATCATGTCCTCAGTGCGGGAAGGGTTGCCCAGCTTGGTATAACTCTCCACGTTCCTGGAGGCCAGTTTGACACGGGTTGTTTGGGTCTTGGTGACGTAGGGCGAGTAAAAATAGTGATTTCCTTCAAAGACCACAAACTGCTTCTCACTTTGGGTGATGTGGGTGGGGTAGGGCTGCAAGACGTGTGTGAAAACCATTTCAACAGAGACACGGACCTTGGCTCCTGGGGCCAAAGGAGATGGCAGCTTCACCGAGAAGAATTTCCCACTGGAAGTGAGAAGCACAGGTAGGTCATGTGGGATCTCCTTTGAGAGAGCATTCAGATCCACCCACTGCAACATCCCATGCAGACAGGTGACCATGTATCATGTATAATATGTGATCTGAGCAGGTAATTTACTTGCTCCTCCAAGACATAGAGATGTCTTGTCCCAGTAGATGTGATTGCTGTGCTGGGGGAGCAGCACAGGTTGAACTGTGTCCAGGCACAGTTACAGTCTTTGCTTCACAAAAAAACACCTAGTTCCCTTTTTGGAAAAGGGATGGTGACCCCTCCCTAACCCTGCATTTATCAAGCTTCAGCAACAGTTTTTTCCATTTTCCTCTCCAGATGACAGGAATGATCTGCATCAAAGGAAGCACGGGCACAAGTCCAGAAGACAAATCACAAACTTCTTAAGTACCTGTTCCCACAAAGTCTGTTCATTCTCAGATTTTTGCCCACAGGATCTGAAATTAAGGAATGGCCAGAATGGGTGCAAGGTTTTGGACTGAGGTTCTGCAGAATGGAGTGAGACTCCACCAAATCTGTAAGGATGTACTGGACAGACCAAGGTGATGCCAGAAGCAAACATATTTCATGTCATGCCTGGTGGCCCAAGGGCAGGATCACATGAGACATCCAGTCATGTCAGAAGCCAAGGTCTACTCTGGCAACTTAAATCCACAGCTACTATACCCAGCTCCACTGTGGTTTTGAGCCACTGTACAGGCACTGCTCACCTCTCAGCTCTTATGGCTCAGAAAACACCTGCCTGCAGCACCTACCTAATATTCCAAGCTTGGCAGTACAGAGCCTGATGCAAACAGTAGCATCCTCTCTCCCAGCAGCAGGAAGAGCCTGTACTGGGCCATGGTACCCAGCACTCTGTAGTGCTCTACACAGCCACAAGGCACTAAGCTCTCTGTAGTCACCATTGCCAACTGTCTGAGAGCTCCAAATGGAGTAATGGATAAGAACATGACCAAGTGCTTCTCTCATCTGGTGTCCCAGGGGGCCACGGCATTACTCAAGGCACTGAGTACAAGAGACTGAGCACAGCTGGGGAAGAAAACACTCATGATCTCTAGGTATGTGGAACTGGGGTAGTATCTCTGCTTCACTGTGAGGACAACTATGAACCCCCTATGCACAGCTCTACGTGTTGACCTTAGAGGGTGATACTCACCTTCTGCCCTTAACTTTAGTCTCTTTCACTTCCAAAGTGTTCTCCTCCTCTTCCTCACCTTTCACCTGTTCCCAAACAACATAAAGGATCAGTGTGCTGCTATTTAAAAGACTTAACACATCCAGGGCAAAGTCTGTACAGTCCCTGTAAGGAGTTTTTAAGGGGAATGTCCCCCAGAAAGTACAAGCTTATATATAACTAATGTAGTAAGAAAAAAATATTCAAAGGCCTTTTCGTAATGTTGTTCACGAATAAAAATTGCAGTGTGGTCAGTGTGCAAGAACAGATACTGAAGGTTTCTAGTAACTCTCATGTTCCCATGTTCCCTCAGCCTAGTTCCCCTGTTCCTAGCAGACTGTAACTTGCACAAATGAGAATATTGATCAAATGCTTTTGTGATTTCCTTTGTGACTGGGGAGTGAGCAGGCCACGGGGAATATGGCTTGACCAGTTGAGGTATACTACAGAAATCTGTATACATATATACTATAGAGCACCGTATATACCTCTCTCTGCTGTATGAAGAGCTAAAGCTACAATAAATATGCCGCTAAAGCGACAATACTTCTGGGGCTAGGACAGAAGTACTGTCCTACTGACCCTCCCGTGGGTAAGGGCCGGGCCCCCCATCCCGGTGCCGCCCGGGGCTGCCAGCCCTGCTCCGGCCGTGCTGGCGGCGACCCCCGCCCAGCTGTGACGGCGTGAATCGCCCCCTCATCGCCTTCCAGGCCTCCCACCTGTGCCCTCAACCCGCGACACACCCCCCCAATCCCGGCCGGCTGCGGGATCCGGGAGCGGCGCTGAGGGCCCGCCAGTGCCGACGTGTCCCTCCGGGCGCAGGGCTGGGCACCGCCCGCGGCCCCCTCGGGCGCAGCGCTCGGTGCCTGCTCCCCACACTCACCTGCACACCCAGGTGGGCCAGGCGGGGCTCCAGCCCGGGCTCCAGTGCCAGCAGGAAGGCGGAGGCGGCCGCGCCGCCCGGCGCATTGGCGAGGCTGAGCTCGGCCGAGATCTTGGCCAGGTGCGTGCTGAGGTCCAGCGAGCGCCGCACCTCCTCCAGCACTAGATTGGCGTTGGTCCCGGCGGCTGCCAGGCAGAGGAGCAGGAGGCGGCACAGCAGCCCCGCCATGGCCGGCACACCGCGCGGGGAGGGCACAAGATGGCGGCGCCCGCGGTGTACGGGCTCGGCACAAGATGGCGGCGCCCAGTGAGGGAGGAGGCTCGCGATGGCGGCGCCCAGCGGCGCTGGAGGCCCGGCCCTCCTCCTCCCCCCCCCTTCCGCGGTGCCTGAGGAGAGAAGCTGGGCGGGCTCTTCCAATGTCCCGGGGATCGTTTCGGCTTCACGCGGTTCCGGCGCCCCGGCTCTGTCGGCGAGCTTGGGTGTTCCCGCGCGGCGGTGGGCCCGCGCCCTTGCTGAGCTCTCACGCCTGGGTAGGTGTCGGGGCCGGTCAGGCGCTGCTTGTTTGGCCCTGCTGGGCTTTCTCACTCCTTTTTCTATCCGAAAAAGAGCGAAAAAACAGCTATAACAAATACTACGGGATGCTCGGGGCTTTCAGGTGCTCCTCAACCTCCTCTCCTGCCACGGCACAAAGCAGCTGTTTCTCCATGTTTTTAGCAGTGACTGGTTCCTGTCAAGGCTTCCAGGGGCCAGAGGTGTCAATCCTGGTGGAAGTGTTGGGCACAGGATGGCCAGGTGGAGCTGTCGGTGTGGATGGCACTGGGATGTAGCACCGGGTACTGCAAAGGGATGGGCTTTGGTGTTTTTGATTATGCTGTTGAATTAATAAGCCTCAAATTGGGACAGTTCATCTCGCTGGCCTGGCACACATTGTTGCTCTGGAAGGCGAGGTTTAACACAAATAGAGTTTAAGATGAACCCAAATTTTCTGCAAAAGAAAACCACAGACAATTGACAGCTAGGTGATACCAGAGTAGATGTGCTGCAGGTAGCCAAGGCATGGTAACCAGCGCTGCACTAACTTAAGGCAGCTGGGGAAAGGAAAATGTTAGTGGTTTAACACATGCCTGGGGAAGAGGTGATTGACACTTTATTCCCAAACTTCTAAGGCAGATAAAAGCAAGGAACGGATGTTGTCTGCTGTGATTGCTGGAGCAGGGCTTTTGCCTGTGAGCCCTGTGGGACAACAGACCTTTCATGTTTGCATAATGTGATCCAGGACTCAATCTTTCTTTAAGATCCTAATACGAGTCACAGAGAGAATTCTTTGATTTGGCCTGAGATTGCCGAGTATCAGAAGAGGATTTCCTAAATTATGTGTTTGGATATGGAGTCACATAGCCCCTTGGCAAAGGCTAAATAGAATGGGATGTCTCCTGGTGTGCTATGTTCAAAACAGCATAATTTCTCAGCTAGCCTTCCTTTTCTTCCTTTACCACCCCACCGCCCCCCAAATTCCTGTCATGGAAATTTTCTTGGCAAATTACTTCAGATTCCCTTTGATTTATGTAGGCAAGAGCCTTGTGAATATGGCAACTCGCCCTGTAAGCATATCCTAGCACAAGCAGGTAGTTTTGTCACTGTGTTTCGAGTGACAGTGGTGTTCTCTTCCAGCAGCACAGCAGGAGATGCCTGCAGGGGCAGGTTCCACCTCCTCAGACTCATGTTTCCAACCAGGGAAATGTTCTGGGTCCCTGTGCTCTCCAGGAAAACACTGTTTATCTTGGCCTTCTCCAAAGAGCTGGGTTTTGGGGCCAGGAACTGGGTAGGCATGTTCAGGGGGAAGCGACCGTGAAACAGGAGGGGCTGAGCAGAACAGCCGTCTCTAATTAAAGGCTGGCCAGCAGTGCTGCATCTGGGGACTCCCTCCAGTTGCCCAGGTTGGATTTGCAAGTTCCTCTGCTAGGAATGGCTGTCGCTGTCCTTCCATGTGTCACACAGAATAAATGAACTCCAGTTGGCCTCTTTAATAACATACACAGCTCCAGCTCTTATTTCCCTCTCTCCCTTAGGGCAATTTCTCCTGGTAAAAGGAGGGAAAGAAAGAAATGCATATGTCCTTTATGTCTGGAAATAATTGGGCTTCAGTTGTTGCATCCTGGGCCAAAAGTTGCTCTCCAATGGGTTCATCCCGGAGGCTGGATTTGACCTCGCTGGCGAATGCCAGTTGCAATCTGTGACCCATCCCAGACCCTAGTGAGCTCTGAACCAGACTGTTGTACACTAACCCTGTGTTTGGATCCATTTCTAATTGTGATAATTGAGTCATGCTGAGCCTGTGCATCATCTGTTTCAAGACTTCAGCCCTACCACGTAGGGTAAATTTGTCTTTGGGTTGAAAAGGTGCTGTCTTTGGGCTTGTTCAAGGCTGAGTTTGGATCTGCAGGCCCCTCTTGCCACTAACCTGCGAACCGTGCCAGGCTGTTCTTCATGCATGGGGTCAGTCACAGCTGCTTGTAGCCCCTGGCTGGGTGTGATGGTGGCTGGGACAACTCCAGGGATAGCTCTGGGGACAGCTCAGGGACAGCTTGCAGGCTGTGTTCAGCAGGGACAGGGTGCAATGCCTCTGTGCAGATCTGGCTACCGAGGCCTGGTGCCAAGTAACAGAGAGAGACAGGAGCTCAGAACTGCTTTTTCTCTCTTGCATGTTAGTTTTTTTGTTCTCTCATTGCAAGAAATGTCCCCCTCCAGGAGTGACGTCCCAGAGAGCCGCAGGTCAGGAAGCAGCATGAGAGAGGTTACCAGACCCTGCTGCTATCCAGGTTCTGGCAGAGTGTCCCAGCCCCCATGTGCTGTGGAGAGAGCATGTCACCCTCAAGGCCTCAGAGCAGTGGGAGGGGAACAGCGGCGAAGGAGCCGGTGCCAGCCCAGGCATCTGCCAGGGCTGAGGGACCATCGTGGTCTAATAAATGCCTCTGGCAGGATAGGCCATGAACAGAACCGCATCCCAGGAAAAGCCCTGCGTTCCTCTGTTTTTACAGGGCTGATGCCAAACTCTGAGCTGTGTCATCTGTCAGAGCAATTTGTTCTCAAGGAGAGAAGGAAAAGTTGTTTTCTAGAAGGAGCGCATTGGCTGTGACCACAGAAGCACACTGAAGCCTGTAGCAGCAGGGAATGGGATTTATTCTGGTGTGATCCTCATACCAGTGGGGAGCTGGCACCAGGAGTATGCAGGGACTATGATAAAATGTACTGCTCTCTGAGGAGCCCAGGTCTGGGACAGCAGAGAGTAAAAGGGCTGTGCATGTGTAGCAGAAGTCATCCTGGCAACACCTTGAAGATTTTAATACAAAACTATCAGTGATCCTGAAAAAAACTCCCTGCTTCAGATTTTATTGGTGTTTCACCATTTAACCCTGTGTATGTAAAATCAGCCTTTTGGCTGCCAGTGGGAGGCAGAGGACATTTCTCTCTCTCTGTTCAGTCCTGAGCAAGGTGTTGTAGTTGCCAGCCATGAGACCACAGGTATGAAGTGGCTGAGTGATAGCAGAATTTGCTTAGCCTTGCTAAGGGCCTTAAAAAGCAGCTAGAGAAAAAGAAGAACAACGGACTTCCAGTTTCATTATTTTTACAACTTTATTTTTTAGTTTGTCAGCACAACTCATACTGAGCCTCTGCCAAGCAAAACACACTGTTATTCTTATTGGGGGTTTGCCTGTGAATTCTATGGAACAGTGGACTTAGGGGGCTGGTTAGAGCTTAGCTCCTACTCTTTGTTCAGCTGCTCTGGAAACACATGCTGCCTTCGTAGAGAAACAGTGGTGATGGGGGACTGTCTGTCCAGCGGCTGCTCCTCTGGATTTTTTCAAGTTAATTTAATTACCTGCAGTATCCCCTCCCTCCCCACTCCTTATAGTGTTCACTTTTCTTTAAAATAATTTTTCCTGGTTAAAAAGAAAAAAAAAACCTGTTTTTTTCTTCTTGTCAGACCACAAGACTTAGGAAAAAAAAATGAAAAAAATTTGCCTGTGCACAGCAACTGGTATGAAGCATTGGTAAACACACAGGGAAAACCTCCTGGAAGAATATGGGAGACCATCTGTGAGTCCTGCAAAGGGTGAGACCACTGTGTCATGAGTGTTGTTGAAATAAGGAGAAAAAATTGTGGAAAAGAGGACACTGCATCACTTTAAAAAGTACTTTTAACTATTCTTAAAGCTTAGTAAAAATGTAACTGAAATAGCCATAGGCAGGCACTGGCAGGCTACGAATGAAAAGAATCTGCTACATGTGTACAGTTAAAATGCAAAACCTGAGCAAGGTATGTGGTCCACACAAAGAGAGCTGCTTTGGGCTGGATGTGTCTGGATTTCGTCGCAGGATCAGAGCATGTTTTGGATAGAGGGAGCAGTGCTGTTTTAACTATATTAAAAAAATGAGGGTGTGATCAGGGCTGCCACTCAAGTACTTCACGTAGGACCTGGGTACACCAGAACTTGGAAATGCCTTTAGTGGACTGGCATCTGCAAAGCCAGAGGAGGAGAGAGGAGGGCAAAAGTGTGTATCTTGGAAAAGACAGATGATGCCTGTCACTGAGAACCACGGAGGCAGGGAACCTGCTGTCCTTCCAAGCTCCAGAGGAGGAGGCTGGGAGTCCCAGCTATGGGCAGAGGGGAGACCTGCTGGCTCCTGGGGAAGCAGCTTAATCTCACTCTTGTGCTGCAGATGAGCAAATCCTTGCACGGCCTGACACAGAATTACACTTCTCCATCTGCTTGTTTGCCCCAGGGCTGCAGCCTCCCAGGGCCAGAGATGGAGGCAACAGCACCCGCGTTTGGCTGAAATCCCAGAGATAAATACATTGAAAGAGCCCGCAGCAGAATCAAGGTAGGAGCACCTGAGAGGCTGGTGCTGAGATCCCTGACCTGGGCTGGGCGTGCGGGCGTCCTGGCTGGCAGTTGCAGGAAGCGGTGACACTCCTGCCCCGTCCAGACTGTGCGAGGGGGGTGGTTCCCAGCTGTGAGGGCTGACAAAAAGCCTCACCTCACCCCCGGCCATGTCCCCGCGGCGCCCCCCGCCATGTCCGCGCGTCGCCGCTAGGGGGCGCCGGTGGCGCGCCGGAGGGGCGGTGCCGGCGGGGGCGCGGCAGGGCGGAGCCGCTCCTTAGCCCCGCCCCCGGCCCCGCCCGGCGGTGGCTGCACCGCCCCGATCGCTGCAGCCTCACCTTGGCAACGACAACAATGAATGCCAGGGAGGGCCCAGCTCCCTCCCGCAGGATCGCGGCAGCAGCCCCCGGTGAGGGTGTTCGTGATGGGCAAGAGCCGCCCGGACCTGTGGCGCTAGCGGGCACCTCGTGCTGCAGGGATCTGCAGGTTTTATTGTGCCTTCCCGCTGTCTGCCAGGCTCTGGAGCGTACAGTGCCTCTGTTGGGGTCACTTCAGAAGGTGGTTTGTCCCCGGGGTAAAGGACAGGAGGTGAGGGAAAAGCTGTGCAGAGATGCAGTGGTCGGCTGCCACGGGACCGCCATGGGATTTAGTGCCCATCTCTCTGATAAGTGCTGCATTTTTCCTTCTCACCCTTTAAGGTCTGGCAAGTGTGGTGCCAGGACCCACTTGAGAACAGTACAGTTCTGTGGTTCATGACAAGGTCCTCAGTGGCAATGAAGTCTGGCACGGAATTGTCACTGGCCACTTCGCACAATAAGGGAGTTGCTATCTTCACATGGAGCAACTCCTCTTTCTCAGCTTGTTTTTGGAAAGGGAAGCACATGCTGGTGTATCTACTTAGGAGCCTGTTGTTCACATAGAGTTTAAACCTGGATTTTAAAGCTTCAGTTTTGCAGGATCTGCCACACACAGCAGGAAGTTGAGAATCCCCCTGAAGCAAACAAGAGAGGATCATTTAGAGATTGGCAGCTCTTTTGCTCCCTCCAAGAGCCCTGAGTTCAAGCAGTGAGATAATGCAGATTTCTCACCAGGTTACTACATTTTTGAATCCACTGGCAGGGACCTTCCTGGATCATGCTTTGTGAAGTGCCAGCTGAGATTTGCATTTCTCCAGCAAAGGCACCCCTGAGCCCCTGCCTGGCTGAATCAAAACCTCTGACCCCAGCCCAGATGTTCATGGACCTCAGCATGTGTGGATGTGGCAGTCAGCAGTGGCCCCTTCCCAAGAGACAACCTCATCACGCCCTGCCAGATGGATGGTGGTGATTCCTTCCCATCACAGGTCTCCCAAAGAGAGGGAGCATTAACCCCTTGTGAACAGCACTGGTCTGCAGCAGTGCATGCAGTCACTTTCCCGATAAGAAAAACGCCAGTGATCAAGGAAAAAAGAAATGTGGGGATCTTTTGATACTTTGTTCTTATTAATTTCTCTGAAAGCCTTGGGCTCTTCACACATAGCTCTCCTGCCTGCCTGCTAAGAAATGTTTGATAAGATATTTGTGTTGTTTTTCCCTGAGTCAGCAAACTGATCCAGTCCAACAGAAAGGATGGCAGTCAGTGGCTCACTTAACCCCACACAGGTCACCCAGAAAGCAACTAAAAGACAGCCTTAGCTCCCAGAAGGCCAGCCTCAGCTCTGAACTTGGTGTCTGAAGCAACTGGGCAGAACAGATGTTCCTCAGGGTGGTGATGTGCTGGGGTAGGTGGGATAATGCATCTTCTGTAGCCTCACTGCTCACAGGTTGGTTGAGAACTTCACTGAAGAAGACAAACCCAGAGAGATTCTGTTTATCTAAACAAAGTAAGAGGTGCTGATTTCTATTTGCCAGAAATTTAGGCAGTGATATGGAGCCAGCCCTGAGTGCTAGAACAGAATAACTGCAGCTGTAACACCCACTTATAAGCATTTCAGTTTAGGATCGTGCTTTGCGAGGCATACCTTCAATTTGGTGGCTCAGAGATTTGCAAACAGTGAGTCATAACTCCCTGGGGTCAGAAATGCAGCTGCTGAGGTACCAGGCATTGAGAAGTGTTGTCCAAGATAAAAGCAAAGCAAACCTCACTGCCCACACAGCTTTATCCTTCAAGGCTGAGTATCTTTGTCACAGTCTTTGAAAACATGTACTCAAAATTATACCAGCTTCTTGTGGTTACCATTGATACAGGATTTGCTTCTCCTTTTAGAGCAGACAAGAGGGCATTGCGAAAATCTGTCACTTGAAAAGAGCTGAAGCAGAGAGATCTGAAGCTAATACGCAGCACCCTGTGCTTGCAGAGAGGTGCCTGGCATTTGAGGTCGGAATCCTGCTGTGGGACATATCTGTGTCCTTCCCATGGAGGGTCCCAGAGGAACTTCTTAGGCCTCTGCAGACATCCCCTGTCTCTTAGGATCCAGCATGGACCTGCAGACCCCAGAGAGTGTACTGCATTGCAGCCAGTTTGGTTCCTACCCACAGAGAGCTGTCTTTGGGACATCTTTTGGCACTGACTCACTGTTAAAGACGAAGCAACATGCAAGTCACCTGTCCCACAAAGTGTCCCACTCATAGAGGTCATGTGGCACCAGTCTCCTGTCACATGACACATTCTGGGTGCAACAACAGCATGACATGGGCACCTTTGCCACAAAACGCCTGGATGCAGAGCTCACGTGGCTGGTTCACTCCATCGCACAATGCCCCATGCAGAGAGGAGCAGTGGCAACAACTGGGGGTCCTGCAAAGTGTTCCAGGCCCTGCCAGCCATTGGCCTATCCTGCCTGCCCTCATGGCTTAAAAGCCACTAATGACAGAAGCTGAGAGCTTTCAGGCTCACCAGATCTTCACTGTAAAGGCTTCAGTGCTTGGTAAGTAACAGCTCATAGAACCTGCTGCTTTGGTAACATACTCCTCATACAAAACCTTGATCCCTGAAGGAAGGCCAGTTCTGCAAAGGCCTGTGCAATTCTGTGCTGGCTGTTCACCTCTCTGTACCTATTTTTATAACATTCCTATGGTTTAAAAAGCCTTTCAGAAATGTCTGTGTTTAGAAGGACATGGATCTGACAAAGTAACTGACTCACTCTGGCCTCAAGGAAGTTACTTCACTCTCTGGATCATTTTCTCCAACTGAGTATGAGAACAATCATATGAAATTACCTGGCATACCTCCCAATTCAGCTGTAAAAAAAAAATTATCTGGTATTTAGGACTGGCTGTAAAAGTAGGAAGGCAGTGACGGTGTTGGAGAACCTCTGTAGCTGGGGAGGTAGGGCAGCTGGAAGACCTGCAGGAGGCTCAGGTGGTCGTCACTATTTGTGTGACAGCCTCATGGGTTTATTGTTATAAATAGGATGTGGATGCCTCTCTGGCCCTGAGCACAAAGTCTGGGCCACAGAAACATCCCTTCCCCTGTGACACTTGACTTTTCTGTGGGCTTTGGTTCCCACCAGTCTAGGCCCAGATAACTACAGTAAGCACAAAGCTGTGTGGTGCCCACCTTACATCATGACCAGCAGCATGGGGTTGTTTCTCCCTGCCTGTCTTGCCAGGGCCAACATAGATACTTGTCTAAGGATGTCCCCTATGCTCAGCATGTTGTCCACAGCCTCTGCAGGAGGCTGACTCAAAGGCAGAGCAGGTGTTTGGACCTTCTCATATCAGGGATGTGAGCTGGCATCTAAGGGAAGGTGGCAGGATTGCCACCTCCCAGCATCAAAGAGGTGACAACTCTGCAGTGGTCTTGTGGCTGTTGCTGTTGAACAGGGGGAAGCTGTCAAAAGAGTCCAAAGCCATTTCCTTTATGTGTCTCTTGTGTCTGGTGTGAGGGGACTTGGCACAGTTGGGCTTTGAATCACTGCAGGTCGGCCCCACCCTCCCTGTGGGGCTCAGGCTTCAATGGCTGCATTTAGACCATGTAGCGGTGCTTTAAGATGTTCATCCTCCAGCAGATGGATTTTCTCATTGAGCACAGACATAATCCCTGCACTGTGTTCAATGTCCTCTGCACCATGGATTGGAGGTCTGCCATGAGATAAAGACTGCAGTTGCTTCCTATAGTTGGTATCTGGTGATCAAGTCTTGTCCAGAGCTACCTTTTTGTTTTCATGTGATGCTGCTCCATGACTTGGAAACTATCAGAGGATTGCAAATGGGAAAGCATTAGTAGATTACCAGAGCAGTATTTGTACTGCTGGCATGGATTAGGGGATAGGGCAGGCAAAAGACTGAGGCTGTGCTCTTGCCAGTGGAAATGCATAGGTGGCCATGCAATAGTAGATTTCTGATAAACAAAATGCCAGCAGAAGCATGGGGAATCTGCTTTAGACAAGATAAATCAAAGCATGACAAAGCTTGGAATACCAAAGTGGCATTTTGTGTGTTTACTGCATTTTAGTTCCCTTTTTTGATTTTCGTATGTTAGATCATTATAATAAGAATTTGAGGAAGCTGGTCTGGAAGGCCAAAGGTGACGAGGGAAAGCATTGCACAGCCAGCTGAGAGAGGACAACTACACACAGGAAGCTCTGGACAGTCAGTTTTCACAGAGGCACAGCCACCGTAGGCTAGTGCTACATCTTTCTATGCACAGAGGGAGAGAGGGGTCCCAGAACTGTCCCAGCAGTGGGGAGGAGGGACTGCAGGCCTCTGAAGAGCTGAAATATGCTGAACAAATATCAGGGGAATAAGGGGACTCTCCCCAAGCTTTTAATGTCACCGATGGCCAGGGGTGGGGTAGCTGTGTGTCCACAGAAGAGGGTGAATACATTAAGGACTGTGGGGAATCTCAGATGCTCTCAGCTCATGTCAGGGATCTGGAGGTGCCACAGCTGAGGTGATGTCCTCCCTGGGCCTCTCTGCAGGTGTTTTTTTGTGACTGTTTACTCGGTCATCTCATGGATGAGAAGGGAAAGGGAGGGGCTTTTTTGGTCCAAGGACAAAAGCAAAGAGGTGGTGTAAGACATATAATGTTTTATTGTCTCTAATTGGATGAGGAAGATTAGTAAACAGAGATTAGGTGACACAAAAGGAAGAAAATCAAAGCAGGCGACATTCTCACTTCCTGGTTTAGAGGAATGAGTGTATGAAATAGGTTGAGGTTTCTGCACCAGTAAATGTCCAAAGACCTGTTAATGTAACCCCAGAGATCCACTCAGCTGTGTGAATGCCCCTCAAAGATAGAGAATGGATTTCTTCAGAGAAATGTTAGTGATTAGGAACAATTGGCATTTGGTTTCAAACTGATCCATTTCTATGGGATTTCATTGGGATTTGACATTTTATAGTTTCCTTCACAGGCTGCTAAAACTCAGTGTGCTGGGCTGCTCACTGCAGCACACTCTGGTGTCCCCCAGGGCAGGTGTTTATTTTTGATGGGGAGGGAAAGGGGGGGGGGGCATGTCAAGAGCCATAGCTCAGTATTTCCATTTGCCATTTCGTTACCACTATCCTTCTATTTTCACTCTGCCACTATGAATGTAGCTCCCATCCTGGATAGCAGGGACCTGTCTGCTGCCACTGGTCCTCTGGAGTGCCAGGATCTGTATGTTCTTTGAGGCAAGCAGGATCTTTCCTCATCACCTTAAGAAAATGCTGTGCTCCCACCGAGGAACACAGAAAGCATCTGTTGATCATGTCAAGAATAAGTGGCACAGGAACTTTTTGTGAAGTTCTGCATAAGAAAGGTCTGTAATAGGTGTTGCCAGGATTGCTGAAATTTCACCCACAGTTTTTATTTGCTTTTCATATTGTGTAAAAAAATAGAAAAAGGAAACTTTTGGGAAAAGAGAGCTGAGGAACACCCAGTAATTTGCTATTAATGTCTGCCCATAACAGCCCAGCATGTGGGTCTCCTGTTAAAGGCAATGGACTGGGACAAGCCAGTGCTCTGCTCCACGAGCTGCTGATGTGCTGGGTGCTTTTCCTCTTTTGTCCAGTCTGCATTTTAACTGGTACCAGGTTTTTCTGCAGCTCTTTGCATCTAATGGGGCACCCTAAAAGCACTAATAAACTGTTGCTGAAAGTTCCCTTCTCTGCAGTCTGGAGCATCTCTCTTACAAAGAGAGACTGCAGCAGCTGAGCCTGTGTAGTCGGAAGAAGACTGAGAGGAGATCTCTAATCCATACAAATATCTCAAAGATAGGTGCCAAGAGGATGGTGCCAGACTCTTTTTGGTGGTGCCCAGCGAAAGGACGAGGAACAAAGGCCATACATGAAAACTCAAGAAATTCCACCTCAACATGAGGAAGAATTTCTTTAGTTTGAGGCTGGCAGAGAACTGGAACAGCTGCCCAGGAAGGGCATGGGGTCTCTGGAGACATTCAAATTCCACGTGGACATGTTCCTGTGTCACCTGCTCTCGGTGACCCTGCCTTGGCAGGAGGCTGGGCTGGATGATCTCCAGAGGTCTCTTCCAACCCCAACAACTCTGTGATTGTGTGATTTTCTTTTTAATATTGCTGGAAGTAGCCTCGGTCCTTTATTATCTTTCATTAAATTTAAAAATACTTTTTTTCCCCAAGGTTGCTTTCCCCGAGTTCACAAGCTAACTAAACCCACAGCAGTCACATGACTTGGATGAATAATATTCAAACAATTGTTGAGTAACAAAATGAACTTGCTGTCAACACACAGTAGAAAATATGGATTTCACTTTTATCACCGGTATAGCTGTTATCCCATGGATTAAGGTCCAGAGACTTGAGAGGGTCCCATTGTACTTGCCTGCACTATTGATCTTGGTGCTGACAGTTGCCTGGTTAATCAATCTGAATGTATATTCAACTGGCCTCTTTCATCTTCTCTTCTGACAAGCGTGGATGCTACTACCTTACTTTAGATTACAGCTGCGAGTAAAAATTTGTAAATATTAAATAATATAAAATGTAGCCTCTTTATTTCTAATAGCAATAACTAAGGTGTTCTTTTCACATACAAATTTAACTGTAGAGGACTCCGTGATAGTTCTTCAATACATTTTAGAAGACACCAAAGAACAGATTTGTCCCTGTGCGTCCAAAGCAATAAGGTTTCTTTGGCCCTTTCCTCCTCCCCTCAGCCCAGGGCAGGCTGTTCACTGCTCTGCTGCGATGGAAGCCCACGAGGGAGGCAGATCCCTTCCCAATCCTCCCGTGTGTGGGCTCCGGTGGTACCACCAACATTTGTTTTCCACCAACATTTATTTTCCAACATTGTACCACCAACATTTATTTTCCGACAAACACGGAAACGGGGCCCGTGCTACACCGGCGTCTGGCACACGGCCCGGCCTCGGCGACCTAACATGGCGGGCGGGCTCCTGCGGTCACGTGGGGCCGGCGCGCGGTGACGTCAGGGCCCCGTGAGCGGAAGTTGTCGGGGAGGCGGAAGCGAGCGCGGGAGGCGGCGGGGCCCATTAAAGCCGACGAGGCGGGCGGGGGGCGTAGCGATCGGGGTTGGGCCGCGGCGGCAGCACCAGGTGAGCCTGGCGGCACCGCGGGCTCCGCGTGCTGCTGACGGGAATGGGGGGCGGCCTCGCCCCGGGTGGGAAGCCGCTCGCGGCCCCTCCCCGGCAGCGGGGGGCCCGCGGCGGGAAGGTGGCGGAGGCGGCGCTGTCTCGGTGCTCCCGGCCGGCTTTGCACCGGGGCCCGGCTCGTTTGTCCGCCCCGAGGCGGGCCCAGGTGGCAGCGCTGCCGGCGCCGAGCTCCCTGGAGCCGGGCCCGGCGCTGCCCTCGGGACAATACAGGGGGGTCTCTCCAGGAAGGGGCTCCTCCCCGAGGGCCTTTCCCGGGATACGCGTTTCGCCAGGCCTTTGTGGAGCCTCCTCTGCTGAGAGGCTCTTAGAGGCCCGAGCAATGCCTCCCGGGGAGGGAGCGCATTGTCTGTGGCGTGTGGAGCTGCTGTAGCTCCTCGCGGAGCCTGAAGAGGCTTCGGGGTACCCGGTGGCCGAAGGAGGGCCGTGGCTGGGGTGGGGGGCGGGAGGCGCTGGGTCGGGACGGTGAAATGCTCTGGAGGTCGGTGGGGGTCGCTTTTCACGTGAACCGGCAGTCCTGGGAGCAATTAATCTGACCAAAGAGGCGGCCGAGGAGACTGGCAGTTATTGCGAAAGTGGCTGTCGGTGTGTGTAAAGCCTGGGTCAGCTCTAAGAACTATTAGAGTGGGTGTTAGAAGTGCTTTTGTGTGTGAGTGTATAATAAGGTAAATTAAGTGATAGATGCATTATTAGTTTCCATTTAGAGAGAGAGACTAATAAATATGGAAATGCCTGATGGTTGTACTTAAGACAATTGCACTCCCTAGAAAATAGAGGGATTATTTCGGTAGTAAAAAGGCTGTCTTAATCTGAATTAGGGTAGGTAATCTCAGCATCAAAATGAGTATGTTTCACCTAGTAACTCTAGGCCTTTTGTTCTCAAAGCTGGAAATTTCAACATTATTTCCTGGAAAACTACAAATGTTTGCTGATAAGCAGAGCTGTTACAGTCTGTGTGTATGAGGATTTTATATGTAAACTGAGAACACATGACAGAATGAAGTCCCCCCAACTGTAAGCAAGCTATTCTTTGTTTGACACTTGCCAGCATGGAACTTTTAAAGCTTTCATTACTTGTCACTGGCTGGCTAGCTCTGGCCTGTGCCTAACAGTCTGTGTATCCATGTGGGAATTGGGTCTGGGGAAGCAGAAAATTCTCTTTTTAGGGGAATGGTATGTAAGTAGCTATGCTACAGTGTTTGGCTGGCTGTGACTTGAAGGCTATGGTGGTATCAGTGGCGTGTGAATAGTAGCTGCAGCCTGGCTGTGGTTCCAGTAGAACCAGGCTGCTGGAGTCAGTGTACCCTGCTCTCTCAGGAGCTGAATTTGAGGTTAAAGTGGGTGGAGTAATTTGAATATTCCTTGTTAAATAATCAAGGCTTCGTTGCTGTACTTAGTCAGGAAGAACAAGTATACTTGTCTTTCCCCCTCTCCCGTGTGACTCCCAACAGCTGACTGAACACATGACTTGCCCTCCATGCACTAATGAGTGGACCCACCATGCCTGCCTGGCCTTAGTCCTCAGAATTAAAGCAGCTCTAATACTGTTAACTTGCAAGTACTACCCTTCTTTGTTTTTGTTATGTTTTTTGGGTTTTTTTCTTTACTCTGTGCTATTATGTTAATACCTTACAACTGATGTAGGAAAGCTGTTAGATGGGGCTAATCTGACCCCTTAATAAGGAAGATTTCTGAAATCTGATAGCAGTTCCTTGCTCTCCCAACCTGTAGTGCAAAGTATAATTGATGAGATGGAAGGGAGTAGCTGTGTGAAATGTTCTTCTTCCCTGTGGTGTCATGCAGTGGTCCCTGTCCTCAAACTCAAATACCCTGATAATAGCTCAACATGGAATATTCCGAGTTGGAAGGGACACATAAGGATCATAGAAGTTCAATTCCTGGCCCTGTACAGGAAACTCCCACATGTGCCTAAGAGTCTTCAAGTGCTCTTGAGCTCTGGCAGGCTTGGGGCCTTGGCCACATCCCTGGGGAGCCTGTTCCAGTGCCCAGCCACCCTTTGGGTGAAGAACTTTTTCTCCTATATCCAGCTGAAACCCGCTTTGAGAAAGCGTCACGCTGTTCTCGTGATTCTGTCACTGGTCACCAGAGCAAAGAGGTGGGGAACAGGATACCCTGAGTTGTACCTTCAGGGTGACAAGTTAAGAATTTAAATAACTGTTGCAGAGTCTGCGCTACAGGCATCCTGGCCCTCCTGCCAAAGCTAGGGATTCAAACTCTTTGAGGAGCACAGACATGTTTAACATTGATAAATCCTTGACTGAAAGTGGAAAATGTACAAGCTCTGCTCTAAAGTGACCTGGGGAAGATACGGCTTTGCTTAGTTTCCTAATCAAAATGAGAGCTTGTGAGCAGGAGGGTTACTAGATTTATTTTCTGCAGCACCTTCTTAAAGCTCGTGTTTTAAGATACTTGTGTTGGAAGGTTTTGAGAATTACCTGTTGTAGCAAATCTCTGGCAAAGCTTGTCCTTGAGGAAACATGACAATTACCATGAAACCATCTGTGCAAAACTATAAATAGCTCTGTCTCTAACATGTATGGGATTTTGGTCTGACTTCTGTGTTAAAATGAGACTACTTTATGCAGAACTTAACATTTGATTGTAAACAAAATTGCCTGTTCTTGGTTAGGGTGTGTTTTTAAATGCTGCATTGTGAGAGGGTTTGCAGGTACCTGGCTTGAGAATAAGGGCTATGAAATAGGGCACTTGGATGTTTGCATTCTCTGAAACCAGTGGATGATGTGGGCTCACAGGTACTCATTGTTGCATGTCCCTGCCTTTAGAATACAGAAATGTTGTTAGTAACTGAAGTAAATTGAACCTTTGTGGAACAAGTACAGAACCCTCACTTTGGATGTTGCCAGTGTTTCCTTATGTCTGCTGGGCTTCTCCTTGGCTGTGATCTGACCTGCTCTGAAGTCCCTGTTACTAGGGCCTGATGGACCTAAGATTCCCTTGCAGAGCTGTAGAGTAATTTAAAGATTGTTGCCTCTATAGAAGGGAGTCCAGCTAAAACCTTACCTAAATGCTGAAGTTGGTTGGGCACTAGCATGTGCTGCTTGTCTGACAGCAGTCTTGCATCCTTCAGATGCTTCATTCTTGCACAGCATTGCCTTGATAATTGCAGTTTAATTGCCTGATGAGTTAGACTTGAGTTGGCTTCCCTCTGCAGCTTCCTAAAATGATCTTTTGTAGTTGCTGTGTGGCAGTCTGCCTTCAGATATAGCTGTGACTGGAGATTGTGAGGATAAAAGTGTCACTCTCTGCAGCATCAATCCAAACACGAGCTGTGCATCTCAAAACTGAATTAAGTATGGATAATTAATTGAATGACAATAGTTAATATACCATGCTTATTTCTGCAATGAGGAGCTTGATTGAAAGTCCCATTTCTCTTTAAATGCACCTTGAATAAAGCTTGCAAATGAGCATCCAAGGTCAGGAGCTGCACGCGTGCTGCTCAGAAACAGCAGGTGATGAAGGGAAATCCCTGTCACTTGGTTCCCTTCTGGCTCCTGGTGTGCTTGTTGCTTTTGCTCTCTGTTGGTAGGGATGCAGCTCTCGAGCCCAGCGTGCTGCTGCATTTTGTGCTGGCAGAGATCTGCCCTGGTGATGTCATCGTTGCTGTGAGCGCTGCTCCTGCGAGGCTACTCCTCCTCTCCGGTGCCAGCAACCAGTGCTCTGTCTGTGGGGGAAGCTTTGTCAACACTGCTGTTGCTACCTCATGGTCAATGACCCTGGGAAGGGAAGAAAGCTCATCAAGGCCACTGAAGTGTGTTGATTTGCAGCTTATCTCAAATAGCCTTGACTTCTCTTGCCAGGAAATGTGTTATTGAGGCCGTGGCTGTCTTCATGGGGCAGTGAAGCTTCGGGATGGGTGCACTGCCTTTGAGATGGGATTGAAGTGTAAACCTGTGGCACTGATTTCTATCTGTATGATTTAAAGGCACTTGATACAGTGAGTGATTTGCTCTTTCTTCTGCATAACCACTTAAAATGACAATTAAAGGTGACTAATTGTGTCTAACTGTACTTGCATGAGTTCCAAGCAGAAATTGTTAAATGAAATTTAGTAGATCCTCTTAATGTAAATTTAAAAAACCAGTATTTCTTGAGTCTGTCCTATATACTGTAACTTTGGTCACTTGAGAGACAAGGTGGACAAAAGTGGAGGCCAGCAACTGGAGCTGCCTTTGGAGCCGACCTGCCTGGAGTACCTGGACCTTGGTTACTGGGGCTACCAGTTTATCTAACAAGTCTGTGTTGAGCCCTTGAACTCTTTCCAGCTGGAAGCAGAATCCTCTTCAAAGTAACCTGTCTGGTGCTTGTCTCCTTCAAGTGGGCTGAGTCACTCGGCTCCCAGACATGGATAATAATATCTGGAGTCCAGACTGGCACAGTGGTCACATTGCCTCAAGCATGAGCAGTGAGAAGGTTTTAGCTGAGACATGCCTAGGCCTGAACCTTTCCCCTTGCCTAACAAGATGCCAATTTCCCACAGAGTTCTCTTACCCTCACTATGTGAGTGAAGTTTTATTGGAACTTTGTGGAGTTTCATCAAGAGAATAGGTGAAGTGGTAAAGTATTGATGCAGGATCTATGCAAGAGGTATGAGGGTAGGAAATATGAGTGTGAAACTGAGTATCCAGTACAAATTCCTTGTTAGTCACTGACTCAACTGTCGTGACAAGGTACCTGTAGCACTCCCATCCTGGTACTGAAATACTTGTCCTTCCTGCTCTGCAAACCACATTAGCTTAGTAAGAGGTATTGAGTGTGTGTAGGATCAAGAGTTCTGCTCGCAGATCAAGGTGTAGTTCTTAGATTACAACCTGTCCCTAGAGAAAGCTTTTTCTCTGGAAGACTCATTACTGACAACAGGACCTCCTGGAAGGAGGAGTAATGCTTTTGCCATTGGTGTTGATCTGGTGCTTCTCTACATCTGCTAGTCTGCTAGTAGTATCTCCCATCAGTATTTATCCCTTCTCTTCTATCAAGCTTCTTATGCTGCAGGAGACACAATATTCACTCTCCGATCTGAATATCAGGTGTGAGTTACAGCCTCTGGCAGACATCCTCAGGGCTGTCATTTGATTTGGTCAAAGTCTCCTTTTAGTCTCTTGTTTCCTGCCCAGCCTCTAGGAACTCTGGAAGCCAGGAGTGGATAAACAAGGCTTGTTTACCACTGACAAGGTCTAAGATCTGTGCTTTGCTTACCACTGCGAAAGTTGTCTATTTGTGTTTCTGAAACTGAAAACATGACGGGAATGTGTGAAAACTTAAGAAACTGTAGTCAAAACTAGAAATTAATCTGAGCACCTAAAAAATACTGTCAGATATGGTAAAAATCTAACAACTCAACTGTTTGTCAGTGGCCTGGCTAACTTAAAATGTTTTGAATTGGACAGCCTTATCTTTTGGACACATAGATTAAAACCCAGCTGCCTCTGGCACTGTGTTTTATAGAAAGCAGTAAGGGAATTGTCACTCATGGTATGGCCTGATGTGAGAACTGTGCCGGGCTCTTGATATTCATGTCAGGGTTACTAAAACTGTTGGGTGGCTCCACTAGCTGGGTGACTGTGTGCCAAAAGGCCAACAGATACCACTGTATAAACTGGGCTTTATGAGCACTATAGATGTGTTCCAGTTAATTCAAGATTTATTTTACTGATTGGAAAGCTGTCCACCAAGGAGGCCGTCGTGATAGAGGCATCATGGAAGCTGTGCTGGTGTAGCTGCAGTGCTTTGCGTAGGCAAGGCCCTTAGTCAAGACACATGGCTTGTTGCCTAGTGTCTCCCAGCAGCCAGCTATGTGCTCAACTCTCCTCCCACATCCTGAGATTGTCTCCCCCAGGGCAGAATAGGGGAAGTTAAGCTTGCTCTGATAAAGGGGGAGGGGTGTTAAAGCAAGCATGCCTATTCTTGTAACAGCTTCATCCTTGGTGGAAATCTGCTGGGAACTACCTGAAATCCTGTAGGATTTAACAGTGGAACTGCTTCTTCCTGGAAGGTAGGGGCACAGCAATAGGGATTCTTGAATGACATGATGTTCTTGACATGATTTGAGCCTCCAAGAGAAGGGTAGCAGAAGACCTTGAGACACTTGCTATCAGTCTGTTAGAGCATGTCTGCTCAATCCTGAGAGGATATTTTTGTGGTGTAAGGGCCATTTAGCTGCTGGAGGATTCGGTGGACTAAAACTTCATGACTGGAAACATCCAGCCTTAAGTTAAACTTCTGGGTTTGGCTTTCTTGTAAAGATGTCTTCCTATAAGCTGAAGACTTCTACTTCAGTAGCTCTGGCTTTCTTCTTTCCTGGGCTTATTGGTGTGTAACACTAGCTTCAAAAGGATCTTCCTGGACTCCTGTCACAGCTGCAGTCTCATACCTGCTACCTGCTGTGGAGATGATGGGAATTATCCTCAGGTTGTTGAGGAGCAAAGTGATCCACCCAGCACAGCTGGCTGCGTCCCTGGGCACATTTTCTTCACTCCCTTCCTTCCATTGCCTTGGCTCACTGTGATTGTCACCTGGAAGGTCCTACATGTGCTCCTGTGATCTTAGGCTTAGCAGCAGTCTGGGCAAATTACTGTTCCTGTAGACAGCAAGAAATGTCCTCCATACCTTTCCCTCTGCTCCTAAACACACTGGTGGTCTGATTGAACATGGAGAAACCTCTGCTGTGGTACTGTAAGCAAGTGCATTTTCATGCTTGTTTTGCTCCCACTTGCAAACCATGTAGTCAGATCAACATGATGCCTCCTCAGAAGAAGGTGGCTGTTGTGATATCTAAACCAGGAGAAATCAGGGATCAGTTTTTGGCATTAGGGATGGGGTCTAGTCCTACGTAGTTTGGACTTTCTAGGGTAGAGTTGCAATTCATTATGGCAGCTTTACAGCCAAAAACTTGTTCAGTTCCACAGCTAGTATTTAAACTTTGTGCAGCATAGAACAACTCTCATCTGCCAGGAGGTGTAACAGGCCTGTGAATCAGTGAGGCAGAAATGCCAAGAGGTGTAACAGGCCTGTGAATCAGCGAGGCTTGGACTGAAGAGCTTGGCTTTGAGAACTTGGGCTTTGAGCCTAAGTGATCATATGCATCAGTGCCTCTCAGGAATGCAGCACTCTCCAAATCTAAGCCCCAAGGGAGCCACAGTTGAGCTGAGACCTCAGGCAGGGCAGACCCCTTCTCATGTGCAAGTCCTGTGATTTCATTGCAGATATGGCTCCTACCAGTGGCATTGCTTCTGTCTTCCCTGTGTTGTCTGGGCTCTGGCAAGCTGGATGTTGGCATGTCTCCTTTCAGTGAGCTCTTGAGTCCTTGCCCACATCAGAGGATTGAGGGGATGTCTGAGGCAACCTAAAACCTTACTATCACTGATAGGAGTGTCTTACCCCGCACAGGCTCTGGAGCTTTGTTGATCACACCAAGCTCAAAACCGTTCCAAAGCTTCTGTTTCCGAGCTGGGTTTTCTGCCTGTTTCTCCAAGCTGCATGTTCCCCATCATTCTCTTCCTTTAGCACTGAACTGTCTTAGGAGCGCGTTACCCATGAACAGGACGCAGCAGAATATTTGTGTAAGCCTGATGTAAGCTCCATCTGGGAGCTACTTCAGACCATGTCAGTTGGCTTTTAGCACTGTGTCACACCAGTTTGGTGCCCATGTTAAAGCAGACAATGAACAGAACTTGAAGCCGTGTGGCTGAGCTGCTGGTTCCTAAGCTTCACTCAGTTCTAGAGCAGCTGCTCCAGCACTGGAGGCTGCAACTCCACCCTCAAAAGGAGGTGGAAACTTATTGCAGACAGCTGTAGTCTAAAAAGCTAATTCCTCTGAGATACTGAACCATGTTCTAAGATTTGATTTTGATCTGAGCCATGTCAGTGTGTTAGCAGGCATCTAAAGCTCTAGGCTGTTCTTCAAGAAGGTGAAGCTTTTGGTATAGGACTCTCAGATGGGGGTGGGATATACTGGACAGCGTATTTACACCTGACAGCTTGCAGTATAATGTTTTACACAAGGTATCAAAAGTTGCAGCTGAGGCTTCCAGCTCCATGAACAGAGGTAATTTCTGTCTCACAGGGCTGTCTGGGAAAGGTACCAACTGGACAGAAGCCTGCTCTTGGTGGAGCAGTAAGCAGCAGGCAGCGGAGCTGCTCCTCTTGAGGAGGGAATGAGGAGCTGTGCTTGAGTTTTTGGCTGGGTGCCAGCAAGAGGGACTATCTTGGTTAGAACAGCAACATAAACGTGTTGGGAAGAAGGAGGTGGAAATCAGTTTTGAGATGCTACTGATGGAACAGCAGATAGGGTACCCTTCAGTGAAGCTGTCACAGGAATATCTTGCCAGCTGCTTTTGGTGTGGGCCCTACTTTGACTGCTGCTCCGTGGTGCATCTGCGACGCCTGAAGGCACCTCTGGTTGTATGGACTGTAGGAGGCCTATGCCCTCAAAAACAACCTATTTACAGGGAGCAGTTCTTGCAAGTTGTCAGCCCAAATGACAAGATGTTCCTGATTTCCTTTTTAAACACAGCATGTGTCCCCACTAAATGTGAGGCTTTTCTCGATGGTATTTTCGAGGAAGCTGAGCTCCTGATAGTCCTGTCATGGGAGTGGAAGAGAGTACTGTCCTGCTTGTGCAGCCTTTGTCAGTGCAAGACTCAACCTGCTATTATAACTTCCTGTGCTTCTGTAGTAGTCCTCAGTGTGAGGATGCTGGATCCATGTTCCATCTGTAGAGCACCCAGGTTTGGTAAGGAAAATATGCAGTCTCTGTAGCAGTCAAAAACATCAAAGGCAGAGGTATTTCTGAGTTCTTCCTTGAAGGCAATTTAGCATCTCTTAAACTATGTTGATATGAAATTGATAGCACCTGCTGATTGTCTTCTGGCTACTCCTGCACTTTTGCCCAGCTGAAAATACAGGACTTCTCCTTGGAGGCTATTGTGTCACTCTTGGGAGAATGCAAGTGACATGTTAAATGTTGCCATCTGTTGGTCTCAGATTTATGTTGAACTGTTCAGGCAGTCACTTGTAGCTTTGTATGGGTTGATACCTTGTTAGTAATGTCTGTCTGACTGCCTAGTGGGAACCAAGCTGTTGTTAAATTGTAACTGGTAAAGCTTGCTCAGCCCCTTCTGGGGCTTTGCAGCAGCTGGAGGTTGAGGCTTCAAAACAGAGGGAGTCTGGACTGCTTGGACACTCTGCAACCAGGAACTATGACTCTGGTTAACTAATGGCAATAACAGGCTATGCCTTTCCTCAGGATGAGGCCTTGCTTTTTCAGAATAGCTGAAAAATTTGAGCAAATTCATGTATCTACTCAAAGCTTTAGCTAAAGCATGGCAAGGTACAGTGTGACCATGGGGCAAGTGGTATGTGCCAGGCTGTTTGGTGTGCTTGGTCCTCTAAAAACAGGATAAATGTTCAGTGGCTGAAGATCTAAGCAGACATTAGCCCTTCAGATGCCAAACATGCTAGGGAACTTGTTACTGTTGAGAGGGAACTGGTTCAGTCTGACTGAGCTGGTCCTGAATCATATTTCTACCTTCAGTTTCCTTGAAGAAATGCTGAACCCGGTGAGGGAGGGAATAAAAATAGCTCTCTGTAGTACAGAGACATTCATGCAAGAGAACAGTGAGTAGAGGTGCTGTTTCTCTGTCAAAAGTGCACTTAGCTGCATTTTGGGACACTTTTTCCACATTTCAGGACAGAAGGTTCTTCCAGAACACAAGGGTAGCTCTTGTCTGGTCATTGTGGTGAGTGTGCTGCCATGTATGGTAGCCCCTAATGGAGACATGATCTGTCCACATCACCTTGTTGATGGTGGGTGTTTTTGCTAAAGGTCCTGTGGGAAAGTAGAAGCTCTGCTTATCAGCCACAGCACCCAGAACAGAGCTGCAGTGTTTCAGGTTCAAATACACCTTTTTGCGGGATACTTGCTTACTCTTGGGCTGCCTGCTGGAACAGGGAGCAAAACTAGGCATCCATAACTGTCTGAGTTTAGCTCTGCTGGGTGCCTGTTGCCCTACGACTTTGTGCCTTGTTGGTGTGGTGCTAAATATTCCTGGCAGAGGACACAAGGCAAGATGTCTGACATCCTCACTTCACTGGTGAGCTGGTTGGAAGTGGAAGGTGCAGGTAGCAAGCTGATAGCTGTAGTAACAGGGAACTCCTGGTCAAACATTCCAGCCTCTACAGACATGTTAGGATTGTGACTCCAACTGTTCAATAGCAAAGCTGAAACAGTAAAGACTGTTCAGCAGCTTCCAAACTGGTATGGGTATGCTGCTGCTTAGGGAGCCTTGTCTTCCATGGAGGTAGAGATTCCCCTAGGGCTGGATGCTTTCACACTAAAACTGTCCATCAGCAGCTTAGAATATTCCTTTTGCAAGGCCTGCTTCTGTTAAAGCATACCTAATCTGAGATTTGGTGAGCCATCAATGCAAGCTACCACTGTTCCTTGCTTGTACCAACCCAGTTAGTGTTAAAATGCCTGCATTGTGACTTGACATGTGAACATCTCTAAGGAATTTGTAACCCTCCTTTTATGCTTTGAGTTAAAGCAGCTGTCTTAATATAGCAAGGGAAAGGACAGTTGTAATGTACTCTGAAGCAACAAGGGAAACCTAATTAGACTTGGCATAGGCTTTATTTGCTCTTGCATCTGAGCTGTAGTGGTATGAGGCTTCATAAGGATGGATTTTGACTCTTCCTTTCAGATCAGCTAAGCCAGTGACACTTGCAGGTTAGGTGTTAGGGATTTTCCCTTGCTACTTCTGCAGGTGAGTGTTAAAGATAATAACAGTATTGTGGGAGAGAGTGTACTATACCAGCTTAATTTCCTGAGGGTCAGCATACTATTAATGGCTTGTTTGCTTAGAGGATAGGAATTATAAATGGAGTGGAAGATCTCCTCTCCTGTATTAGAGACAGCTGTGTCATTTCTTTGGCACCAGGTAAGCCAGGAGGAGGAATGATGCTGACTGGTCTCTTAGCTGATGTGGGGTGTCTGATGGCTCCTGAGCAGGGCTGCCTGGGTGTGCTGCTGTAGGCTGTGTTCTGAGCAGTCATGCAGATGACCTCGCTCAAAAAGATTGCATGCAGTGTGAAACAGAGCTGAGTCTTGGATCAAATCTTAACTAACAAGTTTTTCTTTGTGTTACCTCTGAAAAAGGAAGTGTTTGTTCAGAAGCGCTCCTGGGACTGGACACAAGCCCCAAATGAGCTCTCACACTGCCATCTGAAGGGCGTGTGCCTCAACAGGGTGCTGCTCTGGAGTAATTGTGTCAAATACCATAAGGCAAGACAAGCTGCATTATATAGTGCAAAATAGTCTTAGTCAGTGCTGAGTCAGTGGGACCCCAGCCTATCTCAACTGAGCCGTTTTCTGCAGGACCTGAAGATGTTTCCTTGTTGTACTGGGCAAGGAATAACTGAAGTGTTGGTCTGTTTATACCTGTAATGACAAGATTATTAAAGAGGGCTTGGCCCATCAACTGACTGGGCTTCAAGGCAGCATCAGTCAAGCCTGGTAGAACAAGGGTGTGAGACTGGGCAGTGTCCACTGCTGGCCCCTGGCAGGGCTGGAGTTCCTCACTGTCTCATGGCCCACACCAAATATGAAGCTGTGATAGCTCCTCCTGTGCAGTGGCTCACATCCGTTGCATCACCTGGGATAGAAGCTGAGTGTCTCACGTGCCTGGTGTTGATGGGGCAGTGACAGCCCTTCATACTCCTGGGTAGCCTGTTAGCTATGACAAGAAGGCAGTGTCAGCTCTGACTCAGCCTGACTTCCTATGTCTGCAGGTGGCTGCTCAGCTGAGTTACTTCTAAGGTAATGAATCTTGACAAAGCAGTTTTCCCTCCCCTCATCGTGGGACTTCAGGCTATGTTGAACTTGGGAGATAAGCATCCAGTGTGATTTAGTGTTGCAATTTAGGGCTCTGCAAATCCCTCCCTAAGCTTGAGAACTAGTGCCAGCTTGTCCAAAGCTGCTTCGAATACCAGGAGGCAGTGAGCTGCAGCAGCAAGCGATACTGGAAACACTCTGAGGAAAATAGAAGCAGTTCCCAGAAGCATGCTGGGTTCTGGCACAGCCACCTCTGGGTGAGTTGTTTTCCTCTGTCCTGAGGCAATCAGGTGACTTGCACTGGACCTGAACCTATGCAGATGTTTTTTCATGACAGTTCAGTGTACACAGCTGTCTTTAAGCTGTTTTAAAGCTCTCTTCACTTGCTTCTTGCTCCATCTGGGCTGCTTGTGCTGCACAAGTCTCTGGCTTGGCTGGCAAAAGCGTCACTTGTTATGTGCTTTGCGAACACAGGAGGTGCAGGCTTGAAGGAGCTCCTCTGGTCTGTTCTCCCCATGGATATAGAGGAGACAAGCTATGGTGTGTGGATCTTGGCAAGAGCAGAAGCAGAGCTAAATGTTGGTGTTGTTGACAACTTTCAGCTGGTTCTATCTTGGTGAGCATAGCTGCTCTCAGTTGGATCAGTGAACAACGCAGTCCACTGGAAGAGAGAGGTGTTGGCACTTGGAGAAACTGTCCTCCACATGCTCTCTGGCATCTGCTAACACCCATCTGAGAGTGTCATGAGCCCTGTGGGTGACCTGTCACTGCTGCTCACTCCACAGTCCCTGGCTGTTACCTCCTCAGCACTGTCCTGTTTAGATGTATGTCAAGGATCTCATGAGGTTATGCAGGAAGAAACCCCAGAAGGGCCAAAGCCCAACTAGAACTTAATCTGGCTACTGCTGTAAAAGACAATAAAAAGTGTTTTATACATTAGCAACAAAAGGAGAGCTAAGGGGAATCCCCATCCTTTATTGGATGTGAAGGGAAACACAGTGATAAAGGATGAGGAAAAGGCCTGCTACATGACTTAGACATGCACTCAAGACTTTGTGGCTGTGTGGGTGGGCAGTGAGGGACCTGAGCCCCTTTCAATCCAGCAGTTGTGGCTCCCTGGGGAGGTCCCAGTGGACTGGAAGTTAGCAAATGAAATGTTCATCTACAAGAAGGGTCAGGAGGATCTGCAGAAGGCCTGTTAGTCTGACCTTGGTGCCAGAGAAGGTTATGGAGCAGATCTCTTGAATGCCCTCATGCAACATGGACCGGACAGCCAGGGATCAGGCCCAGTGAACATGGGTTTAGGAAAGGCAGGTCCTGCTTGACAAACCTTGTCTCCTATGACAAGTACCCTGCTTAGTGTATCGGTGAAAGGTTGTGGATGTGGTCTATCTGGATTTTAGTACAGCCTTTGACACTATGTTTCCCATAGCATTCTCCTGGAGGAGCTGGCTGCTCATGGCTTGGACAGGTGCAGTGTTTGCAGGGTAAAGAAGTGGCTGTATGACTGGGCCCAGAGAGTGGTGGGGAATGGAGTTACATCCAGCTGGCAGCTGGTCACCAGTGCTGTTCCTCTGGGATCAGTACTAGGGCCAGTCTTGTTCAATGTCTTTATCAATGCTCTGGGTGAGGAGATCAAGGGTACCCTCAGTAAATTTGCAGATTACTCCAAGTTAGGTGGGAATGTTGATCTGCTGAAGGGTAGGAGGACTCTGCAGAGGGATCTGGACAGGCTGGATCAATGGGCCAAGGCCAGTGGTGTGAGGTTCAACAACGTAAAGGTGGATCCTGCTTTTGGGTCACAATCCCCTGCATCTTCAGGCTGGGGGCAGAGTGGCTGGAAACCTGCCTGGCAGGAAAAGATCTGGGGGTGCTGGTTGACAGCAGCTGAACATGAGCCCAGGTGGCCAAGAAGGCCGGTGGCATGCTGGCTGTATCAGCAATAGTGTGGCCAGCAGGGCCAGGGCAGTGATTGTGCCCCTGTACTGGGCACTATTGAGGCCACAGCTCAAATCCTGGGTTCAGTTTTGGGCCCCTCACTACACAAAAGGCATTGAGGTGCTGGAGTGTGCCCAGAGAAGGGCAATGGAGCTGGAGCACAAGTCTCCTTGGGAGTAGCTGGGGGTGTTTAGCCTGCAGAAAAGGAGGCTCAGTGGGGCCTTATGGCTCTACAACACCTGAAAGGAAGATAGAGCCAGGTGAGGGTTGGGCTCTTCTCCCAGGTAAGAGGTGACAAGATGAGGAAACAGCCCCAAATTATGCCAGGGAGGTTTAGATTGGATATTAAGGAAAATTTCAAAGCACTGTCAAGCACTGGAATGGGCTGCCTAGGTCAGTGGTGGAATCACCATCCCTGGAGGTGTTTAAAAGTCGTGGCACTGAGGGACATGAGTTAGTGGTAGCTTGGCAGTGCTGGGTTAATGGTTGGATGCATTGGATGATCCTAGATGCCTTTCCCAACCTAAACAACCCTGTGACTGTGAGGTGGGTGTAGTCCAAAAACATGTAGCTGTAGGTGCTTCACTACAGTGGCCATAGGGGTGCTCCTTCAGCTTCTGCAGCATTAACTGACAGCAAAGGCTAAAGCACTTCATATCTTCTAACCCTCAGAGCTTGAGATGATTAAGATCATTTGCAACTGGACTGCATCTAGTGAGAGGCTTTTACAGCTTGAAGCCTCCTGTTGTAATGGGGTGAAATGGGTGTAGTTACCTAGCACATTAAGCTATTGTGTACCCCAGGAAGCACACAGGATCAAGCTGCTTGGAAGACATAAATCCCTGTTGTAGAAGTGAAGGCCTCCTTAGCTGTGAAAATCAGGAATAGCTCCTGAAGAGTAGGAGTTGTGTGCTGTAATGAATGTGGTATAGCAGGATGAGAATTTTAGAGTAAGCAAGTCCATATATAAGGGCTTAATACCAAGGCGTGTTGCCAAGGATCTTTGAAGTCAAGTAGCATAGCTATAGCCATCTTGTGGCTCCTCTTGCTGTACTGAACCTGCAGGGCTCCTTCAGGAAAGCCAAGAAGTCCTTGGAGCAGGTCAGTACCAAAACAGGGTCTGTGATCTGATCCAGCACATAAGAGTGGCTGGCCCACGCCCTTTCCAGAGGTGTGGAGAAGGGCCTTGTGGTAGGAAGGGTGTGCTCAGCGACTGGCAAGACCTTGTACTTGCTCTCACCATGCTGAAGTGTATTCAGGCCTGCTGCAACTGATGAACTGGTAGCTGACTCACTGGTCTGAAGGAGACCTGGGAGCAAATAAGTGTGGAACTCTGAAGTTCAACTCTCTTGCTAATTGGATGGACCATTATTGGCCAGTTTAGAGCCTCCTGCCAATGAAGTTCCAGTTGCATCCTGCAACTGAACAAACAAGTCATGATCTGATGGAGTAGATGACCATCAGTAGGCTGAATGTTGAGGTTTGTCATTGTAACCTTATTACACCAAAGCTGAGGTGGCAGTAGTCAGCTTCCTGTGCCCTCAGAGAAGCCATAGAGTCTCGTAGCAGTTTGCTTTGTGATTCAGCTGCCCTATATGGCTGTCGCAGTTTCAACCACGGCATGCCCTTGGGATTTAGTTCTTTCACAAAGCACAGCTGCTAGAGAAAGGTACCACTTCTCCAAGCTCATGATGGAGGAAATGGTTCTTTTGGGTTTTTTCCTTTTTTTTTTTTTTTTTTTTTTTTTTTTTGCTGGGAAACTACTGAACAGCACAAAAAAGCTTGAGTGTGGTATTAGAGATGTGCCTGCTTGCCCCTCACTTTGTGGCATGTGTAAGAATTAGTAGGCTGTGTTGGAAGCTGGTGTGATTTACTGCACTGCCTCAGGTCAAGGGAGATGGCCTGGGCTAGTATATTTACCAAATGGCCTGGAAATAGGATCCAGAAGGGTCTTGGTACAGTAAATGACAAGCACTCGGCTCATCTACCTCTTGGTATTAAATTGCCACTGCTGGTCTGACATGGCCCAGCCTGTGCAGTGGGGAGACACCTGGTCAGTGCTGAGTGTAGCCTTGAATTGGAGTCTGGTTTCAGGAGTGCTGGGCCCTGCCTGACACTGGCTCCTTGCTGGGAGTCAGGTTTCTCAGACTCCAAACTTGCTGCTTGCTTTCTTGGAGGAATGACATACTAATGGTTTGTCATGGGATTGTTCTTCCTTTCTAGTTTGAAAGATGACTTCTAGGAAGAAAGTGTTACTGAAAGTCATCATCCTCGGAGACTCTGGGTAAGTGGAAGAGGCTTTAAGCTGCTAATCTGTATCTAGAGCAGTGCTCTTGACTAGTGGGAGCCTGGATGCACTGTAAGAAATCAGCGGTGCTGGGAGGAGAGATTTTACAGCCTGTGATAGCTGTTACCTCACAGGTCCAAGAACTCTTCACTGCCCTCTGTCTTGAATGTGTCCCTGCAGTTTAGTATCTGGAGGTTCTGCCACAATATTAAATGGGGAAAATGTGCTGGGCAGACCACTGGAGTAGCAGAGCGGAATAACCTTGTGAAGGAAGGCACGTGTTGTTGGAATTAGTATTTCACTTAAAGAAAATAAAATAAAACCAAAACCACTAGTAAGCATTCTTAGGTCACTTCTTAAAATTCTGTCTCTGTCAGAGACATAGTCTGTACCAAGCCATCTGCTTTGCTTCTCTGGGCTAGCTGGAGAGAGAGCTTCCCCTTGGAGTGGAAGGCTTTGCTCTGTGCTCTCAGCAAGGAGTCTGCTCTGCTGTCAGAGGTTATTTGCTGTGCAGGCTGTAACCTGATTCCCATGACATAAGGCTTATTTATACTGCTGTCCCCAGCAAGCTGTTGTTCAGGGAGTGTTTCTCAGCCACACAAGAGGGCATGTGAGCCTCTAAGCTTGCTCTCTGGGGAGGATCTTCACCTCTGGGTGCCTAGCAGATGTGTTTGTGAGCTGTTGCCATCTGAGATCGTCTGTTTTTCCACCGCCTTCTTCTGCAGAGGCTGAAGATTACTGTTTGTGATGCGTTTCTCTGAAGCACTTCATCTTCCAAAATTGCCTTCATGGTCATAATGTGATATCTGTTTTTTACCAAGGATCAGATTAGTGATGGGGAAGTGAGGTTTCTCAGGCTGTAATCCTTTGTATCCTTGGGTAGCTAATGCTCTTACTCAGCTAGTGCCTCAGCATCTCTTGGTGTGCAAGCACCTTCATGCAGAGGTGGGTCCTTTTACCCTGGTTGAAAAACCAGGAGGTTATGGGCAGTGAAGGGCATTGGAATGTTCTCTTCAGGGTGGCTAACTGAAACATTGTTGTAGAAATAGCCTACCAAGTCTTTTCTTTTGTGTTCCTGTGCAGGGTGGGAAAGACATCCCTCATGAACCAGTATGTGAACAAGAAATTTAGTAACCAGTACAAGGCTACGATAGGTGCAGACTTCCTGACAAAAGAGGTGATGGTGGATGACAGGCTAGTGACAATGCAGGTAAGGAGGGGCTCTGGTCCCTGCTGCAAGGGCTGCCACACCCCACTTGTGTGGAAGCATCTGCTCTGATGTAGCCCAGACTGGTGTAGGGGTCGGTGTACTGCGTGTGAATCTTGTTTGCACTGAACTTCTATTAGACATAAGTGCTGTTGGCCTTCTCTACAAATTTCTGCATGGGCTGAACAAGGGAATGCACAGATTAAACTGGGTTCGGCTAACAGCAGTGCTGCTAGGCCCTGTTTAAAAAAATGGATTTGGTACTGTCAGTAAACTAGATCTTCTTAGAAAGATTCACTTCCCTAGTGTTCAAGAACTGGAAGGGGCTGGGAAAGGACTCCCTAGGTCAACCATTTGTGTCACCCAAGTCCTGTTGGTGTAGTGTTAACTTGCCAGCCTGCTTATGCCTCTGGTATCTGAAGCTTTCATTTCTCCATGGTGAAACTGACTGCAAGGCAGCAAAAGCTGCAGCCATCAGAGGAGTGTTTGGACTCTGTTGGTATCCAGGTGCATCCAAACTCTGCAGGCAGGTCACCTGCTGACGCTAATACCCAAGTCCTGCTTGCCCAGGACAAGGATATGTCCCTGGCTGAGGCTGAACACAAAAAGGGTCAACTATCTTTAGAAGGTGTTTCTGGCTCTTGATGCTTAGTGCCTACAGAAATCCCCAAGCCTTCAGGTGCTGCTGTCTGCCTAGCTGGGGACTATATATGCCTGGTGGGGAGTTTTGGAATTAATGCCCTAATTGCAGACTGACTGTGTCAGAGTAGAGCTGGCTTATCTGCCCTGTCTTTTGCTCCAGATATGGGATACAGCAGGCCAAGAACGATTTCAGTCTCTGGGAGTTGCCTTCTACAGGGGAGCAGATTGCTGTGTGCTGGTATTTGATGTCACGGCTCCCAACACGTTCAAAACCCTAGACAGCTGGAGGGACGAATTCCTCATTCAGGCCAGTCCAAGGGATCCTGAGAATTTTCCTTTTGTTGTGCTGGGAAACAAGATTGACCTAGAAAACAGACAAGTGAGTACTGGGATTTACTAACCTCCTCTTAAGAAATTGCTGGAGTGGGAGACCTTGAAGAAACACAGGAGGGTTACCTGAGAAGTGGGAGTGGGAGGTGCTTGAGAGTGGCTCAGATGTTGTCTGCCACCTGAGAAGGGTTTCTCCTGCCTGGAGAGGTCAGAGCCCTGTGCACAGCATGCTCCTGCCCACTGGTGGAAGGATTGTGGCAGTTTCCTGGGGAGGTGCAAGGAGAGGAGCTGCTTCTCCTCCCCCAGATGTGCAGAGCAGTTCCTATGGGAGCTAGCCAGTGTTCTGTGGTCTCATCACCCTTGGGCATGGTCCTCCTTGCCCTGAGGCTGGGTCTGTCAGGTGATGGGAAGTGGACTCCTGTGTTCTGTTTCAAGGCTGCAGCTTTGATGTCAGAGCTGCTCAGGTTGGATATGAGGGATCTCTGGCCTTGCCCTGAAAATAAAGCCCCCCGCTGCATTGCAGAAGGTAGTGATGCTGCTCTCTGTCCACCCAGGTCACCACAAAACGGGCACAAGCCTGGTGCTACAGTAAAAACAACATCCCCTACTTTGAAACCAGTGCCAAGGAGGCCATAAATGTGGAACAAGCTTTCCAAACGATTGCACGAAATGCACTTAAACAGGTAGGGAGAGGGCCTGTGTGCAGCCCTGTGCCAGTGCTGTGGGCAGCCTGGGGCTCACCCCTAGCCTTCCCCAGGTCCTTGCATGCTGGGAGCTGTCTGCAGAGCCGTAGCATTAACTCCTCCTTCTCTCCCACTAGGAAACTGAAGTGGAACTTTACAATGAATTCCCTGAACCCATCAAACTAGACAAGACTGACCGAGCAAAGGCTTCTGCGGAGAGCTGCAGCTGCTGAGGGGAGAGGGAGGGGTTGAGCACAGTCCTTCACAAACGAATATCACACTTAGGCCTTCAAACACACAGCCCCTCTTCTGTGTTTAAAATGAAATTACAAAAAAAATTGCATCTCCAGCTGCCAAAATCCACCCTACTCTCATGAGTATCTGAGTCCTGCACTTCAGAGCTCACATCCCCACACCATCCACGTCACACTTCTTGGTAACAGACCTTTCTCTTAGTTTAAAATGGAAACTCTTATGTATGTTTGGAACTGAATCTAATTCCAGGTGTCCAATGGAGAGAAACTGTTTACAGGTAATCTGTGTAACAAGTTACATACATTTTTAACTGTCTAGTGTTTTCCCCTGTGAAGGCTGCAACTGGAAAGGCTGATTACCCATAGTTCATTGCAAGCTCAGCACTCAGTCTGACTAGGTTGAGTTTTGTATGTATCTCTGTTAATGCTTGTTACTTTTAACTAATCAGATCTTTTTACAGTATCCATGTATTATGTAATGCTTCTTTAGGAAAAATCTTATAGTACATGTTAATATATGCAACCAATTAAAAATGTATAAATTAGTGTAAAATTCCTGAATTACATGTTCGAGTACTGAAACACAGTTTGTGTAGAAAGTGAGGAGGACACTTGTGACCTGCAGCGTGCTAGCAACACAGAGTCCAGATAGAGGCAGTATTCTGTACAGTAGAGATGAACTATGTAAGCCTTCTTGTTTTGAGGCCAAAAAGGCTTCATCTTCTGGAAAAATCTGTCTGGCTTCCTTGTATCTAAATTCTCAGATTTGCATAACAGCATTGATATGCACACTGGATTATTGGATTTAAAATTAAATACAGCTATGAAATGACCTCATTTGTTCACCTCCCCTACTGCTTAACTCCTGACATCCTGGAGCGAGCATGAGGAGCCAGAGCTGAGGTGTCCCTGTGGCTCTTTGTGCTGTGGAAGAAGCTCCTCTCACACTTGGGGTGTGGTAGCTGTTTCTTGATGAATGACCTGGACTACGAATCTTCCCTTTCTTCTTACTGACTGCTAATCTGGATGTTTGGTATGGAAAAACTTGGCAATCTAGTCCCTTTCCTCTCTTCCTTTCTTCCTGGTATTTGTTCTTGCATTTGTAGCTTGCTTAAATGGAGCCCTTCTACCTGTTTTCCAGAGGTCTACATTCTAGTACGTAGGCTGAGCTCTTATGTAAAGAAACAAACATGATGCCAATAAACTTAACAAGAACAAACCTCCTTGTTTACTCCTGTTTCTGACTCTTTTTTTTCCTCCACTAACATACTTTCTTTCCTCTGTCCAGTCACCCTTCCAGCAAGCCAGTGCCTGCTAACCAGGACATTTGTGCTTCTTCCTTACTATAAAGTTTGTGCCTTCCAGCTTGGTTTGTGAGAGTGGGGTCAGCCAGCCCTGCTTAGCTTAGGGTACTGCTAGAGAGTTACCCCTCTGCTTCTCTAGAATCTGCTTGCAGGGGCAGGAATGATGCTGGATCAATTCCTCAGTGAGCACAGTCCTTCAGCCCTGTTCTGGGTGTATGTCCTGACAGCCTTTGTGTTTTGGGACAGATGTTAAAGCTTTTGCTGCCCTCCCCTTGGAGGGCTGTGTGAGAGAGCAGGCTCAGCCCTTCCTGCTCACCAGCAAGGCTGGCCTGGGCTTCCTTGGAGTGAGTTGAGGGCCTTTCTGTGGTCCAGACTAGTCAAAGTTAAGCCTTTAATTTTTACACGCTGGGTATGACCCTCTGCTTGCACTCACCAAGGCGGAGCTGACAACTGTACCCAGAGGAAGATGGAAAACAGAATTTAGTGAAATGAGGACAGTTATTTCAAGAGCTTTCTAACAGTTTTTGTGCTCTATATCCTATTTTATGGTGCTGTCCTATCACACTTTTCTCACTTGACCGGGCTTTTGCTGTACACATCAATCTCAAATAACTGCACTAACAATGTGTTCTTGTGGGACTGCTTTTCTGTCTGCATCCTTTTTGAAAGACTTGAACCTTCTGCTCATCTCCATTTAAATTTTTGCTCTGCACTTGTTTTCTGTGGCCACAGCTGGAATGTGGAGAAAGCCAAGCTGGAGGAGGGGGGAACAATAACCCTGAAGTTTTCTGGGAAAGGAGATGGTCTGAACTTTGCAGCCCTCTGCCTGTGTTGGTCTTGGGTGGTGGAGCTGAGGCTGCAAGGGCTGTGGCTGAGCCCTCAAGTGACCCTGTGTTTAATGTCTTTCCAATGAGAAACTGGCAATAACCCATGGCAGAGGGACAGTGCTCCAGATGGGGTAGGACAGCTGTGGGGCTCCTTGCCACAGGATGTTATGGATGCTAAAGGGGAGGGGAGGATTCCATTTGCCACCTACATATCAGTGTTTTTACAGGTGGAAATACACACAAGTGTACAAAAACCAGTGCAGGAGGCAAACAGCATGGGAAGTGGTGCCCTGCTCTTACACTCAGAGGGGTGGTCATGTCACAGATGGGGACTGGTGTTCTGCAAGAATCACTGTCATCGCCGTGGTCTGGAGAATCCTGGGACTGGAGAAGCCATCTGGTCTGACTGTTGCTGCAGGGAACACACACACACACTTAAAACCGCCCCCTGCACCACTGGAGTCTCATGGCTTTTACTTTTGTGATGACCTCTGTTGCTGGTGCAATGACAACAGGTGCAAGAGTGACTTGTTGCTGGGTGAATCCCAGAGGAAACCCGGCCCTGGAGGAGGCTGAGGCAATCAGCTGGTTCATGATGGTGGCTGAGCTCAGGTGTGGTTTTGCTCTTTGCCCAGGTCCTGGCAGGGCATGAGGAAGAGGCCCAAAGAAGGAGCCTGGTGGGCTGAGGGGAGGGAGTCGGTTCCCGAGTTCACTGTTTTAAGTGTAACGAAAAGCTACAACCAGCTCAGGATGGGTGAAGTGGGTGAAGCCGAGCGAGGTCGCGGCAGGGCAGGCAGGTGTGGGACCTGGCGGCGGCGGCTGCTCCCACCAGGGCTGGGACTGCTCAGAAGGCAGCTGTGTTGTGCAAAGTACAAATATGAAAGCTGGGGAATCGCACAACTCCATCTGTGCTGCAGGGGCTGTGTGGGGGGAGAAGTGTCAAAGGAATTCAAGGCGCTGGCACGTGGAAGGCAGCACGGAGGCGCCAAGCTGCGAAGCCCGGGGCAGGAACGCTCCCGCATGCCTTGGCAGTGGCGCCTGGCTGGGCTTTGGGGCTGGAGCTGTCCTGCACTACAGCCTGCCCTGAGCCCCAGCACGAGGCCTCCTGCCAGCCCAGCACCTGCAGCCGCAGCCACTGCAGTGGGCTCGGTGCCAGCCCCATCCCCAAACACCTGGAGCCCCAAACGGCTGCCACCACCACCAGCCCCAGTGCCCCAGCCCCAGGTGTGCAGGGACCCCCACCCGGCACACAGCCCGGGGGGCCTGGAGGGAAATACGTGATACAAACACAAAAATATGCTCGGGTTTCTATTTGATATACCAAATGTTTTTAGGCAAACATGGGTGTGTTTGCTGTTGGCATACTCAAATACATTTACACCGACAGGAATGTGTGTATGGATTTATTTACCAGGACACATCTTTTGGAGAGCAGATCAGCAGGGGAAGCCCGAGAGCACAAAGAAGCACAGGCACGAAGTTGTGTGTGTGTGAATTGCTGTGTTACATAGGCAAATCTCCCAAGGCTCAGAGACAGAGCACGAGTCAGTTACAGGTTTCTGTTTATGAGACGTATGTGGTTGCAGCCTTACCCATGTACACACATGTAGCATAAAGTATATCTTCATATACATACATATGTACTCAGAGAAGGAGAAAAAATTATCTCACACATAGATATAGTTACACCCATATATACTTTATATATTTACATAGAAAATTTAAATATTAATTACATGAATATACACATATACAAAGGTGTGAATGTCTGTGTATATTGCTGCCCCTGTACGTGGAGAGACAGAGATGATCACACACTTTCAAACATATTTTAAATTATTTTATACATATATGCTTGTATTTTTATGGGTGTGGGTTTTTTCTCTTTGTTTACACATACAGATTTTTCTTACTATTTATACACTTCTCTGTGTCTATTTTATATATATTTAAATATTTTAATATAGTTGTATATTATTTCTTTATTTCTGTCTGTTTTTATATAAAAAGGGTCATTTACATGCAGCTCTGTGTGTGTAGTTTAGCTATTTTTATATTTCTTTGAGAGAGGAGAGAGGGAGGCAGAGAAACAAAATTAAAGAAAATACAGACACATAAATAAATATCTAAATAAATTGGATGTAGAGGTGGCTCTGGGAACATTCGGGTGTGAGTTGGGAGGGGGAATGACTGGCTCCCGTATACACATGCATGCTTTCCAGACAGAGAATATTTGTCCAGATCAATACACGCACACACATACACACTGTATATGCATCCCAGATTTTATATGCGGGGGCAGAAGAGAGGGTGGGAGAGACCACAGCCTCACACACACACAGATACCCCACATGCAGTTCTACAGGGGGAAGGATGTGGTGGGAGTATTTTTTACCATGCTCTGTGTAGGTCTTTCTCTCCGTCTTGGGGGGAAAAGGAAAAGATGGGAAGAACGGTAGAAGACACACACACACAATTAGTTACATATATAAGTAAATGTTTAAATAACTGGCTGGAGATATGGGGAATGCTCTGTCTGTGTGTGCACAGTGCATGTGTGCTTCACATTTGTACACATGCACATATGTGTGCGTGTGCGTGTGCGTGTGTGTAGCAAGAAAAAGACAGCAGCTCTCAATCTCACTGCACATATATGCATATGTGTGTATCTAATTATATATGTAATAATATACAGAATTATGTATTCATATGGATATATGGCAAAAGATACTGTGTGTTAGTGTGAACACTTGGCAAGTATACACATACACATACACATACACATACACATACACATACACATACACATACACATACACATACACATACACATACACATACACATACACATACACATACACATACACATACACATACACATACACATACACATACACATACACATACACATACACATACACATACACATACACATACACATACACATACACATACACATACACATACACATACACATACACATACACATACACATACACATACACACACGCATAAGTATACACATACACATACATATACACATACACATACGTATACATATACACATACGTATATGTATACACACATATACATGTACA
>WAAE01023781.1:0-14666 GCA_013400495.1 Nicator chloris
CAGTGACTCTGCCACCTCCCTGGAGAGTCCATTCCAATGGCTAATCACCCTTTCTGTGAGGAAATTCTTCCTAATGTCCAACCTAAACCTCCCCTGGAGCAGCTTATGTAGGACATTTAGACATTTCTGGCTGAAAATGGCAGGTGTCAGCTGTAAGTAAAAAAAAAAGCACAGCATACAGTGAATTTTTTAATCTGTGTTGCCATACAGTGTCTACTACCTGGAAAAATGGGTAAGAAGAGAACAAACTGAAATTTCTATAGGCCTTCCACAGAAGCATTCATTTCACAGCCTAAGCATTACAGATTATTCCAACTTGGTTTCACAAAACTAATAATTCTGAGAATAAAGGGAATAATATTGTTTTATTTGCAACTGCAAAAGAGTTATATGAGTAACAATTACGCTCTAATTCAAAAGATAAAATCTTACTTCCAACCGAAAAAGGAGCTTGACTGTGAGGCACTGATGTAAGTCTCATTCTAGGAGCGAAGTATTGAATAATCATGTTTTAATAAGCAGACCTGCACCATCTATTGGTCTGTCATTTCCCTAAATACCAAAGAGGTTAAACTTAGTTTGTATAAGATGCTATGAAATAGGCCGTAGTTTGTGCAGAGAAGAGGTTTAATGCAGTGAGGAGGTCAGTCTTAATAGGTATCATTAAATAAAACAGCTTAACTATTTCAAATACAAACTACAACTTCATCAGTGTACCCATATGTTGCTCTGGAAGGTTCTTTCAGAGAACATGAAAAAGGAATTTATAAATTAGTACATAACGATATGGCATCAGCTAAATCTGTAATATATGATGAGCCTCAAAAGATTTGTGTTTCTTACTGCCTGTAGAAAGCATCTTTAACCAGACTATACAATCCTCTACAATGAGAGACCATTTTTAAGACCAGACAAGCAGAAACTTTTGTACTAAAGCAAAAAAAAAGATTCTTGCTAAAATCCTAGTCGATGTAATTGTTAGAAATAAGGCAAGAAACTTTGAAAGCCAAAAAAAGCATGAGAAACCAGAAATGAAACCAGCCAAACGGACAGCTATATATTGATCTACAGGAGCTCTCTGTTACAATCTGCTAATAAACCCTCTTGTAAATTAATAAAATGCCTTTCTTCTACTGTATCATTTGCAGTCTACCAAGATTGATCCACTGGAGCCAGCCTGCAGATATCTGGGCTTTCAGAGAGACAAAGGAAAACACAGGACCATCTAAGAGGGCCAACTGTCTGTAAAAACATTCAGCTGCTACTATGAATCATTTAACTGAGAAAGGTGAAAAAACAGGATATATTAAAAGAAAATGCTTCTTTCTGTACTCAATTAAAATTTTCTTGGAATTATAAAAGTGGATTTATTTTTAGTTTTTAAATTGACCAAATGATGGGAAGTTTCACACTGCTGACCACAAGTTTTGTAAATTCTCAAGGAAAACCCTACAGTTCCCATGGTTGTAACGCCATGATCGCAATCCCATCGGTTTTCCGAACTAAAGACATGGTAATAGATATAATTCTGAATTTATTTCTTATGGAATTTATTTCTGCATTTTCCCACAGTACTTTAAAGGAACCTTTTTCATTTCATTAATTTCACTAAAATATCCATTGCCTTAAAATAGTAAGTTTACCTTTAATAACACAGCAGAATAATTAAAACTTTGATAGAAATAAAAAAGAAGTCTTTGTATGAAAATACACTGGTTGCTCATAAGAAATAATGCATATTATTATACCAATATGTTCTGCAAGTATTATCCAATTCAATTTTGGATAAGCCAAGAGAAATCACTAAAAAATCACACTGCTCAAACAAATAAGTTAGTTTACAAAGCAGCAAGGAAAAATGAAACCACAACTTCATCTTTCAGTATATAGGCCTAATTCTGTACCTGGTTTGCTGTCATCCCCTTGGACAAGTAGATATACTCCCTTAATTACTGAGATTTTGAAATAAAAAGGCAACTATTTTTGCGTATTAATTCCCAGTTACAGTTACAGTGATTAAATTCTTCAAAGTTCTTTGGAAATCTGTATTTCCTATTACATAATTCTTTCGGAAAAAGGTGATTTAATGAAATGTAAAAGTAAGTATTAGAAAGAAGGCATAAGATATGTCAATTTATGGATATAGCTGCTGCAACATATCACATTCACTTCGAGCATTTGTCAAGTAAAACATCTCAAAATATTTTTCAAAGACACATTCATGCCCAACTTCAGTCTAATATTTGAAGGACCATAACCATTATTTCTTTGGTGTGTATTTACGAATGCCAGCATGTCCCCATCCAGGCCCAATTTTAAATTATCTACTCTTTGCATCGCATTAATTTGAGTTCTATAGATCCTACAGCCTTATTGATACTTCTCATTGGCTGTTGCATTAAGAGACAATACAGGGATCTTATGGTCAAAGATGTTCTGAAATATCTGAGAGCACCAACATGTATATGTTTCACGTTCTATGTATTATAAAATTGAAGGCAGCAAGCACAGCCCACATGCAAAGTGCCCCCTTGTGGTTCCAAGCAGGTAAACTCAAAGAGATTTAAAACACAATGAATGTTTCAGTAGTTTCTGATGTGTAATTACACGGTTTTAGGAAAACAGTATTGATTATTATTCAGTGTAGAATTTTTCTGGCAGCAAATACTACTAATGGCATTTCTTTCTCCTATCTGCACATCCCAGTTGGCAAGTGCCAGCTGTCTCTGTAATGGATCATGTCTGAAGCAAACAATATCTGCACTACAGCAATGACACAGCTACTGCACATAGCTTTGACCATTCAAGACATGATTGTCCTGTCCTTTCCTGACACGACACCTTTGCTATACTGGGAAAAAAAAAATTGGCATTCCTTATTCAAAATGTTGCTTTAAATTTTATTTTTCCAATAAAAATTAATCTCAGTAGAAGAGAGGTTTGCTAGAGTAACTAATGACAGGCAATAAGTATAAATCAGCTCAAGGGGAAATAATGGCCTGAAATAATGAATAATGAAATATTTTTTGGATCTGAATTAGAACTTTAATTCTAGTCTCCTATACAGTATTTCTTCTACCTCACTGGGATGTAGAACTTTCATTATCAAAGGCAAAAAATCGTCCAAGGTAAATAACAGCCCAGCATTCTCAAGCAAGAGAATTGAGACTGAATCAGCAATCCATAGTTTTCTTTCCTGCTCATTTACAAAAAATCCAAAAATTAAAAGGGAGTTTTCTCAAAATGAAAGACTAAATAGTAACACACACACAAAAAAAAGACAAATGAACAATAAATACCTTTTTGGCCTTGGTTTTTTTTTCGTAAGTCTCTGATAATGGTTTTCTTTTTTCCTGAGTGGTGTCTTTGGAGAACAAATATTCAAACTCAGTAGTGTCAAGTATATCAGGTTCTTCCAGTGATTCCCATAATGTTGGCATAGTAGTTTTCCTATAAATGGAAAGGTAATAATAAAATTTCTAGACGTTATGAGAAACCATAACAGCTCTAACCATAATAGATGAAAATCCATGGTAGATTTAAACTCAAAGCAACACAGAGAGCAATCCTTTTCTATACTTTGCTCTTGTAAGGAGTCAGGAAGTCTTTCTATTAGTTTTTGTTATTAGTTTCAGCTATTCAGTCCACGCCTGCCAGACTATCGAAATGTATCATTCGTATTGTACTGTTCTCTGTGCAACAACGGCAGCTTGTGCAAATACATGTCAAGAGATTTCTGCCACTTCAACCAGGATTAGAAGTACTTCAATGTCAGCTTTTTTGAGAAATTCCCAGTAATCTGTTTAGACCTATAAAAATAAACAATATCAACAAATAGTGAACAAACTTTATTCCAGTATATCTTAAGAGCATTTGGGGCAATTTGTATAGGACTTGATTTACTTCATGTTACCCACAGATGTTGTATGCTCATATTTATCCTCGTTGCAGTTCTGAGACACTAGAGTAATTATATGGCTTATAGTTTGGGAGACCAGCCAGTATTCTTCTCCATTCAACCAACTGCAAATTTTAAATGTGGATTATCTTTCCTTCTTTTTTTGTCTTCCAAGAAAAGATTTCGTTTTGGATCAGCTGGGAGTTTGTTTACAAAATCTTCTAGTTTTATCTGGATTAGGGGAAAATAATATGTAGTGTGACAAACATTGTACATCAGTTCTGAAAGGGATTTGTTTCAAACTTTCAATGTTTCAGGAAAATATATGGGACAAAACTTCTGAGTGTTCTTGTCTGTTTATCAGTAGAAGGTGGGACCACTTCTTCCAGCAGATGTCACTAAAAGGCAGTGAAATTATTTGCAATTAAAAAAAAGTGATGAAAACCAATATAAAATACAAATGGCTGATGTCACTAAATGCAGATGAAATATGCAACAAAATGGAATACCTACCAATTCAAAAGGAACCGATTATTTTTTTTTTTTTTTTCAAATTTAGGAATTTTTTTTCTACTTAATATTTAACTGTCTACTATCGTGTATGTTTAAGGAACTTTTCATTTTTTTCTATTAGCATCTGCTGATACAGGATATTTCATGCCACAGGACATGCTTAGAGCCGCACAGCATCGCTCTTGCTGATATTAGCTATCGTGTTAGCAACCCTGAAGAATGAAGGATTCTTTCTGGCTCTGCAACAAGAAGTCCTGGACAGCTTCTGATCTGAGCAGTAAACCCTTGAAGAAATTTCCAGCTCTAATACAGATCATGAAAATGCTGGACCATTACATCTGGTGACCAGTAGTTCCATCAGAATGCAATGAATTATACCTTACCTTCCAAAAGCTTGGTGAACCGGCACTTTTTCAAGAAGAAAACTTTTATTTCATTGATTCAATAGGAAGAATTACAATAAAGTTTATTTATGGACCAACTATTTATTCACTCAGAAACAATTATGCCAAAGAAATACTGGGAAAATAAAATCAAAATGTTCAAGCCTCCTGCTCCAAAACATTTCAATTCTGAAAAATTTTAATTTTCAGAAAATTTTAATTCTGTTTAGTTCTGAAAAAGTAAGGCTACACAACTGACATTTCACTAATTTCTTTGTTCCTGTCAAATATTTTATATAAAATATTAACAACATAAAATGTTTTATTACACCAGAATAATGGTACTTTCTCATCAAAATAAGTTCAGAGCTGTAAAGTAAAATAAACCTCATATTTATATCCACTTATCTGTAAATATTTACTTCAAAAGTGTTTAAATACAATAGAGAAACACAAAAATAAGATATTATCATATTAAATAATTTAAATAAATACACAATTTATAAAAATCATTATTATAGGACAAATAAACTAAAATAATTTCTAAAAATTCAGTGTATTACAATATATAATATAATCATTATATAATACTGCATGTAATATACTGTGTGTATATATTGTATAGCAATATAATATTATAATGTGTTGTGACTGTAGGCCATATATAGTAATATAACTTAACTTATTAAAATGTTTAAATTTATCATCTTGGTAGCTGCTGCTAGGTGAACATAATTTTGAACACAGATAAGAATGATTTGAACTTTAAGATCAAAATAATAATGTAATTTCACTACTTGCATTAACGCAGGACCTGAATTAATGAACAACTCTTCATTAAAATAAAATAGTCTGTGTCACTTAAGCATCCCCCAAAAATCCTTTCTGATCCATCCCTCCTAATGAGCTCTATGTTACAGTAATAAACAAAAGAAGGAAAGTCAGAATAAGTCAAGTACAAAAGAGCAGCTGAGTAGCTGTGGCAGTAAGGTATTAATACTGGTTCAGAAAGTGTCATTGGGAGAACTGCTTTTCTCCTGTCAGCTAAATAAACAGGTAGCATAAAGACTGTAGGATCATTTCAAAAAACCTGGCCAAAAATTGTTTATTTATGCCGGTTTGCCAAATGACTACTAACAAACTAATCAATAAAGCAGTATATTTCGTAGTTACTTTGGATTTGGTACAACAGAATACACTACTAGACTACTGTTACAGAACCATAGAATGACCTGGGTTGAAAGAACCTTGAAAATGATCTCATTCCAACCCCTTGCCACAGGCAGGGACAACCTCCACTAGACCAGGCTGCGCAGGGCCCCATCCAATCTGACCTTGAACACTTCCAGGAAAGAGGCATCTGCAGCTCCTCTTTCAGTGCCTCACCACTCCCAAAGTAAAGAATTTCTTACATTCCATCTAAATCTACCTCCTCTGCTCCACAGATGCTACCTGATACTGGGCGTTGCCCCAGCTCATGTGCAGGACCTTGCACTTGGCCTTGTTTGCAGTCCCACTACTCAAGCATATCAAGGTCCCTCTGGATGGCATCGCTCCCTCAAGCACATTTGGGATTCTATCCCTGCACTAAATCACAGTAAGGTGGGTTGTTTTTTTTTTTTTAATTTTATACTTTTTTTTTTTAAGCTGTAGAGGTCTCCATCAGTACTGAGACTTGTCCATAATGGACTTTTCATGCTACTGGTTGCTGAGCTGCTTTTGTTTATACATATGCTTTACTCTTCCTGCTCTGACAGAATTATATACAGATATTAGGTTCCAGTTTAAGTGTTTCCAGTTTCTAGAACTGGAATCACAGAGGATGACACAATATAGTTCTCTGCAAATAGGATCACATTAAGTGACTGGAAAACAAAAATGAAACTGAATTCTCACCTGACTAGACTTTAATATTTCAATTCTATTTCTAACACAGACTTCATTTTAAGGAAAAAAAACTTTCTAATCTCTTGGCTATCCTTTTACTTTTTAGTGCTAAATCTGGGAAGCATCCTGTCACTATGGTTATCCATGCAGTGCTTGAATTACTGGGAGAAAAAGCCTAAATAAAACATCTTTTTGCTATGATGCAAAAAGTTTTCATTTATAATACATATAATTTTAATTTAAATATGGTATTTTAAAACAACTTATTTTTTCAGACTTCTAGAACCGACTCAGGTTTTTTTCTAAAACTTTGTAAATCCCATGTCTCTACATTGGCCTGTAAGTAGCAACTCTAAGTCCAAGAAAATGTATTTTACCTGTTATCTTGCAATTGTATTCGTGTCCAGTACAAAGGCTTCATGGGACGGCCAGGTTCAATGGCAGGTTTTCGAGGACCTTGGTTTGAAGATAAAGTGCTATTAAAAAAGAACCCAGGCCCAGGAGGTGGAGGGGGTGGAGGTAACCCAGATCCAGGCAGTGGAGGAGGAACAGGAGGTCCTAGCCCTGGAAGCGGTGGTGGTGGCGGTGGTGGTGCTGCTTGAAAATTCCTACAGCCTTCAGAAAGTGGAGGTGGCAGTGGTGGAGCAGATCCAAACTGAGATGTCAGTGAAGTCGGACCCATTGGCAAAGGTGGTGCTGGAGGAACTACAGTGGACAGTGAAGAATCAGGAAGGGGAGGAGGTGGTGGTGGTGGTGGCGGAGGAGGCAGCATTTGTTTTGGTTGACAAGACAAGACACTTTCTGATGACTGTACATTGTAATTGTCCTTATTTTCACTCTGGGCAGATATACTATGTGTCAAAGAAGAAATATTAAGCTTTTTGGGTACTATTTGGTTATTTTTCACAGCTCTGTTTTCTTCTTCACTAGGCTTTATAAAAGTTTCTCTGTCAGTCTGTATACATACATTTCGGTATGCCTTTGGTGGGTTATCATCTTCAGTAGAAACACCAACATCCTTTGCTTTTTCATTCCTTCTGTTTAATTTATTATCAAGTTCATTCTTCAGATATGCAATGGTTTCCTCAAGCTGAGCAGTTGAGACAGCGTGTTCTCCACGAATATGGAATACCCTGAGTTCAAACTGAGACTGCAGAGCAACAAGAAAAAAACTCTTAGTGCAAATATCTTTCTGAAGTATTTTGTAGTCTATTAAAAATCTTCAAATTTAAACCATGGTCTTACATTGAGCAAAGTGGGAAACACTTCCCTTTCCCAGTTCTAAATGGTTTTATTGCAAGCTATTACATAGTTGGACAATTACTTATCTTTGAAGAAATGTAAGTAGGGTGCATTTTAACAAAATATAGTTTGTAAGGAAAAATCTAGAACATCAATTTGGACAAACTCTAAGTTGTACATTATCTTTAAGTAGACTTACCAGTTTTTAATTGAATGCAATAATTAATGATATATTATGGAAAAAAAGTAACTTTTTCAAATGTTATTCTATTTAATGGCATGAGTTAATTGCTTACTTAATTTCATAAATATGTCATATATACATATAGAGAGAGAGATAACAGGTTAGGAAGTAAAACATAGATTAAATGCAACAGAGGTTGAAATTCGTTCCAGATAAAACCTTAAATAAAGTAATATCTCAATCTATTAAGTGTTATCATCAATAAAATTCACAGAGGTACACAAATTCTTCAAGTTTATTTCTATTATTAGATATATTTTAATCTACAATTCAGGAAAATAAACATTAGAACGAAGAGAATCAAGAGGATTTCACTGGATAAGGAAGGAAGGAAGGAAAAAAACCCCACTTCTCTTATTCTCACTTTTCTTTACATATGTCAGAAAGAGGCACAGAAATATCTCCTTTAAAAAATCCAATACAATCCAATACTGCTATTCCAGGTTATTAGGTCCCTACAAGTTATTTTCCATTATGCCATGACACTATCAGGCATCTGCCTGATATTGCCATGATTCTTTGCAAGGCAATGACTCCTGAAAGAGAGTTCTTGATGGTTCTTTCAGGATCCCTCTGCAAAAGGGAAGCCAAGCTTTTAACAGAAACAGCTAATGAGCTGTGATTTTCCCAAATTCCTACAGGCACAGGAATTTAGACTTAAAATTCCCATGCAGTGCTTGTCAGAAGCGACAACGTGGCACTACTTACTATTCCAAATTGAGTTTAGAGCATTAATTAATATGCATCCAAGTCATCCACGTGTAACTCAGTGTGGCAAATACAATGCAATAGTTGTGATTTTAGATTGTAAAATGAAGCTTGACTAGATATGCAAACAAGATACTCATACTTACAGGAGTATGATCAGCTTGAATTCTAATTAATTTCATAAGATAAAATCCAAAGTTAACAATCTGAAAACACTGGGTACAAAATGCTCTTTTACACTGGCAAGTGTAAAAGGTGGGAAATCAAGTTTAAAGTCTTGCAGAGAGAATCAAACAGATTTGCATTGGAAACAACCCAATTTCTATCAGTTTTATAGACTACTCAGAACAAATACATACAACAGAAGACATTTAGTTAGCTTTTTTCCTTTTCCTACTATTTCTCTATTGGCACTCATTTTCATTATTATTTAAATTCAACTATCACAAGATTTTCTGTCATTTGAATTGCTCCAAAGAAATTGCCTTTCTTTCTAAACTTGGCTTACTGATCCATAAATGAGGTAATGAAGGAAGTTTGCCTTAAGGAATTTAACTGTTGGGGTTTTTTTTTTTTATCATAGTACTTTGCTGCTACTGGACATCAAAACTCCCTCACAGAACAATTTACTTTGAACGTTAAAGATTTTCCCAGCAGTAAATCTGAAGCCACCTTAAAAACACACTGTAAAACAAGCACAGTTATCTAACAAAATTATTTATTACATTTAAATGGGCACAAAAGCAACTGTGTTAGTATTATAAGACTTTCCAAATACAGATCTCCAGTTTTAATATACAATATAAAATTGATAGTTTAAAGTCAAAATTATATTTGAGGTGAAAGAATGAAAAGCAAGAAAAAGCATAAAACTTTCAGCATAAAATTTTCAGAATTATTTTCCCTAACTTGAAAAAACCCCACAAACAAGAATTAAAGCTAAAATTACTAAGCATTAGTAATTACAAAAAATAAGTATTCTTTATTCTAAATAAGTAATCTTCTATTTAGTAATAAGTAATAAAACAAATTTTTTACTTTAATTACTTTTCATCTCAAAGTAAGTCTTATTCACCAAAGTAAGATTACCTTATATACCTATGATAATACTTTGAACAAAAGTGTCAAGAACATGAATATTAATATGTACTCTTTTTATATATGCATAAATAATACATACCTATTCTTAATAATGGTCTGCTTCCTGGAACATATTTCTTAAAATGAGATTAAATGCTCTAAAGTCATATGATGAAGCAAAGGGAGAGCAAACATCATCAGAATGTAACAGTTTGGTCACAACTATTTTAGGCAAGATAAAACGGAAAAATATTTCAGCAGGGAACAAGATATTTGATGGAGGGAAGGTATGGGAAGAAGGCTGGAGGAGCAGAAGATACTAGAAAGCAGCTGAAATTAAAGCTTAGAAAGCCACCCTATGCGTGAATGCACATGATTTATTTCTGAAGAAGGGTATAGCATTTTAAAACCTATCAAAGAAAATTTCTGTAAAAATTGCTGTATAAAATGAAAGCAAGACACTACAAAGAACAATGTGGGAGATGTTCATCAGCAAGCTTTAGATAAAAAGTTTTTCTTCATTTGAAAATTCCACTTGCCACTTTGCTGCCTGGTATAGAAGCCTGGTTGCTTGCTTCCCAGCAGCACTCATTTAAGAAATCTGGATTGTACAGCTACATTCAATACCAAATTAACTATTGCAAGGAACATATTTCTATTCCCCTGACAATTTCCTCTTCTTGCAGCACTAATCTGCTTTTTCAGAGAGTATCAAATTAAGCCCTCAAGCCTCGGTCTGTTGAGGTTCTCTGGCTTTCCATTGTGTCAGTGACTCTTGCCAGTCAGTCATTGACACATTACTCCCTCTCCTGTACACACATTCACACAGAATTGACAGCTGCCTAAATTTCCATGACAGTAGAGATACATTTTTTCCAGGTTGCTGCCACAAGTACCATATTTGAGGCATAAATGTTTAAATAAAGCCTTATTACTATTTTCTCGTCATACTGCTAGCTTAAAAGAAAAAGCCCTCATGTGCTGAAATAAGATTTCAATCATCAATTTGGAAGTATCTCTTGAATATCTTAAGCCTAATCCATACAGAAATGTGCTACTGCAAAAAAGTTACCTTACTTTGGTACAATCTTTCTTGCACTAATTGTCAATATTACATAGGCAAACAATACTATGCTATTAAGCTGAAGTACACTGTTAAAATAAAGAATTCACAATAATTTTATCAGACAAGGAAACAGTCTGAAAATACATGCTACAATTCAAGAAGGAGCACTGCAGTGTACATAGGCACAGGAGGGACCGATCAGTGGTATGGCAATTCTAAGGGAAAAGGATCTGTGAAGGACAGCACATCACAGACGGATTGAGTCAACCCTGTATTAGGATAAAAAGAATTGTCATATGCAAAAAAGTCATCTTTGTGCTTTATGCAGCACTAAAAGCTGTGTGTATTTTCAGTTTAAGAGAAATTCTGTCCCTGTGTTCATGATCACTGTTACTGAAATTTGGGGCAGCTCATTTGGTCTTCATTTTCTAGGTTAAATCAACAATGCCTTTTATCTCCACCTCACCCTCACTGCATAATGCTCCCCTTGCTTCCTTCATTTCTTTCTCTTTCCATTGCTGAAAAATACTTCCAGTAAACCCTTAAATTTCCTTTGCAAGATGCGTGATTCAGCTTGAGTGTTGTCAAATGCCCGTTTCTATTCTGAATTCTAAAACTAGCCTTCCTGGCTAATGTTCCTCTTCTTCCTTTCTTCCACAGATCTCTGCTTCCACCCAATACCCATTTTGAAAAGGTTGAATAAACAGGCAGTTCTGTCTATACTTCTTGATAAATTGTCTTTTGCTTCCAAACCTGCTTTTGCTCGGAATGCAGGCTTTTTTGCACCTCTGATTCTGAGTAAAGAAGGTTCTTGCCCATTTTGCTTTTCAAGCCTCACTAGGGGAGCTGTACTTACAAATTAATTTCTTTAATTTGTTGAGATTTGTCTGGTATCTGCCATTGAAATGGACATGATCCATTTTCCTTGGGTAAAATCAATTCACCAAGCAAGTGACCCAGCTGACTCTCAGATCCCTTGAACACAGACACTTATATTTCAGCTTAGAAGGCCTGTGTTACCCTCTTCTGAAAAAATTACTTCTGTTAATGGGTAAAATAAAAGCCACCCCTAAAGAAAAAAATTACTCCTCTTCACTAAAATACATGGTAACAGAGGATTATGCAAATATCAAAAAATACTAATACACTGTAACCTGGAAAACAACAGGAGTGCTTGGATTGGCTTTCCAGTGCCTTCCTGTTCTCTCCCTTTACACCCATCCCTCTGCTGTAGATTTCCAGCAACCTCCTTTTGGCACCTGCTAAGTGACTTGACACGACACAGAGAAAAAAGGCAAGATGTATTTTCTGACAATGCCAACAACTCAGCCTTGGTCCCATGGGGCCCAGGAAATGATGAAGGTTATGCTCAAGGAAGAAAAATTCCAAATATTGAATCAATGTACAATATTGCCATTAAACCTTACAGAATCAGATGATAAATCAAAAATCACGAAAGCCAAAGACTAAATCCTCTCATTCATGTAACTGACAGGTTGTCTAAATGTCTATCACATGATAATGTGGATGGACACGGACAAATCTCAATACCAATGTGACAGCTTTTCTCTGTGCTCTGATACGTGAAAGATTACAGTCTCATATAATACAGTCAATATAGTCAATTACAGTCAATTAAATGCAATCAACTGAAGTATATTTGTTGTTGTTTTCCTTCTTTAAGTAATGTGATTTTATATGCAAAAAAACTTTTTAACCATGACACAGAACTGTCACTGTGATACGAAAAGCTGTAGAACAACTCGTATGTACGAACACAAGGAAAGTATAAATTTCTACAGCAATCTACATTCAAAAAACAGTTACTAACTTATTAGCCAAGACTTACTTGCACCATAAATGTTTAAAAATCCTGAGAATTTTAACAGTAAAACATAAAAAAAAAAGTTCTCTAAAACACTGTTCACAGCAAACAATTCTGCTTTGAAACTAGCAAGTTCATGCTCCACTGTCAATGCCTAATACTTTTTCACTGGTGTTTACAGTGTAATTCTACTCTGAAAAGTGACTGTGTAAAACTGACACATATTTAATGAACAAAGCTGGTCTAGGTATATCAGAGACAGACCTCTTCTTTAACTGAGAAACACACTTTTACAAGTTTTCACTCTAATTAGAGTGGAAAAATAACATATTAGAGAGAAAGTGAGCTCGCTTTTATTCCCTTCTCTGACTTTTATACAGATATTGTTACATCTAATTAGTTACTTATGCCAACACATGAAAATAAAAAAAGTGGAAACAAAGAAGACACAAAGAATCCAGGGATATAGTTAGTAGATGTGGCTATGTTCCAGTGAGAAGGATAGTAAAAAAGGGGAAAAAAAATAAATTACTGATTACTGAGTTGCCAATGAAAAGCTTTTTTAATATACTTTACAGCTTTTTTTCTTAATAATATTTTGGCCGTCAAAGTAGTGTGCACAGAAAAGAGAGGAAAAACAAACTTTTCAGAGAGAGCCTCTAACTTGGTTTTGTTCATTCTAAGTAATTTAATCTTCAGTTTTTGGAAGAGTTCACACTTTTTTATTCTTCTATTGTGTTGACAAAAGAAAAGAAGCTCTTTTGTGTTGAATCTCTGTCCTTGAAAAAACATACATTTGTTTTAGATTTTAACAACAATCAGAGATTTAGCAAAGGATTTCTCCACAGGGAAAAAAAGTTGAACCCATGCCAGTTTACATAAAAATAAAAATTCCTCTCTAACAAATACCTCAACAAACATAACCATTACATATGGTATATCATCATCAAGGGCACATAGTAAGGATTGTTTCTATACCTCACAGTAAAAAAGTAGTGACTGACCATTCTCAAACATAAATATTTGTGTAGGCAATGCATACAGAGTCCAATCCTCTTTCCAATTTAAAAATAATAAATACACAGCTTTCTAGAGGAAATGTACCAAAAGTAGTTGGGACAAAAGGCAAACAAACACCCCCTCCCCCAGCTATTTCCTATTGTCCTTTAGATCCTCTAGACTCAATATGTACAAATAAACTGGCCAAAGGCTGACAGTAGAATACACTGGGAATAGGAATTGAATCAGGCACATGGAGTGACCCTTGGGTGTCCTAGGATCAGGGAGCTGGACTTGATGACCCTCATGGGTCTCTGTAACTCAGCACATCCTGTGCCTTTGGGATTCTGATTCTTTCGCACTAGGTCACGCTTCCAGTGACCTCCTAAGCGTAAGGTAACAAACACACTTCCATTTTTATCACTATCAGAAGAGTATGGAGAGCCATGCAAAGCAGATCTGTGACACAAGGACACTGTAGATGTTTTCTGACCAGGACCATGTATTTTAAGAGACTTTTTTGTACAAGATACAAACTGCCCCTTGCATTATGGGCTGCACACAATCCTATATTCTTTTAAGCTCCAGCATCTTCTCTTGCTGCTCTTTGTGGACTTTCCGTTGTGTCTTAATGTTCTGTGCTCTTTTCCATGCTCTTCACAGAGTGATCTCCACGTTGCCTTAACCTTTGCTTTTCTCATTCTGATTACCTTGTGTCTGTTCTGTAAATGTTTCTGTCAAGTAACATTAATCTTGGTATTGTTTCCTGCACATATACATATCCTTCCTTCCGTCCTTTCATGCTTAAGAACTACCATCCA
>WAAE01023782.1:0-10857 GCA_013400495.1 Nicator chloris
ACAGAGCCTCCTGGGGATGTCCCATTCACTTGCCATGAGCCGTGGGGAAACCCCCTGCTGCCCGAAGGTTGCTACACTGTAGCAGCTCACGTGCTGCTGACTCTCCATGGCAGGGAGCCACCCCCTGGGGTAGCCTCAGGGGCTACCACAGGATGGTAGATGGTGTCAGGGGCAGGATTTTATCCAGGAGGAGGCAGAGTACTGCTGAGCCGCTTGGATGTTCATAAATCTGTGGGACCAGATGGGATCCATCCCAGGGTAATGAGGGAGCTGGCAGATGAGCTTGCGAAGCTGCTCTCCATCATTTACCAACAAACTTGGCTTACTGGTGAGGTTTCACATGATTGGAAGCTGGCCAAGGTGACGCCCATTAACAGGAAGGGTAGGAAGGAGGATCCTGGTAATTATAGGCCAATTAGTCGGACCTCAGTACCCAGTAAGGTGATGGAACAGTTTATATTGAGTGTCATCACGCAGCACTTATAGGATGGCCAGGATATCATACCAAGTCAGCATAGGTTTAGGAGGGATAGGTCATGTTTGACCAACCTGGTGGCTTTTTATGACCAGGTGACCTGCCTGGTGGATGTGGGAAAGGCTGTGGATGTTGTCTATTTGGACTTCAGAAAGGCCTTTGACACTGTCTCCCACAGCATACTTATTACGTTAGGCTGTGGGTTGGAGACAGAAGCACAACACAGTACACACCGAGGGTCATCAGCAAACAGTCTCTTTTATTGTCCAAACCTTCCTTTTATAGGGAGTTTGAATTTCCCAGGCTTGGATAGCCGATTGGTTGGGAATCTCTGCACCGCCCTGATCTCTGGCCAGTTATGTGTCTGCATCCAGGGCTTAGATGGGATTGGCTGAGGTCTCTGTTTGAGTTATATTGTTCACCTAGGGATTTGTTTCTAGAACAAGCCAGGTTAGTCTAATTGGATTTGTTATGATCAGATTTATTTTGTCCAGCTACAGACTATTGATCGCTCTAACACATACTCCTGGAAAAGTTGGCTGCCCAAGCCTTGGACAGGTGCACTCTTTGTTGGGTTAAGAACTGGCTGGAGGGCAGGCCCAGAGAGCGGTGGTGAATGGTGCTGCATCCAGCTGGCAGCCAGTCACTAGTGGTGTCCCTCAGGGGTCTGTGCTGGGGCCAGTTCTGTTTAATATCTTCATTCATGATCTAGACAAGGGTATTGAGTCCACCATCAGTAAATTTGCAGACACTAAGCTGGGAGAGTGTGTCGATCTGTTGGAAGGTAGGAGGAGGGCTCTGCAAAGAGACCTGGAATGGTTGGATAGATGGGCAGAGTCCAATAGGATGAAGTTTAATAAGTCCAAGTTCCTAGTCTGGCATTTTGGCTACAGTTACCCCCTGCAATGCTATAGGCTGGGGATGGTGTGGCTGGACAGTACCCAGGCAGAAAGGGACCTGGGGGTACTGGTCGACAGCCAGCTGAACATGAGCCAGCAGTGTGCCCTGGTGGCCAAGAAGGCCAACAGCATCCTGGCCAGTATCAGGAATAGTGTGGCCAGCAGGAACAGGGAGGTCATTCTTCCCCTGTACTTGGCAGTGGTGAGGCCACACCTTGAGTGCTGTGTCCAGTTCTGGGCCCCTCAGTTTAGGAAGGATGTTGAGACGCTTGAGTACGTCCAGAGGAGGGCAACAAGGCTGGTGAGGGGCTTGGAACACAAGCCCTATGAGGAACGGCTGTGGGAGTTGGGGTTGTTTAGCCTGGAGAAAAGGAGACTCAGAGGTGACCTTATCACTCTCTACAACTTCCTGAAAGGTNGGGAAAAGGTATAAAAGGTTGTACTGGAGAATAATAAAGTTCTGATGCTTGAAATAATTTTTGGTTTCAGTTGTGTGTCCTCTGACAAAAGGTACAGAACAAAATATCCAATATAAACAGAACAGACGACTGGGGATACAAGCATCATAAAGTTACCCTAGGACAGGGGCACAAATATCAGCAGAAGACTAATCTGTTTTGGACATTCTGCTGCAAATTTTACAGAGGAAAGGTGTTAAGTGTGAAGAGCGGGCACTATGCACCTTGCCCATTTGGTGTAAAAAGAATGGCATGAGAGTGAACACACAGACTGCCTTTTTTGTTGAAACATGGGAAGAAGCAGGGTACGTTTTGTGGGAGGCAGCTATGAGGGGAGACGAAGTAGCCGCAGGGTCGCTTACAACCTGGCATTTAGTTTGGAACTCATTGCTACAGATACAATTTGATAGAGAAGTGGCAGCCGCAGGAGCAACCACTCCAGCAGCTGACCCCCCCACTGCGGCTGTGTCCCCTTTGTCTCCTCCTCCCTCCAAGACTGCTCTTTCCGTGAAGAGTCTTACCCTGCCGGTATCGCCCGAGAATTGCCCTCTTCCCCTAGATGCAGATGATGACATTCCAATGCCCCTAGAAACAGCGCTGGCCCAGCCATGGCAGAGCTGCTGTGACCTTTCTGCCTGCGCAAGCCCAGCGCCCCGCAGAGGGTTGGGGCAGCAGCCAAGAGCCTGAGCCGGTTGTTGCCACGGCTTTCCTTGGTGGGCACCCGCCTCTGCGAGGGTGGTGCGGGGCTGACCGGGAGCCTCTTCTCAGCACCACTGCCGCCGCGGGCAGCACAGGAGCAAGCGCTGCCGCTGCCACGGATGATGCCGGAGCGGATGCTGCCGCACTCTGGAGAGAGCTGGTGGGGCCTTGCCAGTGTCATCAAGCAGCTCCTGGTTACGCTCTGTAGAGGCTGCTGGTGGACAAGCAGCCCCCCCACAGGCAAAAGCCACTGGTGAGTTTTGTATGCAACCTGAGCCTATTTTGATCCATTTATCCGGGCCGATGGAGTCAAAGGGAGCAGGTTGTCAGCCAACCGCTCCCCCACTGGAAGTTATATTTACATTAGAGGCAGTGGCCGTCTTGGTGAGGGGGGCGGATCCAAAAAGATTCTGGGCGAGACTGTGAGAACAAGCTAGGGAGGCGGGGGAGTCAGATTTGGCAGATCAGATTTTAGCATGTCCCGTGATCTGAAATAATGGTAAACAGCCGTGATGAGTGGGATCCTTTCATTGGAGTGTCATTAAAGATTTAAGAAACACAGTGATGCCACATGGGTTTGCCTCTGTCCTAGGGTGACTTTATGATGCTTTGCTTGTATCCCCAATCGTCTGCTCTGTTTGTTACATATTATGTCCTGTACCTTTAAGGCTGGTTTCGAGAGCGAAAAGAGAGAAGAAGTGCGCAGTTTGTTTTGAGAAACTGCTCTGACTCCTCCACATTTTTTCTTCTCCTTGACTGTGCTGTCTACAGACAGACAGCGAGAGAGAGAGAGCGCTTTCCTTTTTTTCCTTTTTTTACTTTTAATTAGTTTTTGGCTAGCTAAAGCAGAGAAACTCCCTGGACAGTTTTTTTCCTTTTTTTCCTTGGGACTGTTTAAACCTGTCCTGGACTGAAAAACCCAGAGGAGCACTGGGAGCTTGCACCTGTGGCCCACTGGGGCCTGGACCTTGACATTTTTCCGGTGCCAGAGGGACTGATAAGAGCAAGCTGAGCTACAACCCATGGCAAGAACTTTCTCAGTCTACCATCTCACTTCAGAACAATGAGAGGTTTTATTTTTTCATATTATTCAATTGTTTATGCTTGTGGGCACTTTGTTTAATATTTTTTTCCACTTTTCTCAAAGGAAGTTTATTCCTGGACCAGTGGGGGGGGAGGGGTTGTTTGGGTTTGCTTCCCAGAGGAACCCCATTTGGAGGTTTCCTCCCAAATTTGCCCTAAACCAAAACAGCCTCCCATTTAACTCAGTCTATGCTGCGAGGTATCTTTACTAATGAATTAGCCCCCTTCGATTGTCGGCAGATTACACAAATTTGCTTCTCCCCGACTCAGATGATAGTTTTCTAGTTGCAGTGGAGGTGATTAGTGAATGAGGTTGCCATGGGTAACTTAGAACGTCTCCAGGATGACGCTCGTTTTGGAGCAGGTCCTGCCCAGCTCATTGGGGACCCTCCTATTAACACCCCTCCATTACAGGCCCGACTGCATTCCTTAGTATTACAACGGGGAAAGGAGCTGGCATTTCTCGCGATGCAGCGCATCCTGGATGTAGGGACTCCTAGTCAGATGTGGATGACAGGCAGAAACCCGGTGAGCCATATATAACATTTATAGATCGTCTCAGGGGGGCAATTGAAAAACAAATTGACAGTGTAGCAGCCCAAGAAACTTTGCTTTTGCAGCTGGCTAAAGATAACACAAATGCAGACTGTAAGCAAGTTTTATTGCCACTGCAGAATCCCACACTGGTAGATATGATTGAGGCTTACAGCTGGGTGGGGACAACACAGTATCAGATCAGCTTGCAAAGCAGGTTGTTGCAGTCATGTGAGTTTCCAAAAATTGTTTTCAATGTGGCCAAGGGGGACATTTCAAAAGGAATTGCCCTAACCAACCTCACGGAGGGAACGACAGACAGCGCCCTGTCGGGTCACGTGCACGGTGCAGCAAGCTAGGGCATTATGCCAAAGAACGCCGCTCTAAGGTTGATGACGAGGGACGGGTGCTGCCACTTAGAGGGTTGTCAGGAAACGGGAAGAGGAGTGTTATGGGGATGCGCGCTTGGACACAAATACGTCCAGCCAATCCCATCCAGGCTTATGTGGGAAACTCAGCGCCAGAACCAATGGGAGCGCTGGAGTGGATGTCATCACAGCTGCCTCAGTCACCATAGATAATACCAAAGTACATAAAATACAATTAGATGCTTTTGGACATTTGAGATATCGGTTAAGTGCATTATTGGTGGGACGCTCAAGTGTTACCTTGCAAGGGCTGTTTGTGTTACTCAGAGTTATTGATGCAGACTATCTTGGGCAGATTTGTGCCATGGTGTGGACACCATCACCACCAGTCACTATACCAAAACAAAGTCGTATTGCTCACTTGATACCTTTTACAGCGCAAGTACCCAGGGCAGAATCTGTTGAAAGAGGCACTGGAGGGTTCAGATCTACAGGCATCCCCAAGGTTTTTTGGACTCAAATGGTTACTGACTATAGACCAAATACGACGTGTTCTTTAAAGCTCGTGCAAGGTTCCCCCCTGCAGGTGACTGTGGAATGCCTGGATCCCCTCAGGATCAGTCTTCCCTGCCTAGGCTGAAAGAGAGGACCTCCCCCATGGTGCTTTGCACACTGTGATTCACCCCAGTTTGCTTTCCCCATATGTCCCTAATTATAGTGGTTTCTCCTTTCCTTGTTTCCCTATTGGTGGTGGCACCCCCAATGGCTGGCCCCGTTTTCCCTACAGGTCACTGACCTTTGCCCTGCCCTTTGTACTGCCCCCGTGCCCTCACGTCATTGCCCACTGACCCCCATACGTAAGCCAGTGCACGGCACATGGCCTGGTCTTTGTTCCTGATCTCCCCTTCAGCATGCCGGAATAAACCTTTGCTGGAACTGAATCATACAAAGGCCCTTCTTGCCTCTCCTTGCTGAGCCTAGCCGAGGCGTGTGTGATGTGTGAGTTTGACTGCTTTGCCTGAATCTTCCCAGTGGCTTTTCCACAGGAGATGCTTATGGGGATATAGGTAGCAGTTCCACCATCTAAAAAGCACACAGCTACAGGTGACTATTACTGGCATGATTGACAAGGGACCTTATGTCACTATTATTTCAAAGAAACAGTGGCCTTCTACTTGGCCCACGGTACTTTCTACAGCAGTGGCAGGAGTTGGGGGAACAACTGACAGTTACCAAAGTCTGCTACCAGTGAGTATTATTAATCCTGTTGGGCAGGTAGCTACAGTCCATCCTTATGTAATCTTAGCACCCCGGAATTTGTGGGGACGTGATTGTTTGACTCAATGGGGAATCTCCCTTACAACAGAAAAGCAGAATTTTTCATAGGGGCCACTGAGGAGGGTGGTCAACACAGACCTACCATTCCATTATGGTGGTTGACCACATGGCCTATATGGGTGGATCAGTGGCCCTGACTCATGAAAAATTGACCGTTCTCAATGATTTAGTCAACGAACAACTGGTACAAAATCATATTGAACCATTACGGAGCTCTTGAAACACTCCAGTGTTTGTGATCAAAAAGAAATCTGGTAAGTGGAGACTCCTACATTATCTTTGCCAGGTTAAAGAAGTGATGGAGAGTATGGGAGTGTTGCAACCAGGTATGCCTTCCCCAACCATCATTCCAGCTACTTGGGTTATTTGTATTGTTGATCTGAAGGATTGCTTTTTTACTATACCCTTACACGCAGATGATGCTTTCAAGTTTGCTTTTACTGTCCCCTCTGTTAACAATAGTGAACCTGGGGAAAGATACCATTGGACTGCATTGCCTCAAAAGAAGAACAGCCCTACCATTTGTCAGTGGTATGTGGCACAAGCATTATCACAGGTAAAGAAACAATTTCCACAAGTTTATCGTTATCACTATATGGATGATATCTTAGTCGCTGCACCAACTGTAGAATAACTCGATGTGATAATGCCTGTAATGCAAGAGGCTTTAACAAGTTATGGTTTGTGTGTTGCTCCTGAGAAAGTACAGCGACAAGCTCCCTGGAAGTATTTGGGAATGATAATCTTAGACCAAACTGTTGAACCTCAGACAGTGACCATTCAGCATTCTGTACAAACATTGAATGACTTGCAAAAATTGTTAGGCACAATTAATTGGATCAGACCATTGTTCGGATTATTGAATATGCTGTTGTCACCACTTTTTGATTAGTTAAAAGGTGATCCCTCCCAGTTATCCTCCACAAGCTTGTTGCCAGAGGCACTTGAAGCATTAAAGCAAGTAGAATTAGCAATACAAGGAAGAAAAGCCTGGTGAATAGTTACCACCATACCTCTCAGTGTATACATCTTACTGTCTCAGGACCATCCTGTGGGCCTCATAGCCCAACAGCATGATGGTTGGCAGGATCCCTTGCATTTTTTGGAATGGGTATTTCTGTCATATCAATGCAGGAAAACAGTTACCACCCACTTAGAGCTGGTTGCTCATGTAATTTGTAAAGCTAGACAACGGTGTGTCCAACAATCAGGGCGAGAGTCAGCCATCATGATTGTACCCTTGACCTCTGAATATTAGGACTGGTGTGTGGTGATGTGTTTTTGTTCAGTTTTTAAGTTATTTTCCCAAATGGTTCATCCTGGTTCTCCCCCCACGAAAGGTTTGGTACTGTCCAAAAGTTATCTCCTCCCTCTCCCTTTGTCCACCTACCCCGTTCCTATCCCTTGTTCTAGAAAGTCCCTTGTCAATCCCACTTTATTTCTACCGCTGCCTCTTGGAAATCCCCTAATTCTTGAGGCACAGTTGGCCTGTTAGGCTGTATCTCTTCCCTTTGATTTCCCTATTGAGCCATAGAAAACAATCCCTGCCTCATGCTTACTCTTAAGATCTCCCTTATTGGTTGTAAGGACGGTACCCTCCTCTGTTTATAAGTCTTTGCTCGTTTTCGCGGTCTTTTCATCACTGACCCTTTGGGGTAATAAACTGCTCTGAGAACTCATACGAAGAGACCCCTTTCTGGTCCTTGCTTTGATCCTCGACATATTTATAACCGGACCTTTAGGCAGCAGCCCGTTGCTACCAGCGAGAGAGGCAGCCTCGGGCTGCACCGCAACCCAGACCAATCCAGTCCGTGAGCGGCCTTACCTGGTGTGACCCAGAACAAGGGCTAGCTGTGATTTTCCAGTATATTACATCACTGGTGTATGGCCAATAGTTCTGTTTTACAAATGGCCATGGTAGAGTTCCCAGGAAAAATATTATTCCATCACTCTGCATATAAATTTTTGCAGCTGCATCTAGAATTGCCAATTGTAGAATCATCACTGTATTTGTTGACCCTGATTCCTTGGGAAGGCTGACCTGGAACAGAGACTGGACAGAGCTAGAGAATAAAGTAGATATTTATTGAAAGGCCTTTAAGGGTACACCTTGAGCAGTACAAGAGCTTGGCCAGGGCTACACCCAAGGTGGACTTAAAATGGTCACAAAATGGATGACTGGTCACGAGGTCTTACACTTTTATAAGTTTTGGTCCATTTGGATATTGGGGTAATTGTCCAATTACAGCTTTAGGTTGTGAAGTCACATCCTTCTTGTTTTCTCTCTTCAGACCACCGTTGTTTATGCTTTTGGACCTGAAACTTGTACCCGTTGTCCTTGGTCTTCAGCAGGAAAAGGATTTGTTTTGTCTACCTACTCTGTGAAGAGTTTACTAACACTTAATATGAGGCTCAGAACTACACTCCTAGGCAGCATAGAATCTGAAAAACATGAAAGCTAAAACTTAAGGCATCAACCCCCTTACAAGGGTGCACAGTTTTTACCGATGGATCTGGGCAAACAGGAAAAGTAGTCATCATCTGGAAGGAGGGAGATCAGTGGCATGACCTTATAGGCCACCAAGACGGATCCCCTCAGTAAGCAGAATTATAAGCAGTCATAATGGCTTTCAAAGCCTGGCCTTATGAGAGTTTAAATGTTGTCTCTGATTCTCAATATGTATGCAATATCGTTCGTAGATTAGATCGTGCTGTTCTGAAAGAGATAAATAAGAAGGAATTGTTTTGTTTGCTAAAAACATTATGGCATGCTTTACGCCAACGAACTGCACTGTTTTACATTCTTCATGTTTGTAGTCATACTAACTTGCCTGAGTTCATTGTAGAAGGAAACACCCATGCGGATAAGCTGACAGCCCTGGCATGGGCTGCCCCAGTACCAGATACATTACAACAGGGGATTCAGTCACATCAGTTTTTCCATCAAGGGGCTTGTGCCCTACGACACCAACTCCATCTTACATCTGCAGAAGCACGTGATATCATTGCCTCATGCTCTGATTGTCAGCAACATGTCACCATGACTCAGGATGGAATGAACCCCAGAAGGCTACAAGCTCTTCAGCTATGGCAATCTGATGCTACTCACGTTTCAGAGTTTGGTCATTTTAAATATGTACATGTTTCTGGGGACTCTTATTCTAAGGCATGTTGGGCTTCTGTACATGGAGGAGAAAAGGCAAGAGATGTGATTTTGCACTGGAGTGGCACTTTTGCAGCCTTAGGTATACCACGTGTTGTAAAAACTGGTAATGGTCCTTGTTATGTAGCTCAGTGCACCCAAGAATTCCTGCAACGTTAGGGTGTTCACCATGTCACCAGTATTTCGCATTCTCTGACTGGTCAAGCCATCATAAAACATTTTCAGTCTACACTTAAAGCCCTTCTTCAAAAACAAAAAGAGAGAACGCAAGGTGAAACCCCGCAGGCAAGAATTTGGAAAGCTGTGTTTAATTCTGAACCATCATACTATTCCTCCCTCATGTACAATACCTGTTATTCTAACACTTTTTTGTCATTACAGTCACCAAGTAACAGGACCCATGGCCCTGCTCCAGTCTGGGTTCGCAATTTGCAAACACAAGCCTGGGAGGGCCCATGGGATCTTATTACCTGGGGGCGTGGATATGCCTGTGTGTCTACAGATACTGGAATTTGGAGGGTGCTTGCTCGTTGCGTTCGACCTGTGTTGCATAACACCCCTCAACGCAACGAACCTGGCTGTGGCTCACCTGACTCCCTGGAATAGCAAAAAGTTTGAGTGATGGGAACACATAGCCTCTAGCTTATTTTTGCATGCTACTTTAGAAAATAGTGTAGTTACTAAACTCTTGTTAATATTTCACAGGTACAGGTGCAAAGACTTTGATGATATGTGTTTGTTAATATCTCATAGGCATAGGTGTAAACTTTGGTGATGTGAATGAATTAAGGCCAATTCACAGATGCACTCCGGAGCTAATGGAAGTTATACAAGAGCTGCTTTTACCATGTTTGCTATCTTTTCTGCAAAGGGCCCTTGCATAAGCATGGTAAACATGGCATTTGCAATTTAATGGAAAACAGGAGGAATCATCAGAGAATAGATTGTGAGAAATTAGGAATGGGGCTGCTGGCCAGCCAAGCCTCATCCCTAATGGGGTGCAGCTGTGTAAAACAGGTGACTGTTGTTAAAGGAAAAGGAGCATGGAATGCTGATTTGTATTGACTAATCACAAAAAGGTAAAAGGGCACACAGGTGTTATGCATAAGGGAAAAAGGTATAAAAGGTTGTACTGGGGAATAATAAAGTTCTGATGCTTGAAATAATTTTTGGTGTCAGTTGTGTGTCCTCTATCAGATGTTAGGCAAACATATTTTACTGAAAGAGTGATAAAGTACTGGAATCGTCTGCCCAGGGAGGTGGTGGAGTCACCATCCCTGGATGTGTTTAAAAAAAGATTGGATGTGGCACTCAGTGCTATGGTTTAGTTGAGATGTTAGGGCATGGGTTGGACTTGATGATCTTGAAGGTCTCTTCCAACCTAGTGATTCTGTGTGTGATTCTGTGATTAGTAAGGGATGAAAAAGAAGAAGAAGGAGGAGGAGGGGGAGGAGGAGGAGAGGAGGCGTTAGATCAAGAGGCAGGCTGTTCAATAAAGAAATCGAAAGGAGTGAGGCAAATCAAACAGGAAACTGAAGTTACTCAGTCCCTGACCTCATGAGAACTTCAAGACTTGTGAAAAGATTACAATCACCAGCCAGGTGAGCAGATTTCTGCCTGGCTGCTTCAATGCTGCGATAAGGGGGCTGACAGTCAGCAATCAGAAGGTTATGCAGTCCAACAGCTGAGATCCCTTGCTAAAGATCGGGAAATTGAAAAAGGAATTGGAAAAGAGCAATTTGCAGCCTTTGGAGGCAGCTTCTCTCAAGCGTGAGGGCAAGATATCCATTTAGGAAGATCTTGTTTAAAAGAATGAAAAGAAGGTGTCTTTACAAACAAA
>WAAE01023784.1:0-23390 GCA_013400495.1 Nicator chloris
CAACCCCTTCTTTTCTGTGTCTGCAGCCAGCCCGTGACCTGCCCAGCTCAGAGGGGCTTTTGTACCCCGAGGTGCCCGGTGGCACCCAGGTGGAGCTCTGACTGTCCCCTGGCCACCTGCCTGTCCTGCAGAAATGAGACTGCACCTGCTGGAATGGCTCTTTGCAGTTTCTTATTTGAAATCTATTCATTTGTGCCCTGTCCCTCACGTTTTCCCCGGCCAAAGAGTTCACAGTGAATTCATTTCGGGGAATGTTCTCCCGCCCCGCTCCCCTTTGGACACTTCCCTCTGTATTCAGGCTGCTGGGAGAACCTGCAGAGGGAAGGAGAGATGAAAAGATGAACTCTTGCCTTGTCACCTTCAGTTTTGATTAACTGAGGTGCCTCTTTTGTGCCCCAGATCCCCATTGTCCTGCTGCTCCACCATAAACCCTGAGGCTGTTCCTGATTCACCAGCAGAGTGTCCCAGCCTTCCCAGGCTGCTGCTCCATCCTCATCATCGTTCCAGCTGCTCCATCTGATTTGTTTTCCCCTTTCATGTGTGCCTTATCCCTCTCCTCTCCAGCTTTTCCAGGGAAAGAGCTCCATCTTGCCTGTCCTGTCCCAAAGCCACTCCTCAGCCACACACCAGCTGCTTTCAACCTGCAAATTTCTACTGGAACATCACTAAAATCTACTCAATCAGGGCCAGAATCAAGCTCTAAATATTTCTTTTAACAATTCCAGGTCCAGGTGGACTTTGCCTAAATCTCCCCTCCCAAGTTTCCTTGGGACTGGGTGATTTAAAAATCGCCCCCAGTCCACAGGCACAGAGCAAACCACGTCAGGGTGGAAAATCAGCCATTCCCATTTTCGCGCTGAATTTCTACACACCAACACTCCCGAGAAGGAGAATGTTTAGTAAAAGGTTGTTTTCACCCCCGGGGCACCGTGGCCATCCCCTGTCACCGATCCTGGGTCACTCAGTGTCGTGCAGGGACCAAAACATCTCGGAGAGGCTCCTTCAGGCAGAGGAAGGACCCAGGAGCAGCCTGGAGAGCTCGGTTTGTCGAGCAGGAGCTCTGTTTCAGCAATTGCAGCCAATAGTGCCAATGTCTCGATTGTAGAACACGTTTTGGGGTTGTTTTTGGAACCAATCAATACTTTAACACAGCTCAGAGCTGGATTACAGGCTGATTATAATCATCTATTGTAAGCCTTGGATCCTCAGGTCTTACCCCAAACAAGATGCTGCTGACACAGGATGAAAAGCTGCCTAATGAGCTTTTCTTAACGATTAAAGCACATTAAAAGAAAACTGATTTAATTACACTCTGATCTACTGGAAATCATCACCAGCTCCTCGTGAAAGCATCAGGACTTGTGCTTTTTGCTGCACGGAAGGAGGTGAATACCTCAGTAATGGAGTTCTGCTCTCAATTTTCCTGTGTTCTTTCCCTCGAGTTCTTAACCTTTAATACTGGGTGTGCATTAGAGGCTGTTAGAATAACAAAATTCCCTTCAGAAATTGATTTGGCTGAGAATCCATTGCCAGGCAATTTGCATTGCAATTGGCTATTTCCTGAGGAGAAAAGGGAAGAGCTGCGTGAAATCCGAAACGCAATTCCCTGCCACCCCTAGGACAGAGCCTGTGCGTGCAAGGGGACACATCCCCACACCCAGGCACTTGTCAATGTCCCTGCTGTCACCTCCCACCGCTCGGATCGCTGGAGTGTTGGGGAAGGTGATACAGGGAAACCTTATAAATATGATTGTTTAGCAGTAGGTTCGGAGAACATTGGGCCAGTGAGTGAAGTAGAAATGACAGTCACTTTTGATATGGGAAGGGATGCCAGTCCAGGGACAGGATGTTAAGCAATACCAGTGACCAGGCAGAAAAAGGGTCTGCAGGGATAGCAGGAAGAAGGGATTATAGAAATTAGCATAAGGAGGTAGTGCCTTATTCAAATCTAGTAGTTCTCATAGGCTGTATGTAAATTCTATAGGATTTGTGTCTCACACCGGTTGGTCACTGTAAATAGAATATTCAACACAGAATGGGATAAAATAGACTGTAACAGGAAATTCCCTCTCTTGGAACCCTCTTGGAACTCTCTTGGAACTCTCTTGGAACCCTTTTGGAACCCTCTTGGAACTCTCTTGGAACTCTCTTGGAACTCTCTTGGAACCACGCCAGCAGCTGGGCTTCCAGCTGATGGCCAACACTGGCACCCACGACCCCTGAGAATAAAGCATGTGTTCCATGAGCAGCCCCCATCTCCTGAAGTATATCATCTGACCATCGAGAGAACCGATCGACACTGGAGTATTGTGCTCTGCCCAACAGCAGCACAAGGCAGCCCGTCCCAGAAACCAGGGGGATGCTCAAGGAGCACTGCTGGGGTCCCAGTCCCTTTGGAGACACCCAAAAGCTCCACGTGGAATTCTTATTTTACTTTGCTGACCTGAGAAGTGAACACAGCTCCAGGGAAAGGACTGGAAGCTGTGCCCACACGGATTTGTGCCCTTCTCCAGGGGGCACAGGCTCAGCAGACACTGAAGTTCTGGAGGCTCACACGACAGAGAAAGAATTGTAAAATTATGGAATACTCTGAGCTGGAAGGGATCCACAGGGATCACTGATCCAGCCCCTGGCCCTGCCAAGACACCCCAACAATCCCACCCTGTGCATCCCTGGGAGTGGTGTCCAAGCACTCCTGGAGCTCTGGCAGCCTCAGGGCTGTGCCCATTCCCTGGGGAGCCTGGGCAGTGCCCAGCACCTCTGGGGGAAGAGCCTTTCCCTGATCTCCAACCTAAACCCTCCAGCTCCACCCTGTTCCCCGGGCCCTGTCCCTGTCACAGGGAGCAGAGTTTGGAGCTGCAGTGCTTGGTGAGGTCTGACCTCAGTCTCCTCCAGCTGAACAAACCCAGTGCCCCCAGCTGCTCCTCATGTGGCCCCTCCAGACCATTCCCCATCCCCACGTCCCTCCTTTGGTCACTCTGGAAGGACAACTTCAGCTCTTTTCTGTCCTGTGGTGCCCAAACAGCCCCCAGACCAGGGATGTCCCTCTGGCTGCAGGGCGCTGCTGACCCACATCCAACCGGACAGAGACCAGCACCCGCTGGAGAAACGTGACACAGTTGGCTCTGCCTCTCCCAAGAACAAAAGCCCATCAAACACAACCATCCTTACACCTTTCCAGGGCACCCATGAGCTGGCAGGGGTGAGGCTGTGTCTGGTGAGGAGCTGGAGCACCCCTGGAGCTGCTGACACCTGCCCAGGCTGTCACTGCTTTATCAGCTCAGCAACACTTCCAGCCTCACCCCACACATCTCCCAAACACGCTGCTGGCAGTGTCCCCAAGTGTAGGAACAAAGCCTTGGGGGACCTTTTGGGATTTCCAGCCTAGTGAAGGGAATTGCTTTAATGAGCTCGGGACGGGGGGACGTGTGGCAAATCTGGGCAATTTGTCTGCACGTCTTCACAAGTGTTTGGGACAACTGAGCTGAAGGCAGCAGCAGCACCAAAAACCTCGCCTTGCTCCCGATGTGGAAAGGAATATCCCACCCACATTCCACCCCCATGGACCAGCACAGTGGCAATGCCACAGAAAATCATGGCACAATCAGGCAGTGAAAGCACAACAGCACAACCAGACACTCCACCTGCTCCAGTTTCCTTCCCTTGCCAAAAGCCCAGCAAGGGAGACTCCTGCACTCAGCAGCTCCAGGGAGGACAGGCAGAAAGGTGCAATCCCAGCCCAGGAACCTTTGGGGAGCTGCCCAGGGAGGACCTCACGGCAGAGCTGACTCCGTGGCAATGCATATTCATGGCAAGAAAAGCTGAATCCACACAACAGCCTTCTCCTGGGACACTCCTACCCCGTGTGCATTAATGAGCTTTCAAAAGTTTACCATCAAATAGCCAGGTCTGTTCCAAGGGATGCTGCCTGTGCAGCTTCCAGGTATTTATTCAGTTAGGCATCCTGATGTCTGAGCTGCCTGCCATCGCTTCTGTGTTAAACTCATTCCAAAGATTGTTTCCATGCTCTCTGCTCCCTTCCTGCCCCATGTTCCTGCAGCGTTTCCAGGCATTTCCCACAGACACTTCTGGGAGTTTCTCTCCGTTTTCCCTTGGATGGATGTGTCCAGGTGAGCCTGAAGCATCCCTAAGAAGCCCCACAAGGCTGAAGTTGATGCAAGACCCCAAGTTTTCCACTAACACACCTGCACGACTTCTCAGCCTGCTGTCACCTCACAGAGGTGGGAAGGACCAGAGGGCATAAAACACAGCAAGCTCCATGGAAAAATAATTCCAGATGGACTAAGGGAGGCTTGTTTGAGCTTGAAAAGGCTTCCCCAAGCACTTACAGTGTTTAGCCCTTTGAGATGTGTCTTGAACAATAAACTCAACCTACTCATAAATGTTAGGTCACAGCACCAAAACCCTGCAAGACTTGAGCCACCCCAGGGTTGTAATCCAAGATCAATCCAACTTCAAACACCTCAGAAAGAAACCAACCTCCATTTGCTGGCCATGGAGAAGGCTCCATCCCCTAAAAAAGCTCAGGGAGCCAGCACTGATAGGAAAAGCAAACCACAGTTCTCAGCAAGGAAGGATTTCCCACATTTTCTGGGAATCAGCAGTGAAAACCCCAGGAGGGGCTGCCTGCACCCCACAGGATGCCTGACACACAGAAGGGGTTTTTTAAAGTCCCCCACAGTCCCAGATCATTTGCACATTTTCCAAACAGGACCTCAACTCCTCATCTCCAACAGACAAAAATACAAACATGTTTCTAGGGACTCATTTCTAACAGTTCACCAACAAGAGGAGGAGCTGAACTCCAGCATTTAATGCTCCTGTCTCACTTCCACTTGCTTCCAGCAAACTGCCTGCGTGAAAATTCATATCCTGTCTGGCATCTTCAAATCCCTAAGCAGCCCTAGGCCAGCTCTTTGCTGCTGGCTCTTGTCTTTTTGGGAGGAGAAGGGAAATGAAGGATTTTGCGCACACGGGTCCCGCCAGCGGTGCGGATCAAAGGCTCTGCTCCGCATATGGGCACACAGGGAATGCCAGGGAAAGGCTGCCAGGACTGCCACGGGGCAGGGAACCCACGAGGGGAAATCTCAGTCAGATCTAAACACCTGCCTGAGCTTCCCTGCCTCCACAAGGTTATAACTCAATCAGAGTTTCAGAGCGAAGGTGAGCAGAGCGATGGCACCGAGCTCCCGATCAACATCAAGAGGGATCCACAGGATTTGCTCTCTTATCCTGGGAGTAGGGAGCAAAGTGGGATAAAGTCCTTATCAGCTGCCAGCTGCACTGCTCTGCTCTCCCAGTCAGCATCTGGAACCCATCACACTTCCAAGAGCCATCCCTGGACCCTCAGTTCAGCCAAGGTAGGTGATTCCCATCCCTGGCAGTGCCCAAGGCCAGGCTGGACTTTGGGGCTTGGAGCAGCCTGGGACAGTGGAAGGTGTCCCTGCCCATGGCAGGGGTGGCACTGGATGGGCTTTAAGGTCCTTCCAATCCCAGTTTGGGATTCTCCAATTCTTTAACTGGGACCATCGTGTCCCTGCAGGGAACACAGCAAGGGAGGAGCCAATTTGCAGCTCTCAGTGCTTTTTAAAGATAACAAACAAACGCGGTCACATTTTCACTACCGGAGCCAACTCCAGCTCCTATCCATCCCTACAACACCCTGGGTTTTAGCAAAGCTTTTCAAGGAAGGAAAAATATGTGTGTAACTGGCTCATGAGGCCTCTGGGGGCTTAAGAAGATGATGGGAAAAACCAAGAAATTCATGCCTCAGTGTGGAAGTCATTTTCATGCCCCACTTTTTCAGCTGGGGAATATTTCTTTTGGAAAATAGTCACTTACAAGCAAACTCCTGGGGATTTCATTTTTCCCCTTAGAACAATAAATATTTCCTGTGAAGCAGTGTTCTGAAAATCTCCACTGGTTCAGAGGTCCAGTTTCATACAGATGAGCATCCAAAAGCTCAAGGCTCCTTTGATCTCCACCCCACACTGGAAACCCGAAAAGAAAAAGCTTTCCTGCAAGATTTCCTCTATCCCTAAAGTTTTTGCCAAGCTGCAAACAGCTTATTGCTTTTTGTTCCCACCAATAAAAACGAGACACAGGAACAATTTCAAGGGAGGAATTCAACTCAGAGTCAGCTAGGACACATAAAATACAGAGGAAAAACACTCCTTTCCACAGTGATCTTACAGGAAAAGCTGGCAAAAAGCGAGGCTTAACCTCCTTAAAGCATCCAAGAGCACGGGGATTTGCTCAGTTCGAGGACAGTGACCTTGCACAGGCCCACAGCTTCAAATCAAACAGGAGTGATAAGTAAATATTTGATACCAAGCCCAGAGCCACCTTCAGGCACTTCAACCCCAGCCACTGCTGCACCACAGAGGGTTAAGCCAAGATGTTGTGTGTCAACATTTCCAAACGTGCAGAAAAGGCCTGAAAATGAGAGAAATCTTCCTCTGCAACACAATTTCTGCTGCCAGGATTCCATCCCACCATCCCAACCTGTGCTCCTGAAACGAGGGGCTCCCAGAGAGAACTTTGGGGCCCTGCTGTCCCTGTCAGTGGTTTCAGAGGGGTGGTGGCTGCAGGGAGGAACCAGCAGGGTCTTTCCTGTGTCACATGAATTAAGGTCACCCATGGGCTCAGCAGGCCAGACACACCCATGGGGCTGCAGGATTCAACAGTGGAGAAGCTCCACCCGTCCCAAAGCACGGAGGAAATTTGTGTCCCAGTCCTGTTCTCCAGGAAAGGGCAGGGAAGGCAATCCAAGTATCTCCAGAGGCAGGAGGATGAGCTGGGTGTGAGCACCCAGCACCTCTGAGCAGAGGAGGGGATGAAACCCCGGGCACACAGGGCTCCTGCTCATTCCAAGTGCTGAGGCACTTCCCAGACACCTCCAGCGTGGGATTTGTCTGGAGTGATCAGGAACAGGGCAGGGAGGGAGTCTGACAGGCTGGGAGACCTGGGAATGTTCACCTGGAGAGGAGAAGGCTCCAGGGAGAGCTCAAGCCCCTTCCAAGCACCTACAGGGGCTCCAGGAGAACTGGAGAGGGACTTGGGACAAGGGATGGAGAGACAGGACACAGGGAATGGCTTCCCACTGCCAGAGGGCAGGGCTGGATGGGATATTGGGAAGGAATTGTTCCCTGGGAGGGTGGGCAGGCCCTGGCACAGGGTGCCCAGAGCAGCTGTGGCTGCCCCTGGATCCCTGGAAGTGTCCAAGGCCAGGTTGGACATTGGGGCTGGAGCAGCCTGGGACAGTGGGAGGTGTCCCTGCACATGGCAGGGGTGGCACTGGGTGGGATTTAAGGTCCCTTTGAGCCCAAACCAGGGCAGAATTCTGTAATTTTGTCATGTGGGGCTCAGCCCTGCTTTCCCCATTGCACCAGAAGACACAAAACTCATCAGGTGGATCTGAAATGAGGAAACCCAAACCTGACCCTGGCAGAAAATCACCTTCCCAGAGCTGCCTCGCAGGAGCAGGAACTGGCAACACAAAGCGCTAATTTCAAATATATTAAAAGAGATCTTTTTATAATTTTCTACTGTTTTTCACTCACTGTGGATTAACACATTAATGGGAACGATAGACATCTCAGCTGGTGAGTGTTCCTGGGAGCTGGCACAGCCTGGGGGCAACAGAGACAGCCACCAGGTAGGCAAAGCTGCTGAATTTACCCCAAAACTATCCCTGTCCCTGTCACTTCTCCCCACTGCTCTTCTCTCAGGCTTTAATTAGGGAGGTGTTCATAGCAGGGATGTTTAGATGCAACAGGAATAAAGACTGAATTTACCCCAAAACTATCCCTGTCCCTGTCACTTCTCCCCACTGCTCTTCTCTCAGGCTTTAATTAGGGAGGTGTTCATAGCAGGGATGTTTAGATGCAACAGGAATAAAGACTGAATTTACCCCAAAACTATCCCTGTCCCTGTCACTTCTCCCCACTGCTCTTCTCTCAGGCTTTAATTAGGGAGGTGTTCATAGCAGGGATGTTTAGATGCAACAGGAATAAAGACTGCTTAACCCAGGAAGTTCACTATTAAAAGAAATTATTCCTGTAATTTTTACCATTTAAACTGCCTTTTTTATCTGAACAGAAGAATCCACTGGGGGCATGCAAACACTGTTCCTTCAGTGGCTCCATGATTTAATAAACCCCTCATCACTTTGAAATGACCTCTTGGCTCTGCTCTGCCAGCTGGGGTTTGCCTGATCTTTGCTGAACTCTGTGACTCAAGGCCCAAAAGTACTTAAAATTCACCTTATCCTTTTGGCCAGAAGGCCCAAAAATACTTAAAATTCACTTTATTTTCTCTTACACTGGTGCGTCTGGGGCTGCTGCAGGCGTTGGCACTCGGAAGACGGAGCAGAAGGGAAGATTTCTCTATTCCTTTCTATCCCTTTCTCCCCATTCCAAGCTCTGATTTCAAACCCTCCTAACCACGGAGCAGAGCTGCTGCTGTCCCACCTTCCCTGAGGCTGGAAATGCTGCGTCCAGACCAGAAATCCCTTTGGGCAGCCGGAATGTTTCATTGGAAAGGAGCAGAAAAGCACAGCAGGAACCTGGAGGAGCCCGACAGGGAGGGACCACCTCCCACCCCACAGTCTGTGCCCTCCACGAGTTCTGCAACATGTATTTCGTGTTTTAACATCCATGGCCACTCAGCCATGAAATAATCCCTTCTAGGACTGAGATCTTGAAGTGAAAATCCAGTCCTTGGAGGAACATCCAAGGCAGGAGCTCGTGGAGGAGAAGGGATGGAAAAGGACAGCTCAGTGTCTCTGCATTCAGTGCAGCCCCTCACAAAATACCCTTTGGGGAGTAATTTAGTAAGCTTTGGGCTTCAAAAAGCCAATTATTTTTGCAAGTCCAGTGATTTCTGAATTCATGGTTTCTTCCAAGAAAAACGTGGAAGCGCTTTAGGTTTCTGGGTGAAAATATTAAAAATAACTGCAAAGAATCCCAGAATTGTCCAGGTTGGAAAAGAGCTCCAAGATCATGAAGTCCAACCAGCACCACCACCACTAAACCGTGTCCCCAAGTGCCACATCCCCACAGCTTTGGGATACATCCAGGGATGGTGACTCCACCATTTCCCTGCGCAGTTTGAAGCCACCAGGGGAATAAATAACATTTATTTAAGTATTTCTTAGAAAAGTGAAAGACATTCGGAAATTCCAAGTGCAGTAAGTTGAGAAGGAAGTTTGGTGCTCACACTTTCTTCAGTGCTGGTTGTCCTACATCCATTTATCAAAACTCACAAGGTGACAGCAGCCAAGATGTGACAATGCCTTTTTTCCTCAGCTGGAAAATGGATATTTGATGTACTGGGATAATATTTCAGCTATCAAGGCTACTGGCTTATTAGCACACAGAAATATCCACAAATGATGTGACATTCCTGCCTCTTTCTGACCCTTCTGCCTAAGGCTCCCAGGATTTCTTTAATCCCCTTGGAGCAATTTAAAGAATGGAAACAAAAGGTGAATGAGGCTTTTACCTGGTGCCCGTTTCTGGTATTTATTTGGTATTTATTTCATTCGAGTCATGACTAATTGCTGAGATGCCACACCAGCGTGTCCAATCTTTGAGTACAGAGCTGTATTTTCAGCTCTGCTTCAGCAGGGCCTCTTCTCGCAGCCCAGGAATGCAGCAAAATGCTCAAAGCCAAGGTAGAAAACATCACCTTCCCAGCAAATCACCTGAAATAATCCCAGCAATGTATCAAACAAACCAACGATCCATCATTTTCTTGCCTAGAAGCCTCACTGGCGTTCAGGAAGCTGAAAATCCAAGGGGAGGCTGAATTTCATTTTGCTTCTGAGCTGTGGGCACTGTCCACACTGATATTTCTGACTATTGCACTTATTACAGGTGACGGGCAGGAACTGAAGGGCTCCTTCCCTCCACCAGCAGAATGGGAATATCTGATCTGACACTTTCCCCACATTCACATTTCTCTGTGTACAACTGAAAAACACTTCCAATTGCCTTTGTTTTTCCTCTAGGGTACCAAGTGCTGCTCTAAGATGTTGTCCAGAAAGGCTGTGGATGCCTTTTCCCTGGAAGTGTCCACAGCCAGGTCGGATGGGGCTTGGAGCCACCTGATTTAGTGAGCCCATGGCAGGGGTGGAAGCAGATGACTTTTAAGGCCCTTCCAACCCAAACCATTCCATGATTCCATTGTGGAATTCATTTTTCATTTCATTCAGTGCAGGTCCCACAGCTCTGGACCAAACACAAAACCTCATTTAATATGCTTTTTAAAGTTTATTAATCTATTCAGCTGCTGATTCTGGTGAGCAGGGATGGAAATGTTTGGGCTCCTGAGAGGAAAGAAGGGAAGCACAGGGAGCAAGCCCCTTTTGGAGCCCCCACCCTGACCATGCCTGGGGGGCACTGCTGAGGGAGGAGCTGGCAGAAATCCTTAGAAATCCCTTGGGTTTGGAGTCTGCCAGACAGGAGCAGTGCTGGGAAAAGGCACAAGGCTAATAAACCATGTGAAACGTTGGCTTTTCTAGGGCAAAAAGATGCCAGCCTGCCTAAACTTCGGATTTCACGGGGCTGTTTGGGCTCTCTGGGAAGAGCTGGGTGTCAAGACAACTTCCTTTCGGAGCCACAGCTCCCTGTCTGCTCCCAGAGGAGCAGGGCTGATCCCACCCAGACATCAGGAGAACACAGCACCAGCATTTATCCATGGTTTATCCACGGTTTATCCACAGGAAAGTGCTCCTGGCCTGCAGCGAAGCCATCGCCCTGTTCGATATTGTACCTGAGATGGATCCTGCAATCCAGTGAGGTCACACTGTCTGCAATACACAAAAAACCTATTTAATCTCCTGGGAGCTGATGGACGTGGAATATAAAGCATCTCTGCAGGTTTTCAATTCAAAAATCAGCAAAGGTGGAAGCTTTGAATTCGCTCTGGCCACAGCATCCACCATGTAAACCTTTATAAGCTGGCAGCTGATCCCCAGCGCTCCCAAAATACAGGATTTTATCCATCTTGGGCCAAATCCCATCTTGGATGTGGTGATGAAGTTTCATCCACACATCAGGTGAAGCCAGTCCCGCAGTGTGGCAAATTTAAAAGGTGTCCCGGATCAAAGGTGTAAAGATCTCACAAATGTAAAAGATTCCAAGCAGATCCCAGGCATCTCAGATCCCTCCAGTGCCTAAATGGGGTTTACAAGAAGGCTGGAGAGGGACTTTTCATAAGGCCCTGGAGGGCCAGGACACAGGGAATGGCTTCCCAGTGCCAGAGGGCAGGGATGGATGGGATATTGGGAAGGAATTGTTCCCTGGCAGGGTGGGCAGGCCCTGGCACAGGGTGCCCAGAGCAGCTGTGGCTGCCCCTGGATCCCTGGCAGTGTCCCAGGCCTGGACTTTGGGGCTTGGAGCAGCCTGGGACAGTGGAAGGTGTCCCTGCCCATGGCAGGGGTGGCACTGGATGAGATTTAAGGTCCCTTCCAACCCAAACCCTCCAATGAATCCATGATTCCATAATATTAGGAAGCTCTAAAGCTCCCAGCAAAGTTTAGGAATGCTCCTGAAAGGATTATCTTGGAGAATAAAATGAACTGCCGAGTGTTTCCCAGGGTGTGTGTTGGACCACAGCAATCACACAAACAGAAAAGGGAATCCCCCCTTCTAAAAGCTCCAATCAGGAGCAAATCCAATGTCTGGCACCTGCTCCATTTCCATGAAAATCACACTTCGTGCAGGCAGTCCTTGCTTTGGGCCTTGGGGCACTGCCAGGGATCCAGGGACAGCCACAGCTGCTCTGGGCACCCTGTGCCAGGGCCTGCCCACCCTCCCAGGGAACAACTCCTGCCCAAGATCCCATCCAGCCCTGCCCTCTGTTTAAAACCATTCCCCCTTCTCCTGTCACTATTGGCCCATTTAAAATTCCCTCTCCATTCGCCTCATGAAATCTCCTTAGTGACCCTCCATCAGAGGGACTGGATAAAAAAAGCAATAAATATAAATATATATAATATAGATATACATAGACACCAGCTCCTCCAGGTCACGCCCCTGCCAAACACAGCCATATGTTCAATGCAACCACAACGAGAGCCACAACAAATTAACGAGCTAATTAACACCACCACAGCAACACTGAGCAATCACACCCTGTCCTCCCGCCTCCAGAGGAAGCAGGAGGAGAAGCTCCTCTAGAGAAACAGGGGATGGAAAACTCCATTGTGACTGTGGCCCACAAAGGAAGCTGGAGAAGCCTTCGTTAGTTAGGAAAAGAGAACCACAAAATTGCCCCAAAATCCTTCTGACCTACCCCAAAATTTACCAAAATAACACCCCTTGTGTTTAATCCGATGTAGTATTTTAAATATGAGCTTCATTTAGCTGGTTGAAAACAAAACATGAGCTTAATCACTCTGGGCAACTCACCTCTGCCATGCCGAAAGAAAAAAGGAATTGACCCATTGTACCACCAGAAAAAGAAGTTAATTGCTTAAAATACACAGACTGATGTTTAGGAACAGCTTGAATTTTTTTCAATCTGCACTGCAAACCATCTGTTCTGCATGAGAGATTTCATGACTTCCCAGGTCCATTTCTAAATTGAAATGGATGTTTTAATGATGAAAAATGGGGAGAAGTGATGAATACTTCATTAAAACACATTATTTCCCTGTCAACTTTCTATTCTCCTGACTGTAAGCAAAAATAATGTCTGAGCAGAGTTAATGTCTCGGGTTATCAGAGCTGCAGATGCCTCTTGGCATTTGCCTGAACAAATAAGCTATTTCATAAACCTGCAAACAGAAATGATTCAATAAATTGGAATTTCTTTCCCTTCTAATGAAAACCAGAGTTCTCCAACTCTTTCAATTACCTCCACGGAATGCAAAAGACACTAAAGAGGGGGTTTTTTTCCCTGTTTGCTTCATTCTTAGGACCACAAAGGCGCATTAAAAACGTCAGTACCTTCGCAGGGCAGACTCATCCACGCTTCCTTTGGCAAACCGTATTTAATTATTTCAATAAGATGCCAGGCTATCATTTCCCACCACCACGATGAGGAACCAAATTGTCCAAACCATTCATATCCATCACACAAATAAACACTTTCTCCAGCATCTCTCAGTGTATTTGCCCATCACCTCATTTTTTGGACCAAAGCAAGTGCCTGCTGAAGCACAGAGAAATTATAACACAAATACCCAAGCAGGGCTTGCTTTTGTGCTTAGACAATTTATTAAAGCAACAAGACATTCCAGCATGCCACGAAAGTGAGAAACAACAGGCTGGAGGAGAAGGATGGTGCTGGAATTCTGAATAAAGCACCAAAAGCCTTGAAAGCATCAAGCAGCAGGGAAAACCAGGCAAGTCCCAAGGTGCTCTGCTGTCCCATGCTCTGCTTGTGCCAAGACTTCCCAAATTAATCTGATTTTCAGCATGGGCTCTTCTGAAAAATGACTTCTTAAAACCCTCCAATATTGAAAGGGTCTCTCTGGCGCCTTCCCCAATCAATTTCCTCTTCAGCCATCTAAAGGATCAATGGACATTTCTAGAAACCTGAGCCTGTTAACCTAGCTTAGAGTTTCTTATTAAAGCCATTTTATATTAAGAGATTCCCAATGAAATAAAAGCCAAACCCAAAAGGTGTGGACAGCTACCTCAAAGCCAACCCCTGGAAATAACAGGCCCACAATATTTGGGCTTTTCCCTGAGAACCTCCAGTCAAAACAATTCCACACAACTTCCTTGGTACAGATTCCCTGATCCTCAGAGAGGCTTTGACAAAAATAATTCTGCTGGTTGAAATGTCAAAATTAAAATTATCCAGGAAAATTAAACCAAATTCACTTTAGCCATCCAGACGTGGGACACAAAACTCCGCCCTTGAGTCCTCCTCCCTGAAGGTTTAGGGAACAGTCCAATATCTGGGATTATTCCAAATAATGAACAGAGCAAGAGCTCCATGAAGGTGCAACAGCGTTTTTGCTCTTTAAAACCGAAATTCTGCAATATGGCACAAAACTCCATTGAAAATCCTGTATTTTAATGATAAACCCGGCTTAGCCAGGCAGACTGCAGCTTGCTGGCAGGCACAGAGCGGTTAGGAACAAGGAATGTTCCTGGATTGCTCCATGTTCATGGGAGCAGGGTGTGAGGAGGAGAAGGATGACAGCAGAGGCACTGGGCAATCGATCCGTAATGAAACAGCTCGAAAGCAATAATGTTTGCCTTGCTCGCTGTCTGCTCCTTTTCTCCATAATTGATTTTGCACTGAAGGTCTCAGATTGCATAAGCAGCCTCAAAATCACAGCTGTGAGAACTGCCAGTTTCTTTTATTCCTCCTGTATCTTCTCCCAGCGAGTTAATCCCGGGTGGGGAACGCTGCCCTGATAAAAGCCAACAATCCCAGGGCTGGATTTTAATGAGCCACTGCTTTTTTGCTGTTTCTCCAGCACAAGGACTTTACAAAGGAGTTCTCTCTGCTGGTGAAGCTGTGCCAGGAGGGTTTAGGTTGGAGGTCAGGGAAAGGTTCATCCCCAGAGGTGCTGGGCACTGCCCAGGCTCCCCAGGGAATGGGCAGGGCCCTGAGGCTGCCAGAGCTCCAGGAGTGCTTGGACACCACTCCCAGGGGTGCCCAGGCTGGGACTGTTGGGATCAGGAGCTGGATCAATGATCCCTGGAGGTCCCTCCCAGATGAGGATATTCTGTGGATATTATTCAGGAAAACCCAGACCCTCAGCTGCAGTCTGATACTGCCATCTGCACCTCTGCTGGATGAAATGCCCACACGTTTATTTAAAATAACCCATTTCACACACCCTTAAAGGAGGGGTTACGAGGGGATTATATCCAAAATATGACAAATCCTTTCATGGCAGTGAAAAATATCATGGCAAGTGTACAGGTCATTGCCAAAGGCCAGGAGCAAAATGGGATTTGGCACCACTATAAAACACATTTCTGTTGGTTCAGGGAAGGAGAAGCAACAATGGAAACTCAGCTTTTGAAGCAGATCTGAAAGAACTTGGGTTAAAACATCTGTCTGTCATTAGAGTTCCTCTGCAGCACAAATCCTCCAGGCAACCCCAGATGTGTATGCTATATTTATTGTATTATTCACATTATAGCAGTCCCTTCATAGAGAAATCGCTGTGTTTCTCTTGGATCCAGACCTTCAACTTTGTTGACATGGAGCCAAAAGGATTTTCAGTTTGGGTTTATTTTCCTTTTGGTGAATATATTCCATATATAGCCCTCCTTCCAAACTGAGAATTCTTCCATATGTAATATAAGAAGAAAGGCAAGATTTAGAAATACACCAGCTAAGGACGAAAGAATTCACCAAGATAAATGCACAAGCACAATAAATTCTATCCTTTCTTTTCAAAAAGAAAAGAGCAAAATCAAGAATAAAATATTATCTCCAAACCAGTTTGCTTAAAATATTTCCTTTGAAGCCAAGAAAGCACCAAGTAGAAGTTGTTACTCAGCCTATTCCATCACTTGAAAGAGCTGCATACCTAAAGTGCATCAGGTTTTCCAATGCCCTTTTCACAGAGCCGCCATCCAAAATTCACATTGCAGACAAACTGTTCTTCCCCTGGACAGGCCACAGAAAAAAATCCATACAAAAGCAGAGGAGGGAAGGACAGCTGAGACTGTCCATGGTGAACTCCTGCTTAAATCACGCTGTTATTAAACTTCCATGGAGAAACAAGAGGTAGCTGAGCCCCAGCAATGAGAGCAGCCGTGTTTGCTGTGACAGTGCTCGGGGAAGGGATGGCCCAAGGTAACCAAGCTCCTTTCACGGGTTGTAAAACAAGCCTGGGATTTTGGAAGCAAATCCTGGGCACCTCCAGCAGTGGCTGGCTCAGTGTCACTCGCTTCCCTAGCAGGAGATTGCCTTTAATTCCTCACTACACCGGATTTGGGTGTAAGCTTTTAGGGTGGGGCTCTGCTGCCACTGCTGGAAGCTGCTGACACAGGATGCCACACTGGTTTGGGATGAAAGGGATTTAAAGCCCACCCAGTGCCCCCCCTGCCATGGGCAGGGACACCTTCCACTGTCCCAGGTTGTTCCTGGTCCAACCTGGCCTTGGACGCTTCCAGGGATCCAGGGGCAGCCACAGCTGCTCTGGGCACCCTGTGCCAAGGTGTCACCACGCTCCCAGGGAACAATCCCTTCCCAGTACCTCACCTAAATCTCCCCTCTTTAGTTCAAAACCTTGTCCTGTCTCTCTGTGCCCATGTAAGAAGTGCCCCTGCTGGTTTTCCAGGCCCTGAAAGGCTGCAGTGAGTTCTGCCCTCACTCTCACCAAAAAGGCCACTGTGATTTTTCTCTCCACAAGTAATAAAAGAAAACAGCCAAGAGCCAGAGGCCACAGGGGAGGAGCAGAGCCCACTCTCAGCCAGCTCCCACTGCAGACCAGTCTTCCATCATGGAAACAAAAGAGAGAATGAACCATTGTCTCCTGACTGCAGCACCAAGACCACGCTTTTCAGATCTGCGTGGAGAAAAGCAACACCACTTATTCCTAAATATTTCCCAGTCCCTGGCGTTTGGAACCCAGCTCTCCAGCCTGTCCTTCATCGTGTGAGCCAGAAACCTGAGGAGTTCAGCCCTTATTTAGCACCTCCCTGTGCTCCTGCTGCCTTTCTGGGAAGGAGGGGTTGATTTCCTGGGGTGATTTCCATGGTTCCAGCAGCTGGCAGCAACGCTGTGCAGCTCTGTCCTGCCTTTCTCTGCCTCTACAATGACCCTGACCTGGAATTCCTGGGGACTGATTCCTCTCAGGAGGAGGTTTTTAGGATACCAAACAAGGAGAAGAAAGGAGTGCCTGAAGGGAGCCTACAAGGAAGATAAAGAGGGACTGTGGATAAGGACAGGGACACAGGGAATGGCTTCCCACTGCCAGAGGGCAGGGCTGGATGGGATCTTGGGAAGGAATTGTTCCCTGGCAGGGTGGGCAGGCCCTGGAATGGATTTCCCAGAGCAGCTGTGGCTGCCCCTGGATCCCTGGAAGCGTCCAAGGCCAGGTTGGACCAGGAGCCACCTGGCCCATGGAAGGTGTCCCTGCACATGGTTGCAACTGGAAGGGCTTTAAGGTCCCTCCCAACCCAAACCATTCCAGGACTCCACAGTTCCATAAGTTTACTACAAGCAGTTCTGTTACAACTGCAGACCTCTGAGGAGATTTTTTTTCTCCTCATCCAATTTGTTACACCAGCACTATTTAAGAACTGAATAACACTGAAATAGTATTTCAGGCAGTGCTGGGCAAAGCCATTATTAAAGTAATCATTTTGCAATCCCAGTCTCTGAGGTTTGCAGGAAAACACACATTTTGCTGGGAAATGGATGCTGACAGGGAGATCAGCAGGAAATATTCCTAAATGCCTTTCTCTAAGGCTGGTAATTAGCATCAAAATCTGTAACCTTCAGGGAAAGAGGGACACTCCCTACACAAAAATTGATCCTTTAGGGACACTGGCTCTGCCTGTTTGGGTTCCTGAGACCCTGAATCCCTGGAGACTTCCACCGTGAGATGATATCAGTGCAAGACACGGCCAGGCAGGCCTGATTTCCAAAAATACCAAATTGAGATTACATAAAACGAGTGGGAAGACTGACAAAAAATAAAAAAGCAGGGTTTTGATCAAACAATTTATGGCATTTCTGACTGGGAATGTAAATGAATTCATCTCAGTGACCTTAAAAATGAACTGAGGCAAGGGGTCCTTGGAGGCACGGAGTGAGAATAGGAGGCTTTTTTCTCAGAGACTGAGATAATGCTTGGACTAGAGCTTTTTAATACATTGTGCTCAGTAAATTCAGCTCAGGGACAAAACTCCTGTGGAATATTTGATTTCTGCCGTGGAAACTACTACACTGAATTCCTAAATCATTCTGCAGCAAGTTTGGTTTTGGAGGCTCCAGAACATTTATTTTCTGGATTTGTACCCACTCACTGATCACTTTCATAGGCATTAAGTAACAAATAAAGGCAGTTCTTCTGAAAAGTGCTTTCTTTTTCTTTCTTGAGCAAGAGCCATGTTCTGTTCCCATTTTTTCCCATAGGAAACTGCTGATCTTAGCAGTACCCAAACTTTGGAAGAAATGTCAACAGAGGAGACGTGGAAAAAATTCCCACGCCGCCGAACGTAATTTTTTCCTGTCTCACATAATACATTCCCAAGAAACCCTGAAATATAATACAGCCATATTTACTTTTGGAGGGGTTATCCAGCTTCTGCAGCATTCCCCACGGGGTGAACCAGGGATGTTTTATCCCAGTCCGTGTCTGGATCCCAACTTCCAAAGGAGTTTGGGCAGGAAGCAGGATATGGAGCCCTTCAGCTGGCAACAGCACTCCAGGGTTTTTTCTCTACCCCTGCTCCAAAACTCTCCTTCTTGTCACACCACCTCACTTGGGCTGGCTTTGAGCTGCTAAATCTTGGAAAACTCCTGGGATGGAGAGCCCACAGCCTCCTCAGACATCCCTGCTCTGGTTGTGCCTGGATTAAGAGCTCAGGGAGTACGGGATGGAAATCCATCTCGCCTTGCTTGGCTTGGCTGATCCTCATTTAGCTTCCCACTAATTAGTGACCGTGGGGACCAGAGACATGCTAGGGCTGGAGGGATGAAGGAGAAGGAATTTTTCTTCCCCTTGTCCAGGATGGATGACAGACACTGGAGATACTGGGAATCCAAGCCTTTCCTCAGGCCACCCCAGCAGTTTGGCACAACAGAAACACCTCCTAGCAAGGACACGGGGAAATCCCTCATTATTTCTCGTCTCTATCTAAAGTCTCCTTCAGTCTGAGCTCACCAACAACTCTGAATCACTCCCAGTTTGAGCGAAACGTGAAAAAAGAAACCTCAGGACTGCAAACACAGACACAGGGTCTAAAATTACCAAAAGGAAAACCTCGACGCTGCTGTGGATTTTCTCAGAGCTCAGCGGCCCCTTCTCACCCCAAAGCGCCAACAACTTCCTCTCCCACATCCTGCAAAACCATCTGCCCCCCATACAGGGCCTGCTCTGAGACTCCCAGGGGCTGTCCCTTCCCTTCCTCCAGCACTAAGAAACATCATTTTGAAGGAGCAATGGGATGTGTCATCTCCATGAGCTCCAGCACCCCTCCCGCAGTCATCCCACGGCGCTATCAGACACATCACAGCTATTCCTCCTGCTCCCTGTTAACAGGCTCCTCACCACAGCAGTTACCTATGGATGTGCAACTGCCTCGGACAACAGCTGACAAACTCCTCCAAAATGTGCTTTTTACAGTGGGAACGCTGTGGTTTTACCTTCTGAAGCCTCAGCAGCAGACAAAGCTTTCCTTTCAGGCTGCCGGTGGTTTTTGAGGCGGGCAGTTGCTGCCCTGTTTCTGCACCAATCTGGATGCCAGGGAAAAGAGAGTATTCCATGAAAACCAGCAGTCAGGCTTTGGCAGCTGGCACAGCAGCTCTGCAAAGCACAGAGGAGTCGAAGGAGATGAGTTACCCAGTTGCTTTCCAGCAGGGAAGCAGCAAAGCTCATCTGCCTGCCGTGGGCAGGCTCCTGGTGCCAGCTGCAATTCCCTGCCCCTTCAGGCCAACAACCATTTAATTTTCCTGCAGAGAGGGACAGGATGGACTTCCCATTTCAAGCAGCCCTGAGAAAGGTCAGCAGACTCCAGGAAATACCGAAAAATTAGGTCAAAACCCAAGGCAAAATGGGATTCAACGTGCTCCAAGGCAGGGCCTGAGAGATTTGATATCACCAAAAGCCAAAGTGCAGAGGAAAAAGCTGCGGGAAATGGTCACAAATTGCATCAGGAACACCTGGAATGCTTGTGATGCCCCAGCTCTACAACTGCCACACAATTCCTGCTGCCAGATAAACAGTTTATTCCTCTGCTCAGCCTTTAAAAGGGAATTCCTTGGGTAAAAGCACTCTGTGCCCCCACTGCTAAACTCCTTAACCACCTTCCCAGGTTCTCATGGCAAGGGATTTTGGATGACTTCTGCTGAAATGATGGTAAAATTTACACAGGAGCCCAGGGAATGTCAGCAATTACCAGCATGACCTCAAGGCTTAGAGAGGAATTGAGATTAGAGGGAGACTTGTTTTTCTGCAGTAATTTGGTAGCAGATGGTGACTTTTATTTAGCCCTTCTGAAGACAAGTAGCCTCGAAACGGGCACTTTCCCAGCTTCATTAACAGGATATTGAGAGAAATATCAAATATCTAAAGCAGGGACAATTCCCAAAGCCTCACACAATCCTTAACAAATCCAAACTCTCGTGCTGCAGTCTGCTGGGTGGCTTTTGGAGATGTGAGCCTTCAACTTCTGCTGCTTCTTCCTCCGTGCTTTCCAATTTTATCCTGCAGTGAAAGCAGCTCAGCTTCTCCACTCTTTGCTTGTAAAATTCCGAGTGTTTTCCAGCTCTCAGCAGAGGCCGAGACCACTCAGTTCTTCCACCTGCATTTTGTTTGCTGATAGGTAAAACAAATAACCAGCAGCTCTTCTCTTTGGAACGTGAGCATCTTCTCAACCCACCCTGTGCAGCCTCGCTGAACCCTCTGGGCTTGCAACAAGACTGAAGTGACCCAAAAACTTGAAAAGTTTAAAGTGAGAGCAAGGAAAGAGTCAAATGAGCCAAGGCTGAAGAAGCTAGCAAAAGCCTGAATTTAAAGCACTTAATGAAGGGTCAGAAGTCACCAGCATTACATTCAGGAGGACAAACTGTGGCTAAATAAACCAGACATGGCTACAAATTTAAGAAAATATTGCCATGTTTTGCCCTCTCTGGATTGAAAACACTCTTCTGGATGGATGATTCTATCCAAAGTACCTGCCAGCCTCCCCCTGCCTGAAGAAGATCCATGTGCTGGCTGCTCCTGTGCCTGAGGCTCAGGAGGATGTGTTTACACCGGTGACATTTCACAAACTGTGTCCCCATTCCCCTCCCACTCAGTGCTTCACAGAGACAGCACCAAGCCTGGACTGATTCCTGCTCACAGGAATAAAAATGCTCCCTTTCGGCTGATAAATGGGCACAGGTCAAGAGGAAATCAATTACAGACAGAAAATACACATTTCTAACCTGTACATTTAAACAACTCCTTTATAAGTGCTGAGATACAGCCGAGATACCTTCAAATCTTTTTTTACACAGCTAAAAACCCTGCACTTCTTGCTGGCTTGCAGCAGCACATATGGCATGCCAGAAAGCACATAAAGCAATCATATGAACAAACAGCTCCTGCTATATAAAGGAAGGCAAAATCAATTCTCCCTCCACTTACTGTTGAATGAAAACCATCCAGAAGCATTAAACATTACAGGGGGGAAAAGGCCCTAAAAAGCTGAAAGGGAAATTGAGGAATGGAATTTGCTTGTTTAACTCAAATGGTGCATTCCTATTCTGCTGTAAGGTTTTTGATTTCACTGATCATGGAATACCAGGATGGTTTGGGTGGGAAGGAACATCCAGTCCCGTTATTCATATTCCCAACACTCCCTCACCCATCCTGCAGCTCCACAGCCTTTTAAATCTATTGTGTTTATTTATTCTGCAGTGCAATGCACAAAAATGCTCAGGTTAAACCTGCCCTATCATAAATTCCAAGAGGCAATCTCCAGCTGAAGGAATCAGTTACTCAGAGTGCTCTCAGCTCCCAGAAAGTGCTTATAAAACAACTCAGCCCAACTTAAATCATATCAGATTTGTACCCAAAAAAAAATCTCGAATCCTGTGTGGAGCTGCCAGCCCTCATTAATCATGTCCTGATGAATGAAACCTTTTCCAGTGCTGGCAACAGAGATTTGCTCTGAAACGGTGGAAATGTTTCAGGTTAATCTTTTTGACAAAGCAGTCAATTCAGTGAAATAACTTTCTCCACATCCCCTGCATCCCCAGCATCCCCAGCCAGGATAAATCCAAGGAGCTGGGCTGGAGCCGAGGAATCCAGGCTGATTTCTATCAGCTGTAGACCAGGCCAAAATTTTTTTCCCCTGTTTCAGTGCCTTGGTTAAAATCCTCAGGGAACCTTGGGACATATTTTCACGTGTTCAGCCGATGATCAGCTTGGAGAGGCTTCCAGATGGGTTTGGGAAGACAGGCTGAAAAATGCATGGTCATGTTCTCCTCTAAAATGGTGCAGTGAGGGGCTAAGCTGACCTTTGCTGAAGTGTATTTTAAGAATAAGAGTCACTTGGGGAATACTTCATGTCTTGGGATAAATATATTTAGCTGGAAATGAGACCTAAACAAGAACAAGATCCTTCAAACTGGCTGTGTGTCACAGCTTACTGTACTTACAGTAGCTTTTCTCTATGAAAGAGGGACACAAAAATGAGACTTTTGGTCTTGAAGTTTTCTTTGACCCTTTTAGAACTGAGCATGGGAAGTGCAGTGTCACAGCTCCACAGCGGAGAATGTTTAATCAAAATGTTGTTTCTGCTGGGAAGCCCCACTCCTCATTTGAACAGGCTCCAAAAGGCATTTTTATAGCACTTGGTGCTGAAGTTTCATTGTACAACACGTGTTGATCCTGATTTAAGCTTTTTCCACCTTTCTGCAAACACTTCACGATAATGGTTAAGGTTTGGGGTTTTCTTCTTAACCTGCAATTCTTTAAACAGGCCTGGGACAGAGGCACTGGGAATTTAAATAGTTTTTGAACCCCTCCAGGGATGGTGATTCCACCACTACCCTGGGCAGAAGGCAGGGGGTTTTGTGTTTTTGGAGGTTTTTTTTGCAGAAAGCAGGGGCCAGAACCTTCTATTTTATCTGCTCTCAGATTTAAAGTTAATTCTTTGCTGTTCAAAAATCTAATCATTTCCTTCTCAGAAATGTAACTTGCAGGATTCTTCCTGGAAGGATCACTTGACACACACTCACACAAAAAATGAAATTATAAACTTCTCTTCAAGCAGAAAGGGAAGTGTAAGGAAGGTCATCCCTGAGTGGTGCTGGCTGAAGGTCACTCTGCTTCGGCTGAGCTTTTAAATATCAGAAAAACCAACAGGGATGAGCAGCAGAGAGTCGAAGGTGACACATATTAGTGAGACTCGGGATTGCAATGGGTGGAAAGGGAGGTCTGGCTGTAAATATTTACACACACTGGAACGGATTTAGGATAGGCTGAGCCAGCCCATGCAACCACGAGGCAAAGCAAGGTTCACTCTGAATGACCCCGAGTTTGATATTTACTGTGTCCTCTGGAGATTCAGGCCTGGCTTGGGCTAAGTCCTGAAGTCTGGTCATAACTGAGCAATTGAAAGGATCAGAAAGAGGAGGTTAATCCTGGGACTAGAACCAGAAGCAGGGTGCCTGTGCTGAGCCCAAAGCAGACAGTCTGGGCTCCTCAGCACAGCAGGGCAGGG
>WAAE01023786.1:10355-27153 GCA_013400495.1 Nicator chloris
CCCCGCGCCCCCCCGCCGGCCCAGCCGAGCCCGGAGGCCCCGGCGGCGCCGCATGGAGCAGCCGGCGGCGGGCTGAGCCCCTGCCCGGAGGGAGGTGAGTGACGGGCACCGCGCGGGGGGAGCCAGCGGGGCGCGGACAATGGGGCGGCGGCGGGGGGTGCGGAGGTCCGGCCCCGCCTGACCCCCGGTGACCCCGGCACGGCCGCTCCCGCCCCGCCGCGGTCCCCGAGGACCCCTCAGCCCCGTCCCCACGCTGCGGGGAGGCGCAGAGGGACGCCCGCAGCATCCCCTGGCCGTGGCGGGGGTCCCGCCGCGCCCCAGCCCCGCCGGGGGTACCGCCTCCCCCTGCCGCTGCATCCCCATCCCGTACAAAGGCCCGCGGGAACGGGGAGATCACGGGCAGCCGGCTGCTCCGAGGGCTTGGCGGCGCATTGTTGGTTTGAATGTTTCAAAATTTGGGGCTTTTTTTTTTTCTTTTTTTCTTTTTTTTTTTTTTTTACGAGTCGTAAGGCGGCGGCGGGTTATTTATAGCCGCGGCTGTTGCTCGTTGGTTTAGCGAGAGCGAAAGGGGCTGTGCCGTCGGGCGGAAAAAAAAAAAAAGTCCCCCGAAAAATCAAAACGCGGGGCAAAAAGTCCGGGGGAAAAAAAAAACCTACCGGCAAATGGGAGGTGTGAGGGCTGGGGAGCGGGAGGAGGAGGAGGATGGCAGCCTTCCTCCCGGAACAGGGGTTTGTTCCCAGGGGACGCACGCAGGAACACGGCCCCATCCTGGCAAGGCAGGGAGTGTCCGGAGAGGTCCCCGGAGGGATGCGGGAGCTTTTGGGAGCATCCCCATCCTCCCTTGAGGAGCAGGACGGGAGTGATGACGCCGCGGGATAACCCCTGCAAAGCCAGGGAGTTTTGGGGTGGCTCTCTGCCCTTTGACTGCTGCCTCCCCCCGGCTTTTTGGTTTTGAGTGAGCGTTTGCCAAAAAAACCTTTCCGTGCCCCACTCCACATCCTGTCCCCGTCCCCAGGTGACAGCACCTGGCAAGGGGATACTGGGGTGATCTGTGGTGGGAAACCACCCTGCTGAGGTTTTTCTGGGATAAAGGAGGACCAGGATAACCTCTCCTCAATGGGGGGCCAGGAGCAGCTCTTCTCCAGGCCTCCACCTGTCCCCCAGGTGCCTCCCGCTCTCTGAGGCAGCAGCACCTTCTTTCTGTCTTCTAAAAGAATTAAAGAATCCCTGAAAAAGAAGCGGCCCCCCCTCCTTTTCCCCTTTTCTGCAGCAGGGCACCCAGCTGGGGCTGGTTTGGGCGAGCGGCTCCGAGACTCTGCGAGCTGGCGGGCGAGATGAAGGAGGAACATTTTTCTTTCGATTAGAGTAATCGTAGGTGTTCGTTGTAATAACAGCAGATAAGATCTTTCAGAGGCAGGGAGGATGTTGTCTGCTTTGGGGTTGGTTTGGGATTTTTTTTTTTTATTGGTTTTTGAAGTTTGAAGAACTTCGTGGGGAGATGGATGCACGGAAGGGGGTGGATGTGGATGGTGCCTACACACCTGTTCCCGTCAGGAATGAGGCTTCTCTGCCGTCAACAACAACCAAACTTTATTTAAACAGAGTCATCCTGGGGCTGGGCAGGTGCTGCCCCTCCCCTGGTCGGCTTTGACACTGAAATGCAGCATCCTTCACCCACCCCATCCCACGGTGATGGTGCTCCTCAGGCGGGATTCGCTCTGGGGGTCCCAAATTCCTCTCCCAACCTCCCCGTGAGACTGGCACAACTCAATTTCATTTTGATCAATGAGAGGAACGCTGTCCATGGCTCATTTCCTGGTGCCCTTTGGATTATCAGAGGTGTTGGCTGTACCTGTCCTGGCTGCCGGGCCGGCCTTCCCACAGGGAAATGCGGGAGCAGGGCCGTGAGGGAGGCCTGGGGATGGAGCTGGGGGGATGAGATCCATCTCTGGGGCTGCTGCACGGAGTGGCTCCGAGGATGCTCCACCGGGGAAAAAAGGGAGGCGGGTTTTGCCAGAGGGTGGGTTCACCTGAGCACGTCCTGAGCCCTGATTCGGCAACGAGGAGCTTGCAGAAGGAGCAAACCCTCACCTGGCAGGCCTGGAAACAGCCAAACCCAGCACTCTCTGCTCTGCCCAATCGGCTGGGCTGCTCCCTGGCTAATTTTTTAATTATTATTATAAATTCCTTTCATGTGCTGCCGCACATCCTCCTTGAGGAGAGAAGGGGCGATGCCTGTGTTTTCCCGGAAGGCACAGGATGCTGCTTTTAAGCTGTGGCTCCACTCCGCCAGCATCTCCACGTCCTTCTCCCGGCCCGGCATCCCAAGGGATGTGCGGGGCTGGCGGAAACGGGCACGAGGCCGGGGCTGGCCCGGGTGACACGGGGCAGGAACCGCTGGCTGTCACATGGGGCCTTCGGGGGGCTGCTTGGCAGCTGCCCCGTGTGGTTTCCTCCTCCTCCTCCTCGGAAAGTCTCGGCTTTGAGGCAGAAATTAGGTAACGATTGAGAAGAAAGTGAGGCTCAGAGGAGGAAGGTCTGTGTCAGGCTGAGGGGCAGCCTCTGGTGTCGTAGCCACCTCCCTCTTTAAAACTGAAAGGCGAATTTGTTGTGTGTAATTATACCAATTCCACAGTCCGGTGCCGCAAATATCCACGATCCGGGGAGATAAAAAAGCCTGGGCTGGCTGGAGCGTGTTCTTGGTGAGGTTTGCTCAGGCAGTTTCCTCTTTAGCAGGCAAAAAAAAAAATCCTCTTTATGAAGGCAGGCTATGAAATTTGTATCCTGGCTGCATTTATCAAATATAAATGCTGGTGACATCCGTGAGCTGAAATCTCAAACAAGCGGCCTTCAGGACTGGGAGGATTCAGCTCCTGCATGGGTTGGGAAACGTGGGATGAACCTTTGGGCATCCCTCGCACTGGCTCCAGGGTTTTCCAGCTGGTCACACCTTGGGTGAAGCCTCCATCGTGCTGATTTTTGGATATTTGGAAATAAGGCCTGGCCGCTGGGAAGTGCTGACTCAGGGCTTTGGGCCAGAGCTCTCCTTGAGCAAGACGCAGAACCAGCCTGTGCTCGGCGTCCCCACGGGACGCTGGATGGGGAACAGGGCTGAAAGCCCCAGCGATGGGAAATTCCCTCCTTGAACCTCCTTCCAGTTTCAGCTAAATCCCCCCACAGCCTGAGAGAGTGCAGTTTGTTCCCTGGTTTTCTGGTGTTGCGTTTCAGGCTGCTGGGATCCAAACCTCTGGCTGAAATTTTTGTTCCGTGCCGGGTGTAAATCCAAACTTTTAACCAAAAATCACCTTGGAACGGCAGGGAGCTGGAGCTGGGAATGTTCCCAGGGGGCTGGTGCTGCCCAGCCCAGCACTGCTGGGCTCTGCCCTCCCCTGAGTCCTGGCACTCCTGGCAGTGTCCCCGGGTGCCATCAGGTTGGGTTTGGGGGCCATCCCCGGTGGCTTTTCCCGAGCTGGCTGAGAAAGAAACCGACCCAACGCTGTGGTGATGGAAACCTCTCAGGTCCCCAAACCCTGTCCTTGGGGTGAACACCCAAGCCTCGATTTCTCCTCTGTGCGCCCCGTGCCGTGTCCCCGCCCTCGGGAAAGGTGAGGAAGGTGCTGGGTGGCAGCGTGACGCCTTTTCCGGAACGCTGCGGGCACGTGGTGGGAACGGGGCCACGTTCTCACCGCGCTCTTCCTCCCCGCAGCTCTGCCCCTTATCTCCTTCCTCCTCCCGTCCTCGGCCTTGCCCCCCGTTTCACTTCCTCCTTCCCAAAATACTCCCAGCTGCCGCGGACGGGCCGCGGTGACGCCAATGGATGTGACGGCTTCACGAGTATTTGGGTGGGTTTTGGGGGTTGCTCTGCCTGTGTCCCCCTCTGTGCCCCCAGCCCGGCACGACCCCGGCGCCCCAGCCAGAGAAAGCCTGGTTTGATCCCGGGGCCGGTGACTTCATCCCTTGCCGGGGGCTGGAGCGGCGGGAATAAAGCCGGGTCTGTTCCCCTCCCACACACCCATCCCAGAGCATTGCACCCCCGGGCAGTGCATCCCCCTGGGCTTTAGGAGCTGCACATTCCAGAGTCCCAGTGGTTTTTAGCCGGCAGGGAGTCGTTTCGGTTTATTTCTTTTGGATCCCAGGCCTGGGAAGCTCTCAGGGCTGGATGTTTCCACGTGTGGGTCACCACGGAGAGCAGGGGTCTGGCTGTGTAGCCTGGGAGAGGAGTGGGATGGGCCTGCTGGAGGTCATCTCCGTTCCCTTCCCTTCTCTGGGCATCTCCACACGTCCACGCCACACTGGATTTCTCCTTGGTGCAGATGCTGCACTCAAAAACTCCGTCCTTAAGAAGCCGTATCCGTGCAAATGCCTCCTAATCCGGGTGAGCAGCTCCACGCTGCTCCCGCCCCTGACTGCGGGCTCTGAGCAGGCCCAGAGCTCCCACTTCCACCTCACTTTGGGGATATTTTGGCAGCAGCACCTCGGGCAGGACCTGTTCTTGGCGGGAGAAGTGATGCTCTCCTGGCCCGAGAGCGTCCTTCGGGGATGCTCACACCTCGTTCCCGCCGTGCCCCGTTCTCAGCCGTCCTTTGCCCCCAGGTCTCATGGTACCAAGTGACGTGTCCCCCCTGTGAGAGTCACGCTCCAAACCTCCTGAGAAGATGTCAGGGATGCAGGTGAGCTCGGGGTGAGGAGAGGCGGGCATGGAGCCATCCAGAGGTGGATGTGCAGGGACGTGGGGACGCTCGGTTTGAATAGACCCCGTTTGGGCTCAGGTCTGCGAGGGGTGTCCCCGAGGGTCGGGGGTGCCAGGGGTGGGTGACACAGTCAGGCAAGGCTCTGATGGCATTCCCTGCTCCTGGCCAGGCCGTGTGGCCGTCCGGTACAGAATGTATCGCCAAGTACAACTTCCACGGTACCGCCGAGCAGGACCTGCCCTTCAGCAAAGGAGACGTCCTCACCATCGTCGCTGTCACCAAGGTAAGGCGTCCCCTTTCCGTGGGTGACACCTGCCAGCCCCGCTGGGCATGAATGGGGCCACGGGCTCGGTTAATTAATTCATGGCCTCGTTAGTTAAGGTTTCTCGGAAATGCGAGCGCCTCCCGGGAGCTGGAGGAGGGATGGATGGGAGACGCAGCGGTTCTGGGCTCCACTCCAGGGAAGGAAAAGAGGGGCTGTGGGTTTGGGGGGCTCTGGGATGCCTGGCAGGTTGGGAGGGGGATGAGTGAGCCCCGTGGGGCCACCAGCACTGGGGTCTGGTGCTCCCAGCGCCGACCCCGAGGCCCTGCTCATCGCACCCTTCCTGCAGCCAGCAAGGGGGTACCAGGGGGCTTGGGGAACCCCCAGAGGGCTCCTCGGGTGGGATGCAGCCAGAGGCCGTGGGCTGGCCGTGACATGCCACTGTCCCCACAGGATCCCAACTGGTACAAGGCGAAGAACAAGGTGGGCCGGGAGGGCATCATTCCCGCTAACTACGTCCAGAAGCGGGAAGGGGTCAAAGCTGGCATCAAGCTGAGCCTCATGCCGTGAGTATCCAACCAGGGCTCTGCCGAGACGGATCCAGGGGGAGGCGGCTTGGGCTGCAGCATCCTTGTGGCCAGAGCTGTGTCCCAGCAGAAGGGACATTCCTCACAGGGCACAGAAGGGGCAGCAGCGTGGATTTGGGATTGTTGGGGTTTGCTGCTGGGGAGAGCTCTGAGTGTTTTGGGAGCTGCCTGCAGGGCTGGGAAGGTGATCGATGGTTGGGTTGCATTTTAAATGGATTTTAAATCCATTAAAGGCTGCTGTGAGGAAGAGGGAAGGTCGGAACGGGGTCTGTACAGGAGGGATGGGAGATGGATGGGTTCGATGTTCCTCTGCATCCCAGAGCTGCCAGTGTGGAGGAGGAACCTCCTGGGAGTGTGCAGAGGGGCTGAATCCCAGCTCGGGGCCAGCAGGAGGGGAGCAGGATGCCGTGGAAGGAGCTGTGCCACGGGGTGGGATGGGACAGCGAGGAAGAGCAGGGACAGGCCATCCCCATGCGGGCAGGGACGAGAGCTGCTGCACATCCAAACACAGCCCCCAGGGGTGCAGCCAGCCCTCAGCCTGCCCCCCGTGTGCCCCGCAGCTGGTTCCACGGGAAGATCACGCGGGAGCAGGCGGAGCGGCTGCTGTACCCCCCCGAGACGGGGCTGTTCCTGGTGCGGGAGAGCACCAACTACCCCGGGGACTACACCCTGTGCGTCAGCTGCGAGGGCAAGGTGGAGCACTACCGCATCATCTACTCCTCCAGCAAGCTCAGCATCGACGAGGAGGTCTACTTCGAGAACCTCATGCAGCTGGTGGAGGTGAGGCCTCAGCTGGCGTCTCATCTGGACATCGGAGCTGGCGGGGCTGCAGGTCTGGAGCTCGGGAGGTGGCTCGGGTGCTCTTCCTTCTCTGCTGACGCCCTGGGGTGGGGATGCTGGGGACAGAAGGACCTTGGGCCGCCACCGGGCCCATCCGTGGCCTCGTGCTGCCACCTGGTGGGACCTCGGAGCCCGGCACCGCCTGGGCGGGACCCCCACGCGGGGGTGTCACCTACCCCACGGCAGGGTGTCACCCACGCCCCGCCGTGTCCCCGCAGCATTACACCACGGACGCGGACGGGCTCTGCACCCGCCTCATCAAACCCAAGCTGATGGAGGGCACGGTGGCAGCGCAGGACGAGTTCTCCCGCAGTGAGTGGCCGTGCCCCCTCCCTGGCCCCTGGGGACCCCTCAGCACCCCCTCACTCCCCCTTCTCCCCCGTGCAGGCGGCTGGGCCCTCAACATGAAGGACCTCAAGTTGCTACAGATCATTGGCAAAGGGGAATTCGGAGGTGAGCCCGCTGTCCCTGGCCCGTGGTGGCCCTGAATGGGGGGGGGGGGGCTCCCCTGTAGCCCCCCCCAGGGTGCTGGTGGGGCCCCAGGAGGCTGGGATGCTTCCCAGTGCCTCCTGTGCCCGTCTCTCCTGGCCCGCAGACGTGATGCTGGGGGATTACCGGGGAAACAAAGTCGCCGTGAAGTGCATTAAAAACGATGCCACAGCGCAGGCCTTCCTGGCGGAGGCGTCCGTCATGACGTGAGTGTCACCGTCCTGGGGGGGACAGCGGGAGGGAGGGGGCACCTCTGTCCCTGTGAGCAGCGGGGGGTGGTCCCTGCTACCCTGCGGGAGCCCCTCTTGTCACCAGAGCCCTGCCCTGAGCCCCCCTGTGCGGCGCAGGCAGCTCCGACACAGCAACCTGGTGCAGCTCCTGGGGGTGATTGTGGAGGAGAAGAGTGGCCTTTACATCGTCACCGAGTACATGGCCAAGGTGAGACCCCCACCCCGGCCACCTGCCCTCCCGCTCTGGCCCTCTGTCCCCTCCCCGGTCCTGGGGCTTCGCCCTGGCACAGCTGGGTCATCCCAGCCTGGGCTGCATCTCGCTGGGGCCACAGCGGTGGCTGGGGGTGGCATGTCCCACGTCCCATCGCCGGCTCCCCTGGCATCCCCACATCTTCCCCATGAGGGAGGGACGTTATCCTTGTGTCCTGCCCCTTGTTAAAGGGACGTCACCCCTGTGTCCTGCCCCGTCTTAAGGGGACATCATCCTCCACATCCTGCCCCACAAGGGAGGGACATCCTCCCTGGGTCCTGCCCCACGAGGGAGGGACATCATCCCTGGGTCCTGCCCCACAAGGGAAGGATGTCATCCCTGGGTCCTGCCCCACGAGGGAGGGACATCCTCCCCTTACTCTGCCCCATGAGGGAGGGGCAGCAGGTGGGCTGCTGCCCCTGCTGACCCCACCCCTCTCTCCATCCCCGCGTGCAGGGCAGCCTAGTAGACTACCTGCGGTCGCGCGGGCGGTCGGTGCTCGGGGCAGACTGTCTGCTCAAGTTCTCCTTGTAAGTACCGGGCAAGGCCATGCCCACCACCCTCACCCACCCCACCCGCACTTTGGGGCCGCCCTACCAACCCCCTTGTGCTGCCCACCCCTGCCAGAGACGTCTGTGAAGCCATGGAGTACCTGGAAGCCAACAACTTCGTGCACCGGGACCTGGCGGCGAGGAACGTGCTGGTCTCGGAGGACAACATCGCCAAGGTCAGCGATTTCGGGCTCACCAAGGAAGCCTCCTCCACGCAGGACACGGGCAAGCTGCCGGTCAAGTGGACAGCACCAGAAGCACTTAGAGAAAAGGTGGGTGAGCAGAGGGGCCTCGGAGCGCGTGGATGTGGTGGAAGCTGCAGGAAGGGGAATATTCCAGGCTGCCCCAGAGATGGGGCTTGAGGGCCACTTGGCGCTGTCCGGCCCCAAAACCAGGTGGCCTGAGGGTCAGGAGGATCCCTTGCCCCCCCCATCCCTGCCTGAACCTGCTCACAGGGCTTCTCACCCCTCCCTCCCTGCAGAAATTCTCCACCAAGTCGGACGTGTGGAGCTTCGGGATCCTCCTCTGGGAAATCTACTCCTTCGGGCGAGTGCCTTATCCGAGAATTGTAAGTGACGAGCACCCCCTTGGGGCTGGATTTCAGGGGGGGAGCTGAGCCCCTCTCTTTGTGGGGAGCCCCTTGCTGACAGCCCGGATTTCCCGCAGCCCCTGAAGGACGTGGTGCCCCGCGTGGAGAAGGGCTACAAGATGGATGCTCCGGACGGTTGTCCGGCCGTCGTCTACGAGGTGATGAAGAAGTGCTGGACCCTGGACCCCGGCCACCGGCCGTCCTTCCACCAGCTCCGCGAACAGCTAGTGCATATCAAAGAGAAGGAGCTCTACCTGTGAGGGGGGGCTCTGCCACCCCACAGCCGCAGGGGACCCACGCTGGGGGGGGACCAGGGTGTGGGCAGTGTGTCCCCCTGCCCCACCACGGCACCAGGAGGGAGCCCCGGGGGTCTGTGTGTTCCCCCCCTCCACTTCCCCCGGTTGCTTCCAAAATTCCAAATCTGTCAGTTTTTATTTTCTAGGTTTGGGGTTTGGTTTTTTTGTTTTGTTTTGGTCTCCCACGCTCTTTTTTTTTATTATTTTTGTGGGTGGTTTTTTGTCGTTTTCTCAGTTTTGGGGGGGCGTTTATTCTTTTGGTTTTTTTTGTTTTGGGGTTTTTTTTTTTTTGGTCATTGTTTTTTTATTATTTCAAGCAGGGCCCAGCTGAGCGTTGGGCATTTTACTAAAGTACGAATCTTATTTTTTAATGTAATTAAAAGAAGAAAAAAAAAAAAAAAAAGAAGGAGCAAAGAAGGTTGCTAAAAGGAGAATAATAATAAATAAACCAATGAAACGGACACATGAGAAGGAAACCCCCAGCGACAGAAGTGATGGTTGACGGGGAGACGCTGGACTCGCCGCCCGGTCGGGAGAGCGCGGCCGCGTCCCCGCCAGACGCTTTTTTTTTTTGGGTTGTTTTGCTTTAAAACTCGTTGCAATGTTTGCATGCTGTCTCCAGAGGCCTTTTTTTCCAGTCCTGTCCAGTGCTTTATTCTCATGTAATGCTACCGACTGTGAGATTAAAAACTGTAATAAAAAAGAACCATTCCATCCGGACGCGGCACACCCCGCCTCGGCCCCCCTCTGTTGCCAGCGGCTCTGGGGATCCCCTGGCAGGGGAAAAAGTGGGGATGGACCCCCCATCTCCACCCCAAATAGGTGGGGACGAGCAGCCTGGGCAGCACTTGGCTCCACCCTGCCTGTGAGAGCTGGCAAGGCTGTGACAAGGGTGAAGCTGCCGAGTGATACCCGAGCTCCCCTTTAGTCCAGGCTTTGCTTTCTGATGCTCCGAGCGGCAGGGGATGCGGTTTGGGGCTGATTCCTGAACCTCGCTGCCTTCCCTGCGTGTCCCGGCCAAGGGGCTGAAGCCACGTGTGCACTGAGACCCCGATGTCCCGGGCTCCCGACCCCAAGGTTGTCGCCGTGGAATTCCTGGAGGGAGCTGTGTGGAGGTGGCGTCTGGCGGGTTTAGAGCAGTTCCGCTCATCCGCCGGGAATTATTCAGCGTTAAACGACGCGCGGAGCACCGGCTCTGCTCTGCCGCCTGCCTGCTTGGCAAGCCCGGGGCGGGAGCTCTCCGCCTGCTTTGGACCGGCGTGGAGACCGAGATTCCTCTCGGAGGGGGGTGAAGTGGAGTAAAAGGGAGTGGTGGGACACGGGCACAGCTCAGGGATGCGTGGGATGGAGCGTGCAGAGGGGAGATGTGCTGCTGAGCCCCCTCCCTGGGACCTCGGGGTGTCTGGATGTCCGGAGGGGACGGGACAGGGATGAGGGATGTGGTGTAGCTCCGTAGGGTTTCCTCTCCCCTGGACTGACCCCCCTCCTCTCGTCCACGTCCCCCCCGTTCCTCCCGGTGCTCCAGCAGGCCCCAGCCGGATAAGCAGCTTTACTTTTTGGGCTTATGAAGATTAAAGTCATTTACAGGCAAAGCCTGCAAGAAACGGCTTTGGGAATGGCGAGAAATACCCAGAGCCTTCACGTGATGGGAGACAGCAGGGACGGGTCTGCTCCTGTCCCCCACTGTGTCCCTCCTGTCCCCTTGCCCTGGGTTACTGCTGGGGACAGACACCTGCCAGCTGTCAAAAAAAGGGGCAAAACTCACCCCAAAATTATTTAGGTCTCAGATTATTTTTGATTTTTTGATTTTCCTCCAAATGGCACCACACTTCCCATTTTTGTGCCTGGTCTCAGGCGTGGTGTTTGGTGCCTCAGCATCCTCCGGGGTGTAGTTGAAGGATGCTGAGAGAGCCGCCGGAAGAAAGCATGTTCTTCACTACAAATCAGGGAATTTAACCCTGCCCAGGCCCTCCTGCCACCACCATGCCTCAGTTTCCCCACATGGAGAGGGTTGTACCTGCTGCTGGGTCTCTCACTTTGGGCGTGGAGCTGCTCACCCTGGGTCGCTCTAAGTGATTTGTCCCGAGGGATTTCGGGGCTCTCTCCATCAGCAGCAGCGTGGGCAGAGGGGGCAGGCTGAGTGACACCCTGGGGCTCCCGAGTGCTGGCTCCCATCACGTCCCCTTCCTCCTCCTCCTCCTCCTCCTGCTCCTCCTCCCTTGGGCAATGAGACGGGCACTGGGCCCAGTTGTGTCAGCTCCCATCCTGCCTCAAATTCCCGGCGTGAATCATCCTCAGCAGCGGCGGCGTGCAGGGCGTTATTCCCACGGCACACAGGCACCTCTCCCCGGCGTGCCAGGAGGGAGCAGGGACGCGGCGTTTCAAAAAGCTCCGGAAAATCCAGCTTTCAGCTCCGGCAGCTCCGCCGCCTCTCCTCTCCACACCGCTCAGCGGGATCCCAGCTCGGGCTGGAGCCTGGGATCCCAGCGGGATCAGGACAGGGCTGGGGAGAGCTGGGGTTTGGTGTGTGGACCCTGCCGGGGGTGAAAGGACCATCTCCAAAGTCACACATCCTTGGCCTTTCCATCCCTACCATCACTTGCACCCCACACGGACTCCCGAGCCGAATCACCCCTTCCAGCACCGGCCCTGGCTGCCCCCGCTCCCCGCAGATCCTCTCTCTTCCCCGTTGGGGCTCCTTCCACGAGCTTTGGCTCTTCCCCGCCTCCCCACACCCTGCCTGCCCTCCCCCTGTTACCCGCAGAGCTGCAGAGAGCCCTCCTCGCCCTAAACACCCCCAAATCCCCGTCTCCCTTCAAAGGACCCCAATTCCAGCTGCAGCAGCTGCTCGCTTCTCATTTCCCCGGGGGGCAAAGCCGCCATCCCAATGAGCCCCCCGCAAGCGACTCAATTCTCTCAGTGCTGCTTGGGGCTAATTACCAGCTCTAATTATGGCCCTTCTGCTCCATCCTCGGAGCACGGGCTTCCCAACCCCTGGCATCCCTCGCCGGCATCTGTGCGCTGCCGGCACCTCCTCCCCCTCCACGATCGACTTTATCGCAAGGACTATTTTTAGCATGATGTACAAAGCCATTCCCATCACCGTTCCGTGCCGTTCACCTCTCCAGCTCCTCCCTCTCTCTCTCGCTCTCCCTTTTTTTGTTCTTTTTTTTTTTCTTCTGAGCACTCCAGGAAATGAAGGCCAGGCTGGGAAGATCCCCCGTGGGAATGCTGCGTGTGTGGCCGTGTGTGTGTCGGGGCCGGCGTGTGCCTTTGCTCGGGGCTCGCTCTCCACCAGCGGCACGGAGCAGCACATGCTCTCCCCATGTGCCTGTTTACATGCTCTGTATGTCTGTCCGGCCGCATTTGTGTCACGGCTCGGGTGCAGACACCGCCGTGGGAGCCCCCCCGCCGCCCCCAGCACCTCCCTCTTCCTCCTCACCTGGCACAGCACCCCTCCTCCCGGCGGGAATTGCAGCTGCCCGGCTCGCTGCTGTGAGCTGCTTCCCCTCCTCTTCTGCCGAAGCACCCACGGCACCCCAAAACCTCTCTGTCCCCTGGGACAGGACCATTCCCACCCCAAACTCCCATCCCTGGGGATGGATGTCCCGTGGGACAGGACCATTCCCACCCCAAATCCCCATCCCTGGGAATGGATGTCCCGTGGGACAGGACCATTCCCACCCCAAATCCCCATCCCTGGGGATGGATGTCCCATGTGACAGGACCATTCCCATCCCAAACCCCCATCCCTGGGGATGCATACTCTGGATGACAGGACCATTCCCACCCCAAACTCCCATCCCTGGGGATGGATGCTCTGGGTGACAGGACCATGCCCATCTCAAACCCCCATCCCTGGGGATGGATGTCCCATGTGACAGGACCATGCCCATCCCAAACCCCCATCCCCAGGGATGGTTGTCCCGTGTGACAGGACCATTCCCACCCCAAAACCCCATCCCTGGGGATGGATGTCCCATGTGACAGGACCATGCCCACCCCAAACCCCCATCCCCGGGGATGGATGTCCCGTGGGACAGGACCATTCCCACCCCAAACCCCCGTCCCTGGGGATGGAAGCTCTGGGTGACAGGACCATTCCCACCCCAAACCCCCATCCCTGGGGATGGATGTCCCATGTGACAGGACCATTCCCATCCCAAACCACCATCCCTGGATGCTCTGGGTGACCGGACCATTCCCACCCCAAACTCCCTTCCCTGGGGATGGCTACTCTGGATGACAGGGCCATGCCCACCCCAAACCCCTCCCCCTGGGGATGGATATCCCGTGGGACAGGACCATTCCCATCCCAAACCCCCATCCCTGGGGATGGGGGTTTGGGATGGGCATGGTCCTGTCACCCAGAGCATCCATCCCCAGGGATGGATGTCCCGTGGGACAGGACCATTCCCACCCCAAACCTCCCAAACCCCAGCAATGGTGAGTCTGGGCAGCCAGTACTCAGTGGTAGGAAGATGAGAGCAGGAAATTCCAAGGGAATTGGGGGGACACCCTGGCAGCATCCCCACTCCTGGCTTCCCTTCCCAGGACCACTCAGGGACTCCCAGGGGCTCTGCCAGGGCACCTCAAGGCCAGGAGGGGTGCATTGGGATTTTCTCGTCCTGTGGAGATGATGTCAGATTTTGGGAGCTCAAAGGCTTGGTGCTATAGGAGTGTGGAGGATTTCCATGGGAATGCCTCCATAGGTCAGGGAAAGGCATCTTTGGTTTTGTTTCCATAACAAGCTGCGCAGCAGTCCGTCTTCCTCAGCCAAGGCAAATTCCAGCTTTATGGAGTTCTGTTCGAGTAAATGCCAGAAATCATTTCATTTGGTAATTTACCACACCCTTATCCTAAAGTTTCTTTATTCCCTCTGTTAGCAGCAGTTTGATCCCAGTAAAGGATCTCCCAGAAGGGATCCCACTGAAGGGATGTTTTTCTCAAGACCCTCAGGACATTTTCCATCAAACTCCTGCGAGGTGGTGACCCACCACAGCAGCGGGACCCTCTGGATAGATGTCACCGTGCCTTACCCCGGTGCCCGAGGGGCACAGCGGGGTATCCCTGTCCCCATCCCACTGCAGCAGCCCCACCGGCAGGTGGGAAGCGGGAAGGTGACTCTGCTGCTGCGCCCGGGGTCAGAGCCGAGCGCGGCGGTTCCTGAGGTGGCGGTGCCTGTCCCCATCACCAGAAGTGACAATCAGCTGCCAAGTGCCGGCGTGACCTCCCCCGGCAGCAGCGGGCTGCCTGCTGGCTTTGGAAACGCCTTCTCGTTTCCCGCCCGTTGCGGCTCCGGCGCGCAGGCACGGCGGCTTTCCAGGATTCCCTCACCTATTCGGGGTCTCCAAAGGTTTAACCGTTCATGTTCCCTGGATTTCAGGCTGCCAAGGATCAGGCCTTCTGATGGCCTTGTTGCCACGGCCCTGCCGCTCGAGGTTACCGAGCCTTCCCCTCCCCTCCACAATCCACGGGATCGCTCCAAGAGCAGCCGCTCCAGGGCCATTTGGGGATCTCTGGAGCATCCTCTGAAACCCGGGTCGTGGTAACTGTGCCTTTGGAGGCAGTTACCTGGAAAGAGGAGCTGGAATGATCCCTCTCAGCATGGCAGAGGGAGCTGCTTGCTTCCAATTTAAATCAGGTGTCAACGCTGAGAAAGGATCCTCTTAACTTCCACCGGCTTGTCTGAGGCTGCGACGGGGGGACGTCTCATCTCCCTGCCGTCTAATCCGTGGAGATGTGTGATATAGCATAAGCTAATATAATAGGTCATGCAAGGATTTACATCTCATTACGGCAGGTTAGAGTCCTGGCAGGAAGGATGACTCATCCTCACTTGAATATATTTCAGGGATGAGGAACGGTTCAGCTGCCCAAGGAAAAGCAAATGGGGAAATCAACCACCTCGAAGCATCATTTCCCAGCTCGCTGCACCCTCCGATTGTCCCTCCAGCTCTGCCTTCAGGTGGGACACACACCAGCCTCTCCAGTAAAAGCCGAGGGGATGGGAGAGCTGCAAAACCTCTCTGGGGGTCCCTTCCTTTGCCTTTTGCTCCGTCCCTATAAAACTGCAAGAGGCTGCAGAGCCCAAGCCGGTGAGCGAGCATCCCTGCCACGAGTGACGGGATCCGAGGCGCTGCCGGGAACGCCGGGCTTGTTTTCACCTAGTTGCCTTGGCCGAGCATTTCTGCTCGTCAGGAGCTGTCTGCTCTTAGTTCCTCAGACAGGGAGGCTCCGTGGGAGCTGACCCATCTAACCCAAGCTGGAAAAAATTGGTCCTGACTTCCAGTCTCTTATTGTTAATGGATGCTCGCAGCAAAATCCGGAGGGAGCGAAGCTCCCAGGACCAGCTGCATCCAAAATCTGCTCCCAGCCCACACGAGGCTCGGGCCAGCACCCAAGGACACAACCTGGGGTGCTGGTCCTTCTCCTTGCTCCCCTTTTCAGCCAGACTGACAGCTGAAACGTGACCACGCTGTTGGCAATGGGACATCTGCGGAGCGCCCGGGGCTCCCAGCCTGTTTCTCAGCAGGCTGTGGCAGCTCATTGTGGGTTAAAATTAATTTTCCATGCTTTTTCCATGGGAAAGCTCTTAGGGGGGCCTGCAGATGGGTGTGAAAAGCAAAAATCATCACTTCAAAAGCTGTTGAGGCTCCTGAGCTGCCAGCTCGGGGTGAGGTTGAGGCACAGGGGCACCTGCGTGGTGGGAGAGGCTGTGGGTGACGCTGGAGTCGTGCCAAACGGAGGCGCCTCCGAGGGACCTCCCTCATCCCAGCGTCAGTTTGCACGTTTGGATGGACTCAAGGCAACTGCTGGCATCAATCAGGGGGCTCTGCTCTGCCAGGAGAGCCTTCACCAGGACAAATCCCTCTGTTGTCACCTCCAGGAGTGTGTTCCAACCCCTAAGAGCAGCAGTCAGTGCCAAGCTCCTGACCAGATTATTATCCTAGAAAAATGCATTGTTTTTTAATCTATTTTCCTCTTAAGACATAATTTTACCTTGGATGGGGGGGGATGGGAGGAGATGGGCCGATCCCCCCTCCCTCTGTCACTTTGTTCTGTCGCTTCACAGCTGTTCCATCATTTTAATCTGCAGAGATTGTCTTTATATTTCGGAAATGAAATGATTTCCCGCAAGCCGGGATTGGGGTCTGGATCCGCGCTCATTTTTCGTGAGCGGAGAAGAAAAAAGGGAGAAATGTCTGCTAAAGCCAGGCTGGCCATCTGGAAGGGAGGTGCGTTGCTGATGCCATTAATTGCTCACTCCCCAAGGCCTGGAATGCGGCTGCAGTCAAAGGGAAGAGCAGGAGTGGGGTTGGAGAGAGCAAGGGAACGATGCAACAAAATCAATGCCTGCTCTCTCCTCCTGATTTAGGTGATCAATGAACGCTTTTGTGCCTGTGTTCTGGGGGCTAAGAACAGCTTTGGTATTAATTGATATTGTAAAATCATGGAGTCACAGAATCCCAGAGTGGCTGGAGTCAGAAGGGACCTTAAAGCTCTTCCAAGCTCCCACCCCCTGCCACGGGAAGGGACATCTTCCACCATCCCAGGTTGCTCCAAGCCCTGTCCAACCCGGCCTTGGACACTTCCAGAGACGGGAATACTTCCAGGGATATCATTAATAGGATAAAGGGGACGGAACTCTTGGGCACCAGCCCTCGGATTGATGAGCAAACAACAGTTGGGACTGGTGCTGGTACATATGGCTTGTTCCGAGTGTCAAGTCCGGCTCTTCCTCCTGCCAGACCCGGAGGATGGGGAATAGAGTGGGAGAAAGAGCACTGGGCTGGGTTCGCTCCTCGGTGGGATGAAGCAGCTGGGGATCACGGGGGGAAGGGTGTCCGGGGGGCTCCCCGCAGCCCCCACCATGGCTCCATCCACCCCGGTGTCCCCTGGGAGCTTTGGGGGCTCCTTCTTCTTCCCGCGGGGGTGGTGTCACTCGCGGTGGCCCGGGGCGGGTCGGGACGGCGGCGGCTCCGCCCGGCGGAGGGCGGTGGGGCCGGGGGG
>WAAE01023786.1:27783-52935 GCA_013400495.1 Nicator chloris
CCGGAGGGAGGCGGTGCCGCGGCCGCCGTGCGAGGACACACACACCGGAGCTGTGCGAGCCCCGGTGCTGCAGCGCCCGCTCCGCTCCCGGCCGGGACCGCTCCGCCATGGGCGGCCGGGCGGCGCGGCCCCGCTGACCCCGCACACCCCGGCGGCAGCTCCGGCATCCCGAGCTCCGGCATCCCGGCAGCTCGGTACTCCGACATCCCGGCAAATCGGTACTCCGGCTCCCTGGAGCTCCGGACTCCGCTGTCCCGGGAACTCACCTCCCGGGAACTCCGCTCCGCTGAGCCCGGTTCGTCCATCTCTCAATACTCCGGCATCCCGGGAACTCCGTACTCCATCGGCCCGGGAACTCCGCTGCGCTGACCGCTGGTCCCGGCTCCTCGGGAATTCGGTACTCTGTCATCCCGGGAATTCATCTCCTCTGAGTCCATCACCTCCATAACCCCGTGCCCCAGCTCCCCGGGAACCCATCTCTCCCATCCCTGGCTCCTCCACCGCCCGGTGCTCTGGCACCCCGGGAACTCAGCTCTCCGTCATCCCGGGAATTCATCCCCTCTGAGCCCCTCTCCTCCCTAACCCCGCACCACAGCTCGCGGGGACTCAGCTCTGCTGACCCCGGCTTCTCATCACTCGGTATTCCGCCTCCCGGGAAATTCAGCTCTGCTGATCCTGGCTCCTCAGGAATTCGGTACTGTGTGAGCTTGGCTCCGCTGATCCCGCGTCCTCCATAACCCCGTATCCCACCTCGGCTGGCCGCGACTCCTCCCCGGGAACTCATCTGCCCCCTTCCCACCTCCTCCTAACCCAGTGTCCCCGCTCCCCAAGAGCCCAGCTCCGCTTACCCCGGCTCTTCCAGCGCCCGGTGTCCCAGCCCCCCGGGGACTCGGTGCTGCCCAGCAGCTCATCTCCGCTGACCCCAGCTGCTCCGTAACCAGGCACTCCGGCTCTCCAGCAGCTCCCATCCGCAGCACCCCGGCGGTTCCCTGCTCCCGGCACCCCAGCACTGACCATTTCTCGGCTCCCTGGCACTCGGGCTCCCCCCTAGCCGCGTTCCTCGGGGGCTCCTCGCATTGCACATCCCCCCCTTCCCCCGGTGACCCCGGCTGTCCCAGCTGCAGAGCCGCGCTGCCCCCGGCGCCCCGAAGGCGCGGCCATGGCGTTCATGGTGAAGAGCATGGTGGGGGGACAGCTGAAGAACCTCACGGGCGGCCTGGGCGGCGAGGAGAAGAGCGAGGGCGAGAAGTCTCCGGCCGAGGCGCAGGGCATGACCCGCGAGGAGTATGAGGAGTATCAGCGGCAGCTGGTGGAGGAGAAGTGAGTGCGAGCGGCGCCGGGCACCGGCACGGCCCGGAGCCCCGGGGTCCCTGCGGGAAGGGGCTGCTCCCGCTGCGGTCCCACATCCCGTGCGTGGGAGATGGGGGGAGCCAGCGCTGGGGACGGCAGGACCGTGAGGGGGTTTAATGAGCCCCCTAATCCCTTAATCCGCTTCCTCGCCCGGGAGATGGGATTGTTTTCTCCTTCCAGGCTGCGCTGGGGGGAGAAAATTGTGGGAAACTGGGACTTTTGGGAGAAAAATGGGGAGTGCTGAGGTTGGGGGAAAGCACAAACCCAGGGATGGGGGACACAGGCTGTTGGTAAGTGCCCCGTGTGCTTCACAGGATGGAGAGAGATGCCCAGTTTGCCCAGCGCAAGGCGGAGAGAGCCACGGTCAGGTCTCACTTCCGAGAAAAGTACAGGCTCCCCAAGGTATGGCTGCGCTGGGCAAGGCGGGCACAAGGGGAGCCAAGCTCCAGATGGAGCTCTGGAGTGAGGGGAAGGGACAAGGACCCCCTTGGCTGGCTGGACTTTGAGCCTCAAAACCCAAACACAAATAAATTCCCCTCAAAACCATCCTTCTCCCCGAACTTTGGCCCCTTTCCTTCCCCCCGAGCACCACAGACCACCAGCCCGAGACAGTGGGACTCCCAGTCTTGCTTGATCCTCCTCTTCCTCGCTTTTGCCCCCTAAATCCAGCTGGGTGAGGGAAAACCGCCTTCACCCCAGACTCCCTGGAGCCAGGAGTGGAGCCAGGGTTGCACCTTTCTGGTTGGATTAGCCAGCTCCTCTCCCCAGATTATTTGGCGAACATCTCCCACCTAAACTCCAGTTTTGGAATTTCCGCAGGATGAACGATTCACTAAAAACAATTTAATCAAGGGAGAATTCAGCCTTTCTTGGAATTGTCACAAGCTCTTCTCCCTCCAAACCCACCCTTTATTCAGGAAGAGTCGCTCAGTGGTGAATACTCCAAATTGGAGCTGGGCTAATATTAGTTCCGAAGGGTCAGCTAAGCCAAGTGAGATTGCTCCGATTGTTTGGTGTTGTTCAGACAGCCTGGATTCACCCCCCTGCTTCCCACCCCCCTTTATATCCAGGGAATAAACAGCTGGAGAATGTATTTTACCCCCTGCCAAAAGCCAGAAAAGGCAGAGAAAGAAGAGATGGAGATTTTTTTATTCCCCAGGGAAAACTGGGATTTGTTTGGATCCGGCCCCACCATCCTTTCACTGCCTTCTTGCGCTTGAGATGTCCCTTCTCATCTTTTGACAAGTTTCTTCTGCTCATTACTGATCCCGCTTGGCAGCCGGGCTGCCTCATCCCGAGTCTCCCTGTGGCTCCTGGCTCAGAGCTGATCCCCACCGCCGGTGGGAGCAGTCGTTAAGCATAAGCGTAGCTTAATTGGGCGCCTCACCCCCCGCAAGGCGAGCTGGAAACCAGTTTGTACTGGTGCTGCGCGTGGGCTTCCTCTCGGCTCTCGCTGTGCGCGCCCAGGCTCTCCTCAGCCTGGATCAACATCCCACCCTCACCCCAGGGAGCTTCCCACACGGTCCTCAAGGTGGGAAGACAGCCCGAAGCCCTTCCTGTGCTGCTTCCAGATCCCTCTTCCCGCTGTGCCATCTCCCCCCTCCTGACTCTCTCCCGGCCCGTTCCAGAACGAAACGGATGACAACCAGATCCAGCTGGTGGGAGGTGACGTGGAGCTGCCCAAGGAGCTGGCCAAGATGATTGAGCAGGACAACGAGGAGGAGGAGGAGAAGAACTCGGTTATCGGCCAGCTCAGCAACATCCAGAACCTGGACCTTGATTCCTTGAAGGACAAAGCTTCGGCCACGCTAGAGGACCTGAAGCAGTCGGCGGAGAAATGCTCCGTGATGTGATGGGGCTGAGCGGGGAGGGGACGCAGCGCAGGCTCTGACGGGGGCTGCTGCCTGCAGCGGGGCCCCCAGTGACGTTGTCACCCTTGCCGTGTGTCACTCGGGTCCTCCTGAGCCGTGTGAGCCCTCGAGTCCCTGACCCAGATGTCCCTGATGTGTGGTTGTCGTTCCGTTCTCCGGGCTGAGGTTAGAGCCAAGAGCCAGCATGTCCCCCCCGTACCCCAAGGCCTCCTCCCGTGCCCGGGCAGGGGGTGTCCGCAGCCAGAGCCCAGGAGGTTGCAGGGAAGGAGAGCGACCTTGGAGTGTTATTGACCTTGGAGTGATGGCCACACGCTGTGGCTCTGCCTCCACGTTCCCACTCAGCCTCCTAGAAACGACCGGGAGGCTCCGATTTGCCTCGCAAGGACGAGGCAGGGTGTGGAACACCCCCCTCCCCGCGTCCCGTACCCATCACCCGAGAAACGACATCCCATCCCTGCAGGGAACACCACCCCCCGTGCCCTTGAGGGCCCTCTGAAGGAGCCGGCCGGGAAGGACCTGCCATACGATCCCGTTCCGTCCCTGTGGGAAGGGGGGTGCTGAAGCCTGAATTGACACCTGAGAGGAACAAAAGCCCTCCCTGGTGCGGAGCTGAGCCCACAGCAGCCCTTCTCCGGAGCAGTGGTGTCCCTCTCCTGGCATGGGATCCTGTCTTTGTTCCTTCCAGGAGAAGAGCAAAGCGATGAGGGAATATCTCCCCGTCCTCCCGCTCGTCGTGCCGTAGTTGTGCTGTGCTCGGTTGAGTGTCCCTCACCTCCTGTGCTGTCCCCGTGCCATGGTACTGTTATAACCGGTGGAATAAATACCAGGAGATGTCTATGCATTTCTTTTTCTCCCTGAGCTCTCTTTTCCTGGCCAAGTTTTTCTGTTTTCCTGGTTTTGGGGTGCCCCTTCCCGAGGCAGGGACGGGAGCTCCAAGGAGAACTGTGTGGCAGCAGAACGCCAAATAAAGCACCTCTGCTGGTTGCACTCACATTTGGGACCAAAGGGATGCTACGAGCAGCTCGTTGGCAGCAGTTGGCTTTAAAAGCAAACAAAATTCCCATTTTTCTGCAGATTTTTGGCTATTTTAATACAAAACCTTCCGAACCTCACGGGCACTGCAGGGTGTCCAGTGCACTGCTCCAAGCAAGGACACTCTCTGCAGGGACGAGCCCGTGCTAGTGCAGGTGTGACTCCCAGCCCCGGCAGCACCCGGCAGGCAGGGGCCTCCTGTGGTGAGGCTTCCTGGAAAAACTTGGCATGGGCTGGGAATTTATCGCTCCAAATCCCGTGGGAGCTGATTAACTGCAGCTTGGTTTTGCAGGGGAGGATGGGTCATCCAGGAAAACGCAGGAGAGGGTGCTGGGAAACTGATCTTGTTGTCATTATTGTTATTATCGTTGTTGTTACTATTGCTATTGTTATTAGTGCTGGATCAAGCCATGGCTGGGGCTGCTGCGCCGGGAGATTCCTTTCTGACCCCAGCCCCCTGATAATCCTGTGCCAAGGTCGGGTAGTTCTGGGAAACTCCCCAGTCCATCCCTGAGAGGACAGACAGACAGACAGAGGCAGCTCAGGCGTGGACACACATCTTCACAACCCTCCAGCCCCTGGGGCCGGGAGGCTCCGGCAGCTCCAGGGACATCTGCTCCCATCAGACGCGCAGTCCAGCCCCACGCAGCGCTGGGAGCCGGGGAGAAACGAGAGGGGAGATTGGCAGGAGCAGCTTTAGCTCTGGAAGGAGATCATACCTGATGAGGATCAGCCCGAGCTGATCTAATCCCCCACCAGGAAAGGGATAGCAGGGAGCAGGCACGGCCCGAGCCGAGCCCTCGGTGTTTAAATCCCGGCCCCACGGCACGGCGCGATCATCCCACGGGAGAGCGGGATCCTAACGGGAGCGGGACCCACGGCGCCGGGGATGCAGCCCCGCGGTTCGTCCCCCCTAAACCAGCCGGGATCCTCTCCCGCACCTTTTCCTGGGCCCCCCTTCCCGTGCCCCCGTGCCCGACCCCTGGGCTGTGCTCCGCGCTCTCCCGGCCCACGTGCCGCCGCGCAAAGGCCGCGTGAAGCTCAGCGCGTTTATTTTAGGAGGCACCATGACCCCCAGGCATGTGAAAAGCCAGGCGGCCCCCGCTCCCCCCGCCCGGCTCCCGCGACGTGTTAAGCCTCAGCAAAGCGTTCCCGGCAAAGCGAAGCGTCGGCAACTCCGAGGATGCTCCTCCGAGGCTGCATCCCTGATCCCAGCGCTGGGTGGCCGCCTGTGGAGGGGAGGAGAGGCTGGGACGGAGGGAGGAGAGGATGGGATGGAGGGAGGAGAGGATGGGATGGAGGGAGGAGAGGCTGGGATGGAGGGAGGAGAGACTAGGATGGAGGAAGGAGAGGCTGGGATGGAGGGAGGAGAGGATGGGATGGAGGGAGGAGAGGATGGGATGTGGGGAGGAGAGGCTGAGATGGAGAGAGGAGAGGGTGGGATAGAGAGAGGAGAGGATGGGATGGGGCGGGGAGAGGATGGGATGTGGGGAGGAGAGGCTGAGATGGAGAGGGGAGAGGGTGGGATAGAGAGAGGAGAGGATGGGATGGGGGGGGGAGAGGATGGGATGGGGGGAGGAGAGGATGGGATGGAGAGAGGAGAGACTAGGATGGAGGAAGGAGAGGCTGGGATGGAGGAAGGAGAGGATGGGATAAAGGGGACGAGAGGCTGGGATGGGGGCAGCAGGTGCAGACAGCCCCCTCCTGCCTTTTCCCTGCCCACCAAGGGATGCATCCCAGTTTCCAGCCCTTCCTGCTGCCATATCCTGAGCATCTCTGCAGCCTCCATGCCATACGACTGCTCCGGCCATCAACACACAGACTGAAAACCTTAAAGTGAAGAATAAGTGTGGATTAAAGCAGAATTTTTTTTCCCCTCTGTTTTACAGGCCTTACATAATTTCCTCACCTATGGGGCAGGGATTGCGATGGGTTTGTCCAAGCAAGCCCTTGCTGGCTGCTGGAAGATGGTGGCAGTAAGGAATTTTGTCAATGAATAAAACAAATTTTATTGGTCAAATAACATAAATTTTATTGGCAAAACTCCTGCCCTCCTGCACGACCTCCATTCCTCAGCCAGCTGTAGGATCTTCCTCCTTCCCAGTGGGGAGTGTGGGATGAGCGAGTGGTTTCCCCAATGGATACAGCATTAAATGAGCAATTGTTAAAGCGCTGAAACAAATGAGCTGCCACGGAAGGCTGGGGGATCTCCCTTCTCCTTTTTGCAGGCAATTAAACCTCCCTGCGAGCCGCCAGGGGAAGGGATGGCCCATCCATCCACCCACTGCCGGCCCAGCAATCGGGATTAATCCGATTAAAGAGCCCTGGGAAAAGCCCAAGGTTGGCTCCACACACTGACCCAGCTCTCCCCAACCCATCGCGTTTGACCTCATGTCAACCCACGCGCCGGCACCGCGAGGGTGACAACACAGCCGCCGCTGCCACACCTCTCTGGGTGACAATCCGGCCGCAGGAGCCGCCCCGTGAGGGTTGGAAGAGCCCTTTGGGAGGGCTGGGTGACGGCACGGATGGGACTGGAGCGGAGCAGCTCCTCCCTGTGCAGCCGAGCGACAGAGGCCGCGCTGCCGGGCTGGGCACCGCTGGCTTCGTGCCACCTTCCCCCGGTGACATTTGGGCGGCGCTCCGCCGAAAACCCCGCTGCAGGAGACACTCACATCCACCCCGGCACAAGGCTGGGCCACCCCGGGCTCCATCAGCCCCAGGGGAGCATCCGGAGCCTCGTCCTGCTTCCGAGGGCTGGGGATGGGCCGCGCTGGCGGCCGAGCGTGAAGGCAGATGCGATTATCCGCGCCGGCTGCCGCAGCAGCCGCTGCAACCGGCCCCGCGCTCGCCACGGGCCGGGGGAGGACACGCGCTTGGAAAGCACTTGAAAGCCTCGGGATATAATCCCTGCTCTGAATAATAACGATAAGAAGAAAAAGATATAAGAATGCCCTATCGCATCTGCCCGCGAAGCTCCACGCCGGTTTGGGCAGGGAGCAGCCGGCACAGGGGCAGGATCTGGGGGGAGGCTGTCTCAGGAAGAGGTCATGGCTGAGAATATCCATGGGACACCCCCAAAAAATCCCCCTGTTGTTTGCTTCAGCCCTTCTGCCTTCCCCCATGGCCCAGCCCGGCCCTTCCTCACCCGCCACAAGAGTCTATTGGAGAAAACAGGATTTTACGTAACGGCTCGCGTTGTTCTGCTCCGTGTTTTCCACACACGGAGAAAAAATAAAAAGATGGGACGTGAAAACAAGGTCAAACCTTGCTTTGGCTGCCTCGTGTCCCCGGGGGGCACAGGAAGGGAGAGCACTGCTGGAGCAGAGGAGGGGACACCCCAGCTCTGCTCCTGGGGGAACAGGGACGAGGGTCCCCAGCCCTGGGTGTTGGGCTTGCCTGGGGCCCCTCTAAGGCTTAAATCACAAACCCAAGAGTGGAGGAGGTGGAGAAACCAAAATTAAAGTTTATTAAAGACAATAAATTACATTCCCTTGAGATACAGTAGATTTTGAGCCAAGTCCCTTGTTTTGCAGGACAGGCAACCTCAGCACCCCGTACCAGTGACTCCTGGGAACATGATTTGGATGTCGGGGCTGTCAGGGCCCTGAGGAGCGGAGCAGGGCAGGCAGGATGCTGAGAGTGTCTCCCTGAAGGTGATGGATTGCTGCTCGTGCCCGGCTCAGCCGGTCCCCACTGAGCACTGCTCACGGTGGTGACGCCGATGCCCCAGCCAGTACCTGCCACGCTCCAGGTTTAGGAAGGAAAAGCCTCATTCCCAGTGCTCCAGCAGTGAGAGGCAGGGAGGTACGGCCGGGCTGAGACAGTGCAGTGGGTGCTGGAGGCTGGACGAGCAGCAGTGGATGCAGAGGTAGATGCTGGGCGAGGAAGGCACAGCGGAGCATCCCTGTCCACCCTCAGCTCCCGGCCGGATCCGTGGACCGGAGCCGTGTGGGCTCCCCCAGAAATCGGGAGGTGGAAGAACCACCCAGCCAAAAATGCAGGGGGGATGTCCTGCCAGAGCCCAGTGCCGGGATAAAAATACCCTTCCCGTGGCAGCCAGCGGAGGGAATTAGAGTGGAATAACCCGCCCGCTGTGGCAGGGGAGGCTGCAGCAGCAGACGGTCGAGGCAGGGCTGGCAGGGAAATGAGCCAGCGCCCGGGAGAGAGGCAGATGTCCCCACGGGCCCCCCGGGGCTGGGAGGCCGAGGGTGACCCCCCAGGTGTCACCCTGGTGGCGGGGCCGGAAGCCTCGTCTTGGCGTCTCGTGGCCAGGCAGTGAGCGGCGTCCCGCTGGGCAGCTCCCGGGAGTCACTGCAAGGTACAGGCTGTGCCGGGGCACACAGGGGCTCAGCGGGCTGCCCACGCCACTGCCACCCCTCCAGGTGGGCTCCCGGGCGGGGACGAGCCCATGCTGGGGGGAGACAGGGCCGTGCGGGGTTGGGATCAGCTGCGGGCAGCGATATCCGCACGGCTGTGGCAGCTGGAGGAATATTCCCCAAGTCCCCTCGGAAAAGGGCGACTCACCACTCCGCACGGACTCTGCCAGCGCCTCTTTGCCCAGGGATTGTGCCTCCCGCATCTGCCAAGGGAGAAGGGGCTTTTCCAGCCTTTATCCTCCCTCAGCATCCTCCGGAGCGCCCCCCACTCATCATACCTTGATCTGATCCTTCAGGTACTCGGCTCGGGCCATTAGGGTCTGGATCTGGCGGGGAGAGAGAGAGGACACAGTCCCCCTGGAGCCAGGCCACCGGGGACAGCCGGGAGTCCCAGGGCTGGCACTCACCTCTGCATGGAGCAGCTCCCGCCGCCGCCCCGCCGGCTCCGCTGCGGGGGAAATGTGCCATGGGATGAGGGATGGGAACAGGACCCATCCTGGCTCTAAAACCCCAGCCACAGTCCCAACTCACCAGCCAGGAGCAGCAGCAGCTCTCCCAAGCTCTGCTGGTACAGCTCCAGGGCATCACTGTCATCCCTGCCTTCCTCCTCCTGCAAGAGGCCCCGGGGTCTGGCTGTGACTGAGGGGATGCAGCAGCCCCCTCCCCACCAGGTTTACACCTTCCCCTTCCCTTGAGGGGTGAGGGGACCCCCAAGGCCACCCCTCACCTTGGCGATGGCAGCTGAAGCCACTTCCAGCGCTGCGCAGAGCCGAGGCTTGTCCTTGGCCATCTCTGCAAGGGGACACGGCTACGGGATTGGCCAAAACCTTCACCCTTCAGCCCAGAACCCCACCACTGCCCCCTGCCAGCTCCAACACCGGGGGATGCTCAAAAGTCACTACCTTTAAGGAGCTCTCTGGCCGGGTTTCCTTTCTCCAGGAGGTTCTTGTTGCTGGAGGTGACCAACACCTTCAGCTCCTCTGCTCGGGAGATGTACTGCCTCACCTGTGGACATTTTGGGGGTGAGGAGACCCCCGATATGGGGTGCAGAGGATGAGGGTGCTGCCCCCACTGCCCAGGGGTTTTTGCTCACTTTGGCCCGGATGGCTTCTTTGCGCCGAGCATCCGTTTCATCTGAAGGGGAGAACGACCAAACACAGGGGAGGGTGGGCTCAAAACTGGCCTGTCCTGGGGTGCTGCCCCCCCAAAACACACCCGGGCCCCACATAACCCCCGGGGCGACTCACAGCGCAGTGCCGGCACGAAATACTCCAGGGCTTTGCGGTAGAGGGAGAAGGCAGCACTGGCATCTCCCTCCTGATCCTTCCTCACCGCCTCCACCACCAGGTCGGTCTGGAGGACACAAGGGGGTTCTCAGGGTTTGGAACGCCCTCGTTCCTGCTGGGAGCAGCCCCCAGCCCCTGCTCACCGCCTTGCCCAGGCTCTCGGGGCCGGGGATGTGCTCCATGTCCACGAAGGGGTGGGCAAAGAAGCCCTCGAAGGAGATGCGCTTCCGAGGGTCCCTCTCCAGCAGCTGTCCCAAGAGATCCCGGCATTCCAGAGAGAGCTGGGGCCGGCTGGGAAGCTGGGGAGGGAAGGGGCTGAGCCCACTGACCACTGTGAGAAGCTCCCCAGCTCCATCCCACCCGTTACCTCCACAGCCCGGTCGCTGCGGATCTTCTCCTCCAGCTCGGCGAAGGAGTGGGAAGCGAAGGGCGGCTTCCCAAAAAGTGCTTCTGCGGAGGGAAAAGCAGTGGTGGGGGGAGATGGAGAAGGGGAAACCAGCCCTGAGTGGAGGCCCCCGGGGCAATAAAAGCCAAACCCACCGTAAAGGATGACGCCCACTGACCACAGGTCCACGCGGGCGTCGTAGTGCTGCCGACACACCATCTCGGGGGCCATGTAGAGCGGGGAGCCACGCAGCACGTGCTTCTCATCCCACGGGGACATGTACTGAGCAAAGCCAAAATCTGCCAGACAGAGAGCTCGTGGGGGCACAGGGAGAAGGGGTTTGCTCCCTCCCAGCCCCTCCCAGGGAGCTGCCCTGACCTGCCAGCTTCAGCTGGGGGTTCTCCGGGGCACTCAGGAGGATGTTCTGCGGCTTCAGGTCCAGGTGGGAGATGTTGCGGTCGTGGAGGAACTTCAGGGCGCAGGCTGGGCGGGTGGATGGGCACGTGATAGCACAGCTCTGCACCCCAAAACCCTCGGGAAGGGTCCCCACCAGAGCCAGAGTGGGAGCCAGGCGGGGTGTCCTCACCGAGCTGCTGCAGGAAGACGCGTGCCACCTTCTCGGGGAGCACGCGGCGTGTCCGGATGAAGCGGGAGAGGTCCCCCCCAGCGCAGAACTCCATGATCAGGTAGATGTGGTCACTGTCCCACTGCGAGGCAATAAGACCCCGCCGTGCCACCCCAGCCAGTCCCACCCACACAGGTTCACCTGGACCAGTTTGCTCAGTTGCTGGCACCAAACCCCACGGATACACCCTTGAGCAGCGGGGATGGATCCAAGCCAGAGCAGTTCTGGCTCAGAGGCACCCCGGGAAGCGCCCAGCCCACCTGGAAGTCCTTGAGCTCCACAATGTTGGGATGGCGGATGGTCTTGAGGATCTCGATCTCTGTCAGCAGGTTCTCCACCGAGGCTCGGTTCAGGCTCCTCTTGTTGACGCACTTGATGGCCACCACCTCACGCGTGTCCCTCTGCCGAGGAGGGGGGGCAGCGCTGGAGCCCCCCACCCAAACAGCCACCCTGGGCTGCTCCCCCGGCCCGCCGGGTGCGGAGGGAAGGGAAGGAACCCCTGAAAGCGGGCGGCAGGTGCCAGGCGGGGCTATAGGGCGGTACCCCATGTGGAGAACTGAAAACGGGGGTCCCACGGGAGTGAGGGGAGGCAGACTGCGGAGCAAAAAGGCGACCCCCGCGGCGGGCTCGGCCCTACCTTCCTGTAGGCCTTGTAGACGGTGGCGTAGGTGCCGGAGCCGAGGGGCTCGGTGAGGATGAACTCGTCGAGGCGCGGCGGGGCCCAGCCGGCCCCGGCCATGGCCCCTCCGGCCGCCCGGTCCCGGCACTCGGGGCCCGGGAGCCGCTTCCGCCTTCCCAGCGCGCCACGGCTCAGGCCACGCCCAAAGCCACGCCCCCAGAGCCGGCAAACCACGCCCCATCTCGTTCACCCGCCAACCAGGCCACGCCCCCATCCCCACCCCATCCATCATGGCCACGCCCCCAGCCCGGAATCCTCCCTCGCCCACACCATCGCCCCCACAATGGCCACGCCCCCTCCCGCCGGCACAGGCAGTGTCTGGACCACATGAACAATTTTTTATTAATTATTTTTTAAACATTAAAAGATCAGACGCGGGGGAAAAAAAATACAGGAGGAAAAGGGTGTAAAAATACCGATTTCTGTATCTCAGCGCCCCGCCACCACCCCTCACCAACACAGGATGGGGCTCTGATACAACCCCCACCCTGGCAAAGGGGCACCACAAAGCCAAATCTGCATGAAACCCCCTCCTCGACACCCAAAACACGGGGCTGAAGGAGGGAGAGGTGGGAATCTACCCCCAGCCACCCCTGCCCCTCACCCATGCCCTAAGGGACAACCCATCTTGGGATGCAGCTGAACACACATCAAAACAGTTCCATCCCAGCTAAAAAAAAATTAAACTCGTGAGGAGGAAGGCAGGGAGGAGCTTTCCCTGGAGAAAGACTCAGTCAAGGTTAGTTGGAGAAGGGCGTCACAGGCACTGTGTGACCCGGCATCCTCAGCTGCCCCGACCTGGAGCTGGGAGCCAAACCAAAATCCCTTTTCCTGCCCCTCACCTGGTTTCAAGTCACTGAGAACACTCAGCTTCCACTGATCCCTTCTTCCCCTCTCCGTGCCCAGGGCTGGCACCTGCAGGATCCTTGTGGAAGCAAGGGATGTGCCCTGGGGGAACCGGGGGAAATACATCTCCCACACACTCCCCCCCTGCTCCCAGATTTTCCTTCGTGCCACATTATCCTGGCTCTCAGGAAGCCCAGCAGTTATGAGGTCAAAATACAGCATCGTGTGAGTGTAATAAACCAAAAGTACAGTTTCTGTTCTTAAAATTAACAACATCAACTACATGCACATTACAAAACCCTCCCAAAACAGCAGATAATCAAATTCTTCGTAGCAAAGGCCAAGAGAAGAGAGAGAGTAAAATCAAAAATCTGCTTCCCCTCATCTTCCTGCTACACACAGAGTGAGGGGAGGAAGAGACAAACACTCAGAAGGTCCTGGAGAGAGGAATATTTCCCTCAGAGAATGTCTTCTCCCATCTCCCCACACCCTAAAACAAGACAGGGAAAACTAATCATCCAAACCGTAGCTCAGCCGAAGCTAAAAAAACCCTCTTCTCCTCAGGAGTGTCGGCATCACAGAGCTCACATGGTACCCCCAGAAAGTGCATGTTTAGAAAAAAAACAACAAATGAAGGTTGGGGAGACGAGGGCAGAGGAAATGAGAGGGAGGCAGCCCGGGAAGGGCTGGCTTTCCTGGGAAGGGCTGATTTCCTGGGAAGGGTTAGTTTCCCCGGAAAGCACTCTGTGCAGCCGAGGAGGCCGCCCCGGCCGCTGCGTTCTGGAAGCTCCTGTTGGTGAGGATGCCTTGGGAAAACTCCTCCTGGGCCCTTTGGAAGCTGGCTCCTGTGCGCCGATACAGGGAATGCACCTGGGAACGAGAGGGGAGGGCAAGAGGGAATGAGATCAGTGTGTGGCTGTGGCAGTGCTGCACACACCTCGCCTCTCCTTGGCTAACCAGCTCCCCTGACAGCTGGAGAAGATGGGCTGGAGCCTGTGGATCCAGCACGGGATGCTGCAGATTTCAGGAGACCTTCATTTGCTGAAAAATGTGGAGTTCTCAGCAAAATTGCTGGTTTCAGACCCAGAACTCCCCACCCACATTGTGATGGCTCAGACTTAACCCAGTATTTACTGGAGGGTGGGACCTGAAGGTGCCAACAGCATCAGGTATTTCCTTCAAGATAAATGCAGGAGAAAAGAAGGAAGTACCAATAAAAACAGCATCAGTCCAGCCTGTCCTTGCCTTCCCCCAAGCTCCATTTCTGCTGTTCCTGCAGAAACCCTGCTGTTGTCAGGCATGAGAAGGGAGGAGGGTTGGATTTAGGAACCAGTGGGAAGGCACTCACTGGGATCCCACCAGGCTTTGAAAAGCCCCAAAACGCTGTGGGAGCAGCGACTGAAAATCCCTGGATGCTGAACAGAGCCACTGCCACCTCTGCTCTGCCACCTCCAGACAGGACAAGGGACAATGGTTTTAAACTGCCAGAGGGCAGGGTTAGATGCCATATCAGGAAAAAATCCTTCTCTGTGAGGGTGGTGAGGCCCTGGCACAGGTTGCCCAGAGAAGCTGTGGCTACCCCTGGATCCCTGGAAATGTTCCAGGCCAGGTTGGACGGGGCTTGGAGCAACCTGAGATAGTGGAAAGTGTCCCTGCCCTTGGCCAGGGGGTAAGATGAGCTCTAAGATCCCTTCCCAAATAAATTCATGATTCTATGACTCCAAAGGGAGGCTACTTCCCACTTCAAGAGTGTCCAAGAAATCTGGCATCGATGCAGGAAGCACAAGCAAAACCACTTTAATCAAAACCTCTTGTCCCACCAGTGCCCCGATCCCGTCATCGTTCCCAGGCGGGGGAAGGGAGGCGTCAAACCCAGGACCCCTGGGAGCTGCCTGAGCTCTGCTGGCCCCTGAGCCACTCACCTGCTTGAGGAGGAAGAGGGAGAGGACAGCGCAGAGCGTGAAGAACGCTGCCACCACCATCATGATCACGACCACGGCCAGGTTCTTGTGCACCTCCGACAGCGCCGCGATCCAGCCGCTGCCGGGGAGAGGAGAGCGGGGTGAGCAGGGACAGCATTCCAGCACAGCTGGAGCACAGGGGGACAGCCACCTACAAGTGCTTTGGGGGAAGGTTACAGGGGAGTTCAAAACCAAGCAGCTGTGGAAATGGGAGCCCAGAGTTCGTCTAGGCCCTTGTTTTGGGGATAGAGTTTCCATTAGCATTGTTAGAGGAGGATTGTGCTCACCCTACCCACATTCCAGCCCTGTGCCCTCCCCTCAGGCAGCAAAATCGATAGCCTTGGCGCCAACAGTGACTTCCATGGACACCTTATCAAAATTCAGCCAAGTGGGGTAAAGACAGGCTGGAACAGCTAAATTGGAAGAGATCAGCTGGCAGGTCTGGAGCCTGGACCTGAGTGTCACCCTGACAGGGGTGTAAGGGTCGGGAGCAGGAGGAAACAGCAGGAAGGGTGGTGAAACCCTGGCACAGGCTGCCCAGAGCAGCTGTGGCTACTCCATCCCTGGAGGTGTCCCAGGCCAGGCTGGATGGAGATGGGAGCAACCTGAGATAGTGGAAGGTGTCGCTGCCCACGGATGAAATGAGCCTTAGGGTCCCTTCCAAGCCAAAGCATTCTGTGATTCCACAATTCTATGTTACAGCCACTGGGAGCTGTTGAAGGGAAGGGGCAGGGAGAATTCAAGGAGTTACCAGCACTTGGCTGTGGCTGAAAACACCAAGACACTCAGAACACCTTCCTGGGTGCTGGAGAAAGGAACTTTTCCAACTGCTGGAGCAAGCACGCCGTGTGCCAGCAGGAGGGAGGGAACGGGTCCCATCCGACGTGTGGCACCGCTCCTCGCGGCACAGGGAAGCGGAAAGGCACACCACGCACTGCAGCCAAAAATATCCGCGCTGTCTGGCGGGAGGAAACGGAGCAGAAAGCTCCAGGCAGCCTCTCCAAGCCAGACTAAACCCCCTCCCCATCCCCCGTGACTCAGGCAGCGGCGGGGAGGCCGGGGACAGCTCTGCCCACGAGCCCTTCTGTAGGCAGCTGGCAAAAATAGACAGCAGCTCCCACCTGGAGGCTTCCCCTCGGGAGGAGCAGCACGGGCTGCTAACCTTTTCCCTGCGCTCCCTAACTCCGGAATGGGAGCTGCAGCCGAGGCAGCAAGGCGAAAGGAAAGGCTGTGCTCTCCCTGCAGGGCACAGCTGCTGACACGAGGCTGCTGGACCCGCTCCAGAAGCCCAGGCTCACCCTTCTGGACAATGTCACCGAGAAAGGGTGAGGCGAAAAGCTTCTCTGCTTGTCTCAGCCCACCAACCACACGCTCCAGAGAAATTCAGGAAGGGTTTGGGGATGGAGTTAGGGCAGCAGCATCAGGCTGAGCAGTACCCAGATTTCAGGTCAGAGATCCCTCAGCCCCACGCTGCTGTCAGGGAAGGCTCCAGTTTAAACAAAACAGATCTGGTTCACACTAGAGGAGCAAATATGATTTGTACTGAGCGAGGCAGAAGGCAGCAGAAGAGGCACAGAAGAGTTCTCATAGAATCACAGAATGGTTTGGGTTGGAAGGGGCCTCAAAACTCTTCACATTCCATTGCCCTGCCATAGGCAGGGACACTTTCCACTATTCCAGGGTGCTCCAAGCCCTGTCCAACCCGGCCTTGGACACTGCCAGGGATGGGGCAGCCACAGCTTCTCTGGGCAACCTGTGCCAGAGCCTCCCCACCCTCACAGGGCAGGATTTCTTCCCAATGTTCAGTAACTCACATACCCCCCTCCTCATACTCCTTCACATACTGGGATTGGGATGGGAAGAGCAGAGGAGGGAGGCAGCTGGGACCTGCCAAGGCTGTGCATGGGCTGAGAGAGGAAAACCACAGCAGAAAGAACAGGCAGCTGTCAGAACCAGGCCCCAAAGCTCCTGCCAGTCACAGCCGTGGTGAGAAAAGGGATCTGTGACACAGCAGGCAGCGAAGTCAAGCTTACCTGTCTCCCCAGCCAGGAATTCCAACAGCCTGGATGATGTAGATTGCTATTTGGCAGAAGAAGACGAAAAAGAAGACGAAGAAGCTGAAGGAGCTGTCAGACCTGCAGGAGAGATGGCAACAGGAGTGAAACCCGTGATCCCTGCACTGCGTCCCTGCTCCGAGAGGAGAGGAACAGCTTCAGTGAACTCCTTTCTCCAGAGAAGAGCTGCTGCGGGGAGGTGATGTGGGGAGGAATTTGGGCACTCAAACATGTTCACTGCAAATCCAGCACTCTGCCCAGTGCAAGATGGGGTGAAGGCAGCTCCCTCAACAAACGCAGTGTGCTCAACATCAGTGTACCAAACTGCGTCTCAGAAATTAATAAAGTGAATAAAAAATGAATTAAAAACGCCCTATGTCTGCCTAGGCTTGGGTTTCAGGGTGAAAAAGGATCACCATAATTAAGTTCTATCAGACAGATCTAATATGTTTAGTAACATAGTGGTTTGGGTTTATCTAATGATGCACAGAGCTGGAAAAATCCTGCGGGCAATACATGACGGGAACAGATAAACCCAAAGCTCCTCCCACTAAGAGATACATCCCCCTTACAAAAAAACAAACCAGTACTTGCCTGAAAGCCTTGTAAATTGGTCGGTACCAACAGAGAAAGGCACAAGGGGTGAATAAAATTAACCACAGAATCGAGAGACCAAAGTCCACTCCTCTGCTGCCATCAACTGTGAACCACGCCAGGCAAGCGAGCAGGTTTAGGAGCAGGGTGATGGAATGCACTGTTTGGGGTGGGAGAGAGAGGAAAAACAACTTCAGCAAGCTCTGGGAAACTCCAAAGCATCCCTAATGTCTCACTGAACACATGGAGAGCTGCAGAAATTAAGGTGACTTTGGGCCATCTAATTTCCCTGCCTCCCTTGGAAGGGAAACAGAGCTTGACCTAAAAAGCTCATCTGATCCTGCTGCTTACGGCCAAATCTTAAATAGGTGTTCAAGCCTTCACTAAACAATTAAAATTCTGTCATGAATGAGCTATTCCCAAAGCATAAACTTGGAGTTCTTCACATTTACCTTCACAAGAAAGGAGGGAAACGCCATTTTAGCCTCACAGACGACCCCAACAACATTTACTGTGTGACAGAGCTCAGCTCTGCACACAGAACCCCCTCAAAAAGAATTCTGACTGCAGTTCAAACCATGACTTACACATCCACAAGTAATAGAGCATCTTGCATATCCGCTGGTAGTCAGCTGGGATGTCTGCAGAGAAATCCTGATAGAAGCACGGCTTGATGGGACACCTCCTGGGGAGAGGCGGCCAGTTGTTCTGCCTCGCTGTGGAAGGGAGGAAGGAGCAGCTCTTCACTTGCTCTTCTCTCGTTGAAAGACTAATTCCCACCCCAGAATTTCCAATTATTGTTTAATTCATGCATTAAAACCTTGGCAGAGGCCAGGGGTTGGGCAGTTCCCACAGCTGAGCAGGCAGCACTGCAGGAGTGGGATAAACTGCTGGCAGAGCAGCCCTGGGCAGGGGTTTTCCCTTGAGGAAGGCAGAACTCCCCTGCACTGCCCAAAGGGCCATCCCAGCCACCATCACTCAGCCCTGCAAGCCCAGATTCAGCCACTTCAAACCAAGATTAGGGGGAAAAATATTGGGTTCCTGTGGTTAAGAGGTTGTTGAGGCTGAGAAGGAGAGCTTTGCTGCTCTCAGTGAGAAGCCTCAGCATGGCAGTGTCACTCACCAGCTGTGACACAGGTACAGACCTGTGCTTGAGAGCTTTTGGTGGTGAAATGCAGCTGCTTGAGGGCAGGGACTCACCAGAGCTGGCCTCCAGCATCCCACCTCTGAGCTGCCTTCCCATCTTGGAAGCTGTGGGATGCCAGGCACTGTCCCAGAAGGGTTGCCACAGCGAGTTTTCCTGAAATCCTGGCAAACCAAGCAATGCAGGCTGCCCTGGGCAGGAGTCAGTACTCACGGTCGATGCTGGCTGCGTGGCTCTGCAGTTCCCTTTCCTTCTTCTCCAGCTCAGCTGCCTTCCTCTCTAGCTCTGCCTGCTGCTGGAGCAGCCCTGCCTGCGCCGCTGCAGCCACGGCCTGGGGAGGGGACAGAGATCACACAGGTCAGCCCTGCCCTGGGCCAGCCTGTGCTGGCACCACCGGCTGCCAGGCTGGGAAAGAAGCAGGGTGACATGAAAGCTCAGCTTCAGGCACCTCGATTCTTCCACTGAGGACAAAATCAAGTTATCCTACAGGAAGATGGGGCTGGCAGGAGGAGCTTATCCACAGCTGCTTCTACCTCGCAGTTCACCTCACTGCTCTGAGCACCTCACAACAGAGTGGTGAGCAGGGCTCCTGGGCTCACCAGGACAATTCCCTTCCCAGCTGCCTACTACACCTCTAAAGGATTTCTTCTACCTGTTTTGTATTCTGAGAAATTATTCTTTCTCCCAGCAGCCTCAGGTCTTTGAATGAGGTGGTCCTGGCAGTCGGAGACTTGCATTTATTCTCCTGGCACAGAGCGTGTCTGACCAGACACCAGAACTAAGCTAAAAGCATCAGAGGGATACATTCTGGGATTTCCAGAGGGAAGCCAGAGCCAACAGGACACAAGGCAAAGCAAGCTCTACCACCAGAGGGGCAGGGAAAGAGAAATAACGACTCTATATTCCCTATAAAGATCTGCCTTGGAAACACAAGTTGAAAAGGTCACCTGCAGCTTCCCAGTCACCACCCCAGGGAATCCTGTGCTCCCAGAGGCCCTGGCAGCTCGAGGAGGCTGGGGGGGCAGCAGGGAGGGGCCATACCTGTGGCGTGGGCTCCACGGATGTCTGCAGCACGGCCGGCTGCGAGTGGCCCGAGGGCTGCACCGCCGGCGTCGTCCGCGCCGCATTTGTCTGCAAGAGACCACGGGCAACCAGGGAAAAACATGGCAGGAGAAACGCTCTGGGCTCTTGGTGAATTGTTTAAACCACAAGTCTCGGCTTCCTGCCCTCCTTCTCCCACCTGGCTCATGGCAGCAGCCAGGGAATAAGGATGAGGCTCTCCCAGCCATCCCTCAATGGCACCGCCAGGGCATCTCAGCTCCCAGCCCAGAGAGCAAATAAATCCTGCTGCGTCCTGCCACAAACCATCTTCCCCTTCACACTTCATGGGGCTTCCCTGGGAGTCAGCAGCCAGCTGGAGAGGAGCTGTTCCGTGCCAGTGGAGAGCTCCAGCTGGGAGCTTATTACTGCTCCAGTGCAGGAGCAATTGCCCGCTCCTGCATGCCATGAGCCACATCCTTGGGGAAATCAGCTGTGAATTCCTCGGTTTTTTTAAGCTGCACCTATCAAGGGACCTTCTAGACCACTAAAACCACCCCCAGGTACACAGAGCAGAAAGACACGTGGCACATACCAGCTGGGAGCTCTCAGAAAAGGGGTTGAATTCATCCAAGCCACTTTGGCTGGTGTTTGTGAGCTGTGTCACCGAGGGGTCCTGGAGGGAGAGAGCACAAGGATAAATCAGCATTGGATGTGGGCTATCATCACTGATAGCACTGAATTGTTCCGTTTGGAAAAGGCCTTTAAGAACATCAGGTCCTTCTTTTCCATGCTGCCTGCTTTCCATCTGCTTGTTAGCTGGGAATTTGAGGGGATGAAACACATCCCTGCCACAGGGAGATGGCCCTGGCTGGCATGGAATTTAAATATCCAAGGAGATGACTACCAGCAAGGCAAGACTCGTGAGCAGAAATAATTTCCTGTTCAGCCAAGAGAACAACCTTGTGGTTGTCTGAACAACCACAACGTGCTTTTGGCACAGGAATGCTTTGTGCAGGTTACTTCTGCTCACCTACAGTGAGTTATTCCGAATTTCCAGGGAGGTGGATTTGTCCACCCATGGTCAGGATGTCGCTGGGCCTCACAAAGCAAGAGTAGAGCCACACAAAATGAGACACAGCTGATGCTGGCTGAGAGATGCCAGCAAGCTAAAATGCCAATGATTGCTCTGGATTAAGCGAAACGCTCAGGAAAATTGAGCTGGAGGTGTGACACCAATTATTTTAGGAGGTTTTAATGCTGCTGGCATAACAGCTCTCACTTCTACTCACAGCACCTCCCACTCGTCTCCATCAAATCCTCTGATGTTTAAAAACAGGCTCTCTGCACCTCAGAGCACCTCTCTCCCCTCACCTGCAATGCACGCAGCTATTTTTATCTCCTACTTTTCTACCTACTCCTTTCCATGCAGAGACTCCTCTTGGGCAGCCAGATGTTGCCCTCTGGAGCACTCCTCTCCCCAGTCATTCCAGAAACAAGGCCCTTTTTGAACTTGCAAATCCTCCTGCCTGGCAACCCGAGAGCCAGGTGTGGGTCAGAAAATTAAAAAGGGGTTTCTTGGCCCTCCCACACCTCGTGTGTGCAGACCAGCCCTTCTAATTCGGTGCTTCACGGGCTGAGAAGGAACCGAGGCTGCGCCGGGGCGCGCGGGGCTGCGGGAGCCGAGGCACGGAGGAAAATCCCTCTGGAGCCATTCCCGGGGTTCTAGCGCAGCCTTCTGCTGAGCAGGATCCACACGGAGCTGTTAATGAGTAACTGCACAGCTCCTGCACGGCAGGCACTCCCCACCAACAGGTCACACTCGTTTGTGAATCACCCCGGGCTGAGGCATCGCAGATTCTCGGATGCTGCTCAGGGAAGTTCAACTCCCCAGCGAGGAAGGGCTGCAAAAAGCGGGAAGAAGCAGCAGGACTGCCACGCTGGAGATAAAACAGGCTTTTATTTCACTCCTGACTCCTCTGGAAGCTTCAGTGGTGCAGAGATAAGAGCTGTCAGCACAAGTTTACACTTCCCCTCACACGATAGTGCTGCACATCAGCACAAACCCTTTAGTCCAGACCACATAAGCCCCAGCTGGACTAAAGTCCAGCAGAAAACAACTGCACAAGGAAAAGAAACTCCCTTCAAGGTGTGGGAAGTGGAAAGTGAAAGCAGCACAACCCTCCGGAGAGCCTGGGTGGTTGGAGAGTGCTCAGGAATAAGGAGAAATGCTACAGTACCACTGTAAAACACACATTTTACTTCCTTTGGCTTATCTGTATCCAAAAGAAAGCTGGAGGCTCTCCAAGGGCAGCTTCAGTTGCACCACTGTTTCATTCCCAAGGTAGACAAGCTCTCATCTTACTGCACAGCTTTAAAAAAAATCACTTAATGAGGCTGTAAGGCCAAGGCCCAGCAGCTCGGCTTAACCTGCCTGCTATTGTCCAAGTGTGTGTAAAATAGGAACCCAAAGAGCAGGGAATTTGCTACAAAGCTGAAGTGTTTGGACACGTGCCTGGGTAGGGCAGGAAGGAAAGCAGAGGGTGACACCCGGGCAGCAGCTTCCGTGAGCCCGGGGCAGGCAGTGAGGGGTGAGCGAGCACCAGCAATGCAGAGATCAGCGAGGAGCTGCCCACAAACTTCATGTTTCACAGCTATTTTCTGCCAGCTACACAGCAAAAGGCAGCTGACCCTCTTGAAACAAGCCTTGGAAAGCATCAGGAGACAGGGATTTGATTCAGAACCACTTGCAGCCACAGTAAGTGTGACAAGCCACAACCAGTGTGTCCAGCCACAAAGCTCGTGCTCACAAATCAACGACTGGCTCGATCTGCGGGGTGCCACGAGCAGATCCCATTTGTTGCCCTTCTAACCACCGCTTCCTCGAGTGCCAGGGATGTGTGATGTTGTTTTACACACCTTCAGATGCCCCCAGCACGGAATAACTCCACATCTTGACCAAACTGCACTGCCACGAATATTAAAGCTATTTTCGAATGCAGCTTAATGCAAATACGGAGTTGCTGTTGCACTGCTGAAAGGTTTGGATGCAACAGGTTTGTGCAAGGAATTCTATTCTTTCTTCTCTTTCTGTTCCCACAGATTAAAGAAACAAAATGAGAGGCCGCTCCAGATGAGATCAAGGAAAAAGAGCTCAACCTAGAATCACCTGGAACTTAACACAGTTGTCAAAATATCAGAGTATTGCCCCAAATATCACCAGTCCTGCAGAACCAGAGTGCTGCCGCTGCCTGGAAGATGCACTGAGAGAAATCTTGAGGATTTTATTATTGATCTCTGAAAAGGATGGAAGTTTCCAGCTCCATCTGACACTTGAATCAAAGGTTTGGAGGCAGCTGCCACTTCCAGCAGGTTACTAGATAAAGGAAGGAAGTTAATCATCTCTCATTAACTGGTTGTAATAAGTAACAGAGCAGCCAGAGATATTTTTAACAGGACCAAAGCAGCTTATTTTACACAAAGCTTAATGAACATCATGAACAAAGTCTCCTGAAAAGGCAGAAATCCTGGTCACATCAGGATTTGAGGAGGATGAAGCACTGAACTGGGAGCTCCAGCAAAGAGAGACAACCCTGGTGCTGTAGCAAGAGAGATCCATGGGCTGGGAGGGTAAGGATGCTTCTGCTGCTTCCAGAGCATGTCAGGGAGTGTCAGTGGGACATTGTCACCCCAGCAGGGAGACAGCACCTGGATCCAGCCCCTGGCAGGGAACAGGCCGTCCCACAGGCTGGGATTCCATTTCAAACCAGACCAACGAGGCCTCAAGGCTCCAGGAAGCAGCAGTCAAAAATTTCTCTCAACCAGCTACGAGGGACTGGGGAGTTTTTCTCGAAAAAAGAAAAAAAAAAGGTAAGACAAAAACTTGTAGTCCTAAGAGGAGGATACAGAGCCTTCCACAAGGACCAGATGAGCTGCAAAGAGCTGTCACAGGGGAATCCATGGCGGGACATGTGATAATCCTCATTAAGAAGTGAGCCTGACATGGGAGTTACTGGCTGGAAATCACCTTCAACCTTTTTTTGTTTGAACAGTGAATGAAGAGTGAGCACAGCCCTGTTCTGTCAGATAGCAGGACAGTTTTAATGTGCACAAAGCAGCCAAAGGGAGACGACAAGAAAGACGGAGAAGGACTTTTTACAAGGGCCTGAAGTGACAGGACAAGAGAGAATGCCTTCAAACTGACAAAGATTAGATTGGATATTAGGAGATTCTTCCCTGTGAGGGTGGGCAGGCCCTGGCACAGGGTGCCCAGAGCAGCTGTGGCTGCCCCTGGATCCCTGGCAGTGCCCAAGGCCAAGTTGGACATTAGGGCTTGGAGCAGCCTGGGACAGTGGAAGGTGTCCCTGCCCATGGCAGGGGGCAGGACTGGATGAGCTTTAATTTCCCTTCCAACCCAAACTGTTCTGTAACTCTAGGAATATTTACTTCCTCAGAAGCGAAGCAACAAATCTCATCTCCAAGAACAGCAACATATTCCAGCCCCAGAACAAGTATCAGAGGAACACGATCGTCCCAACTCTTCCCATTCCTGAGAGTCACAAGACCATGTTAAAATGAAAGTGAGGAAGAAAAGAAAGAATTTTTTCATTCTGATTCCTCAAAAGACTCAGCTTCATCAACAAACAATTTCTGTTTGGCTCAGCCCTGAAATCCAAGGTCAGGAAAACACTCTGTGGACCATATCCAGGCAAACAGCGGAGGTGAGGCTGAGCTCAGGGACGGGAGCTGAAGGCCAGACACTGATTTTCACACCACTGCACAGGCACCACGTCCCAGAGGCTGTTCCAGGCCAACTCCCTGCATAAATGACCCCAGTTTTCAGAGGTTAATCCCAGCGAACACAGACCAAGTCCTCAGTGACCTTAACAGGAATCCCCTGCTTTGAGCCACAAAATCCACGGCTTTGCCTCGGGAACTCACTTTTAAGCGCTGAAGTGCCTTAAAAACAGATCCAGACAGACCCAGAGGACAACCAGACCACCACGCAGCACGGCCAAGAGAGCTCCAGCGATGGATTACTTTTAATAAGACCTCAGAATAGGCATTCCCAGCTGCTGTGCATCCCGAGAGGCAGCAAACCCTCTCCCCACGGCCTGGCGAGGTGAGGGAGGCTGTGCCCGGCTGCGAGGGCGGTGGGAGAGCCCTCCTGGAGGTGAGGAGCAGCCGGGTCCGGGGACAGAGCGGGAGGGACCCCGGGGGGGTCAGAGCGCTCGGGGGTGACCGACGGGAGCTGGGGACGGGGTACACGGACGGGGTACGGGACCCCCGGCCCTGGCCGCGCGGGGGGCTCGGGAAGGGGGACACAGCGAAGGGAGACGGGACCCTGAGCCCCGGCCAGACAGGAGTGCAGGGAAGGGGAGCGTGACCGCCGGCCCCGGTCCGGGCGGGGTTTCGGGCAGGGGGTCCCAGCGGGTCCCAGGCCGCCCTCAGGGCCGGGGGTCGCGGCCGCCTCACGCCCTCCGGTCCCGCCCCGTCCCTCTGATTGGCCGAGGCGCGGAGGAGCGGCTCCGCCATTGGCCGGCGACGCTTCACTCAGTGCCACGTCCCGGCGTGCAGGGCACGGGGGGCCCGGCCGGGCCGGGCCGCGCCCGGGGGGGCCGCCCGCGCCCCGCGCCCACCTGGAAGGGGTTGATGTCCACCGGGTCGGCGAACGGGTTGGTGTCGAAGCCCGACATGGGCGCGGTCCGCTCCTGCTCCCCTCCCGCCGCCGCCGCTCCTGGCGCTTCCGGGGCACCCGCGTGACCGGGAGCCGCGTGACGTCACGGCGGCGCGTACGGCCGGCGCGGGGTTAACCCGATGGGCGTGGCCGCGTGACGTCACAGCGGCGCTTATAGACGGCGGGGAGGGGAGGGGGGGGGGAGGGGAAAAAGGGAGGGGGGGTAAGCGC
>WAAE01023787.1:0-15092 GCA_013400495.1 Nicator chloris
CCATGAAGTGTGGTTCCACAGTTCACAGCCTTCATCAGAACATACACAGTAAATGGTGATTGTAATGCCCTTGAGGTTTATCCTCAGGCAATTTAATGCATGGATACATATGTGGAAGGCCAAAGCCTCATCTCCTCCATCTTCTCTTAGCACAACCATGTCTGTCAGGCCCTCCTGGAGCACTAGGAGAAATGCAATTTCAGATCCAACAGAGGATAATAGTAACAACCAATGACCAGTTTTCACATCTCAGTATCAATCTTCATAGCAAAAATCCCCGCCTTCAGATGGGAAAATAAACTAAGGCTCCCAGTCTCTGGATGTGGTGTGCTCTGTTGACTGTATTAGGCACTTATGTCCTTTAGTATTTTGCAATCTCATCTTTATTATTTACTCAAACAGAGGTAAGGCTCCTGTCTGCCACACCAGCCTGACCCACCATCCAGACCTTGCTGAAGAGTTACAGTGCTCTGTTTACCCCATTTACCACTCCACATGCACCTGCCCTTCTTTCTGTTATGAAATCAGGCTACAGCGAAATATGGTTTTGTCCATATTTTGACTGACAGGTAGTAAAACAAGGAGAGTGACAAGTCAAAATATCAATTATTTTCTTAAAAGTTAAATAGCATGCTTTACCTATCACTGTATTTCACTTCCTCTCCATTCTTAGCCCAGCTGATGGTGGGCTTTGGGTTTCCCACTGCTTCACAGTGAAGCAGCACACTCAGTGTGCCGCTTGCTAGGACCACTGTCTGTCCCAGGTGGGTGACAACCTCTGAAGCAGAAAGTTGTTGTGCTGCTGAAATCTTTCGGAGGATGGCAGGCTTTTGATGAGGCCTGTGCAAGCCATTTGCCAGGTCTACAGAGGTGGGAATAAATGTTTCAGCAGATGATGTCCTCAGGGAGCTGGTAAATCCAGAAACACGTCTCTGGAAAGGGTACTCCACTAAGGCTGAATCAACTTTTCGTCTTGATGCTTTGAGGACAGATTCCTGATGCTCCCAGTAGCTCTTGAAAACATCGTGAGCCAGCTGCACTACAAGATGCTCAGTGTATATATCTTGAAGCTCCTCAGGCTGTTGCGACAAATTCCTTATGATATCATCCAAGCGTTTCTGCTCTGTGACCATAGTAAATGGCACGCTATGCTCCCGGCTCTGGTCCTCTTCTGAGGATGTGTTTCTCTCCATGGACTCCTGGGCTTCCCAGGACTCCAAATTTTCCACTGGCCAGCCCCTGAGCTGTAGCAGACTTGAGACAATATTGTCATACCATCTGCTGGGGTTAACAAGGTGCCCTCGCTTTTCAGCCTTGCTACCATTGAAGAAAATCACATTGAGGTGCTTATCCTCTGTTCGCAAGGCACCTTTTAAGCCAGCCTTTCTCATTACTTCTTCCTCCCTAATACCAGCTGCCTGCCCAGCAATGATCTTCTTGTTGCTTCCAATCAGTTTAATTATGAAATGCTCCCGGGCTGGCCCTGCTGTGCAGGTGTATGTCCCAGTGTCTGAAGGCTTCAAATGATGGATTTTCATGTACCCATAGGGTGCAATGGTGATGTGAGCTGAACTGACAAGCCTCTTGTCATCCTTCTCCCAAGTGATCATTGATTTTCGGAACCTCCTGGTAGGGCATCGGAGGATAACAGAAGTTTTGGGTAGCAGGTAGGCATATCCACCCACAATGAAGCGCAGTTTCTTCTGCTTCCTTGTCTGGATGTAAACTTGCTTTACAGCCATAATATGGGGGCTTTGCTTATGAGCTGGTCTGTTGTGCCCTGAAATACCATTATATAATTAGTATGTGATACCATTAAACAAAACAAATAGTTTACGTTGTTGTGGGCAGGATTTGACCCATAAGACAGTAACGGCAGAAACTGGCCACCAGTTGCTGGACATTAAACTAGAACAATCAAAGTAGGAGGAATAGCAAGACACAATTCAGGAATGCAAAAGTAGCCTCGAGTATATGCAGAAACCAAATAACCAGGGATAAAAGCTTTATGGGAGAGAGAAAACTTGAGTGGAAACATAGTTCTTGTCGTTAAAGTACTTAAACAAAGACTGTTATTTAAGAAATGCACTGAGTAGACAAGTGTTTACCATCCAAACCTTCAAAGACAACATGACCTTGCAGCTCACAACAGTAAGGAAAAATTAAAAGTCTTGCTACCTCAAGGAGTAATGTTGAACAGAACAAAACTCTCTGGGCTAGGCTTAAAAACATGGTAAATACTATTAAAGTGCACTAGTTCAGTGTGTCCTTCCAGTTTTCTGATCTCTGTGTCAGAGATCTTTATTATGAAGCACTAAATTAAGCTTATTAAAATAAGCATAGGCATATTATTAGTAAATACCGTGCAACATTTGGTCCAAGCTTTAGTTCTAAATGTCAGATCCTCTTTTCTCTCTACATATCCAACATTCATCAGTTTCAGAGTCAAGCTGAAGCTAGGCTAACTTTCACATATCCAATTGGCTTAGTGTAAACTAGGGTATAAGAGTATACAAGCGGACTTGTGATGGGAAAAAACAAATGCATGAACTACCAACATAAAATACATCTAACTTGTGTTGCATTGTTCATTAGAAATCTCAGGTCATAGAGGATTTGGAGTGACATAATGAAATAACAAGTTTCTAAATGATCGTCAGCAAAATCCCTTACCAACCATTTTTCTTGCAGCTGTTCTAGCAGAGAGTTTATTTGCTCCAGCCCTCAGGCTGCTGTGCTGTATCTCTGAGCCACTGCATTCCAGCTGTGAAAATCAGATCTAGATTTTGGTCAGAATTTTGAGCCAGTTCTTCCAGAAACTAGTAGTTCCCTTCCAGCACACTGGCTCACATCCAGCTCCATTAGTGAAATCTGTAGTGCTCCTCCACTGGCTTGACTTGTTCACAGACAGAAAAACCCACTCCACAAGAGTAATACTAGCACGAAAGAAGGCTGTGGAGCAGGAAATAGCATGGATTTCTTAGTGAAGGACTTCCAATCCCTTTTCCCCAGACACTGCCAAACAACTTTTCCACTTACTTGCACAGGGGCCTAGTGAACAGGGCTTGATCAAGGATGAGAATGGCAATGGGAGGCAGAGTGAGGAATTGATGATAACAAAGCCTCCAGTTTTCAGCATCTTTCTGCAAACAGCATTTCGACTCTGTGTGCCTTCTCCACAGCTCACTGAACACTAGAAACAGGATGAGAAACATTAGGAGAAATGGAAAAGATGCTCCTTTTATCTAAGAGAGAAGGGCCTTTCACACACTCCCTCCTCACCTCCCACATCCACACTGCATACACACACCACAGGACAGAACAGTTAACAGTTTTCAAAAAGCACCATCTGACCATGCAGCTACAAACAGTGCAGGCACAGAAAAGAGATTAAATACTTGTTTTTTCTGTCCCGTAGGTTCTTTCGATTCTCCCATTACCACTTCTTTTCTGTGATATGGTGTCCTTTGTTTTAATGGAACTGTGCTACAGTTCAAAGCCAGACTTTGAACTTTGTTTCCATGTGTCTGTGTCTGCTGGCTGGAAAAACTCCTGCTCATGTCCAAGAGCAGACCTCATGGAATTGCAGATCACAGTTGCATTCTGGTGTGATAAAATCTGGTCTAAGCTTAATCTTTAAGCTTTACTGTTGCGAATCTATTTAGGAATAATAAAGGGATGAATATTTTATTCACCGATTAATTACCTCAGCCTTGTAGTTACTACACATGGCTTACACAGAATAGTATAAACCCCCTTATACCAGACTGCAGCTGCACAGGTGGATGGACATTTTTTGGTGGACTTCATCATGACTGTTCAGTTTCGTATTTATGTATAAAGCATTGTGGAAAATGAGATACAGGCAGTGCCTTTGACCTGGAACCCAAGCAGCAGCCTGTAAAAATAGCTAGAAAATGGTAGAGTGCTGTAATTACCATCTTCACGGCCAGAATGACTCTGTGCCCGAAGACTATATGAAAAAATCCACTAATTTGAGTTAAATGCCCAGACAGATCCCTATAAGAAGACTGCAGGTGGGACAGCTCTGTAGGGTGATTGGCATTTCTTTTACAATTTCCACAAGACAATTTCCACTGTCTTCCATGAAGGAGGACTGGAAGAGTGGTGGCAGAGACTGTGAGACGTGGAATAATTTTCATGCTTACTGGCATGAACCTTTGCCTTTGCTTTGATCTCATAAATTAAAATTATATTTTTATAATATCTCTCCTCCCTTCCCCTTCCCCTTTCCATTCCCCTCTTCTCCTGTTCCCTCCTCTTTTTCTGTTCTCTTTATCATAGCAAAGGGCTGGAGTGGAAAAGGCTATTGACATCAGAACAGCTACATTTTGGCAACAAAGAGTGTGTAGCCTACGGTAATAAAGATTACTCTTCATCAATGCCTTGGGTGAAATCATAAGCATAGGCATGAACAGAGGCAGGAATTTATTCTTTTGAGTATGACCAGAGGAGTCCAAAGGGTTTGGCCTGATGGCTAAAGCACATCTGTGGAGGCAGACACTAAAAAGGAACATGGAGCTAGTGATAACATCCCCAACCAGGATGATGAGGAAGAATACAGGACAAAACTGGGCAAAACATGTTTTGTGGAGTCTGACCTTATTTGGTTCCTCTATCCCAACTGGCTTACGAACTCTCTAAGATCTGTACAATGCTCATGCATACAAGTAGCATACCTGTGACCAGTCAGAGAGAAGCCACTCATTGGGACAATCCTCGTTTTTGCAGGCTTGTTGTGTAACAGTCCTTGGCATGGAGCAGAAGGTTTCTGGCAGCTCTAACAAGCTTCCATCTGCCAGGCGCTGCTTACAAAGTGTATCTCGCTTCTGGACACCACCGCCACAGGTCTGTGAACACTGTGAGCAAAGAGACAGCCACCTTGTATCACACCAGCACCATCCCACTTGCTGCAAAAATTACTTGTGAATTAGGGGAGAAATCAACAGTTGGCAAAATAGAAAACATAAACCAAAATTTTCAAGGACCTCAAAGTAGACCGCTTTTTAAAATGTAAAAATTATTTTAGAGAAGACAAGCAGCTTAGTTTGCTAATGTTTAGAAAAACTATTCCAGCATTTCTGAAGTGTTCTGTTTTAAGGTATTGGTTTAAAGACATGGAAACAGTGAGTCAGCATTGCAGCGTGGAGGTGGGAAATTTGTCCTCTCCACCTGGAAAATGAGACACTTGCATGTGATGTGGAGAATCTAAACACTAATATCTCTGAGTGCTGACACTAACAGTGTCAGGAAGAGTGGAACAGTCTTGTTCAGTATTAGATAAGTAAATTGAGATGATTAATATCCAGAGAACATATCTCCCTTCTGTCTTTAATGTAAATATCCCTCTCTGTATCCATTTTTCTACTGAAGAAGGGCAGGAAATTTTGAGTAACCAAATCCAGTAGCTTTCCTGAATATTTTTTTTAAATTTAGTTGCTCAATCTTTTTTCCTTAGGATTGTTTTCTTGAGGTTGGTAACAGGCTCCCAGTTCTGCTCAGTTCAGCCAGCTCAACTTCTTTTCTCCTTTCTTCTAGCAAAGAAAAGAGGGATCTTGCATTACACTGACATGACCAGGAGCTGCTTATAGCTTGTGACACGGCAGCTATTCAAAGGAAGCAGACAATAATATGGAGAAGTATGAAAAAGTATACTTAAGCAGTTAAAAGCAGAGTGTTTTTAAAAATCTTGCAGTCATGATAGGACCTTCCTTCTTAAATAAAGAGCTACATGAACTTGAATGCTAGCCAGAATATTTAGGATAAACATTTTCTTTGAAAGACAGAAAGGAAGTTCAGAAAGACATTTTTTATATTTGGTTTATTTTAGTGTGTAAAATTAGCTTTTGTCCTACTTATTTAGAGTGTTACAAAGCTCAGAGGTTTCCAAAAAATTAAGCAAGAGAAACAGTAGTTTTCAACAGCAGAAAATGTCTATCAGCCTCTCATTTGTGGCAAATTCATTCCTGAGAAGGAAGAACAATATGATTAAAAGTATTATTCTGACATTGCCTAAGGACTTTTATCATATACAAGATACAAAATGGGTTACACATTATGAATATCATAAAATATGTTCCTACTCTCAATCAGTCAAATCTCAGAAGTTTCTTTGCCCTTCCAACTCTACCAAATATAAGACAAAACATATATTTTCTTGCTTCTTGGACTTTATTCACTTCCATAGTGTTGCCCCTGCACACGACAGCTTCAAGGGTTGCACCATGTGCCTGAGAGCGCTGTCCAAATGCTTCCTAAACTCCCTCAGGCTGGTGCTGTGACCACCGCCCTGGGGAGCTGTTCCAGTGCCCACCCACCCTCTGGGAGAAGAACCTTTTCCTGATATCCAACCTAAACCTCCCCTCACACAGCTTCAGGCCATTCCCTTAGGTCAGCACAGAGAAGAGATCAGTGCCTGCACCTCCCCATCCCCTCACGAGGAAGTTGTAACTGCAGTGAGGTCTCCCCTCAGTCTCCTCCAGGCAGAACAGACCAAGTGACCTCAGCCTCTCCTCGCATGGCTTCCTCTCAAGCCCTTCACCATCCTCAATGCCCTCCTTTGGACACTCCCTAATAGTTTTATGGCTTTCTTACATTCTAGTGCCCAAAGCTGCCCCCAGCACTCGAGGTGAGGCTGCCCCAGCTCAGAGCAGGGAGGGACAATCCCTTCCCTTGCCTGGCTGGTCATGCTGTGCCTGATGCACCCCAGGACAGGGTTGGCCCTCCTGGCTGCCAGGGAACTGCTGGCTCGTGTTCAGCTTACTACTGACCAGGACACCTAGGTCCCCTTTCCATGGTCTCTCATGTGGTTTAATTTTACACTGGTCTCTACTCAAGGTGTACAAAAATATAGGTTTTTCCTTACTCGCAAAAATTAATTCTCTGCTAAGACTCCACAGTAAGATAAAGCACCTGCAAAGCACTAAACATTTTTTTCTCATAAAGTCTCTCAGTTTTTTTTAACGTCTTGACTCTTGAAGATTTAGAAGAGATATTTTATTGTATGGATTAAAAAGAGATAGGAAATATAAGAAAATATTACCAGGTTTCCCATGCTGACTTTGTTTTAAAGTCATTGTTCTAATTATCCTTGGAGCAAAGACAGCATTCAAGAGCAAATAAAGAATGTTGGGACTGAGACTATAGCACCTATTCAGTAATAAAGGTGGATGAAGATTTACTAATGGATGTCTCCCATTTCAAGTATGCAGAACAGATATTTATAGGGCCTTGTAAAATGAAAGCCTAAACACTGCTCCAGAAGCACACCACTGAAAATGATAAATATCCTAATGTATTTAGTTAAGACACAGCACCATTTAAAAATAAATAGTCTGGAATACGTAAGGAGATGTTTTAAAAATTGCTTGTAATGTTACAACACTGGTAATTATTGTGTGTTTATCTGCCAGGAACACTGGGGCTTCAAATGACATTTAATTCAGACAATCCTTCCTTACAAACATAAAAGGCTTAGAAAAGAAAACACTGGTAATTACAGTTTAATTCTTCAGGGTTTTTTTTTGTGTGTGTTTGCATTAAACCAGCATGAGTTAGTGTTCTGAAAAGCACCACAAACTCCACTGATGAGGCCAAAGAAATTTATTGAAATCAGGCTGTGTGGAGAACAGATTTTACGCTTTCATGTTGGTGAAGCTTTAAAGGACCTTCCCTAGGGTGAGAAAGGCACCTTCCTGAAGGGCCTTCATGTCCCTCTGTGGGGGGATCCTCTCAAGAGCCTTGGGAGAGGGGAGGTGTTGCAGGTCCCTTAATGCAAGGAAAGAAATCCTTCTTCAGGTTTTCTTCTGCTGGAGGGATCTACAGCAGTTTTGCTGCATGACTGGAGGTCACCTCCAGAAGTTGTCTCTGCCACTCACATCCTTTCCAAATTTTATTTTTTCTTTCCACATCTCAGAAGCCAACAGCTGTAATAATCCCTAAGTGTAATGCACATGCCTCATGGTGCAGGTTTGCAGATCGGAAACCTGTGTGTGACTGAGCTGCAAGGTCTGGCTTTCCTGCAGGGTAGAAATATCTGTAAAGATGATGGTGTTGCAAAGAAGGAACACAGACATGCTTAAAAAATGAGAGAATGGAAATCTATCTTGATGGAGTAGAGTTTGAGGTTTTTTTCTGGCACAGTATTCATCTGAACAGAAGCAGAAGACAGTAGGTAGAGAAGCACATTTTTTGTGCTGTTTTCCTCTGGTAAAAGGTTAAGCACAGGAAATATTCAGTGACCAGCCTGAAAAGTCTGTGGAAGTGAGGAAGAAGAGCTACTATTTGACCTTTGTTGAACTGTAGCAATGAATCACAGCACAGGTTCTCTCCCAGAGGAAATATCAGCTACCACAAGTGTGAATAGTTTCATTTCTTATTAACATATTTGTTAAAGCTTTTATAGTTAATCAAGCTTTCTCCTCACTAAGATCTGCTAGATAAAAGAAACAGCATTTGAGAACCCTTGAACAGTTGAAAAAATTACTGTAGACAGGTGAAAGTATGCATGCTTAAACTGTTGAGGAAGATGTTATAATCTTGAAAAAATCTGGAGATAGCTCTAGCAGAAACAATTAGGTACCATTCTAGTGTGGTCTATAGCTAATGTTCACTGTTAGCAGAAAACAAATTTTTCCACATACTATAACATATATCTTTTCTGATTGTTCACATACACTTACAGAAAATTGCTTTCTGTAAGAACTGTGGCCAATTATAGGACTTAGACAAGCACAGGTACTCCTTCTAGCATATCCTAATTTTAAAATGCTTGACTTCCGTTATTATATTATAAACTAGTAGAATACTACTTGCTATTTTCAAATATAACATTTATTACACCTATAGTTTAGAATTCTTCAAAAGTACAACCAAGTGTAGACATGTGGTGAATATTAGCAGACAAATTAAAGCATGAAATACCACTGAATTGTTTTAAACAGAGGACTAAAGCCATAGGCTCATTACCTAGCTTTGACAGACCATCAGACTGGAATAAATATTTTTTACTGGGTTGGTTGCCCAAACCCAAAGCTCTCCCAGCTTCATGGACCTACCAAGTTCATTAGGTGAGTACATTAATATCTCCCTGGCTGCTAAGTCAAGACCAGATTTTATATACAGACACTGAATAGGCATATTTAAGCACTATGCAAAATGCTCATAGTTTTCACGTAGGATAGAAGAAGTCTTGCACACATCAAAACTGAAGATTTAAACAGGTGTTTTGCTTACACCTACACCATACAGCAAATTTTTCCTTTAGTCTTGACAATAGTGCAGGATCCTTTCTTCCTGAAGTAGTACTACTAAAAGTGTAGTATTACAACCATTTACAGAAGCATCTTTAAGTCTTTTGAATTACACAAGTATTTTAATTTGCAACCAGATTCCAGCAAATGAACAAATTTCAGGGGGCTTTCTAAAGATGGAAAGCTTTGTACAGAACCTTTGTGTAGACAGGGATTTTTATAATTAGTGTAATAAAGCATCCATCTCCCAAAGGGAAGTGTTTAACACACATTTCTCAATCTGAAATATGAGGGAATGTTTCTCGTACTCAACTAAATTATTATTTGGGAATATATGAAATAGTTAAAATGCTTTAAGGACACTTTTATCCTTAATGCTTCTAGTTTAATATTCCTAGAAACTTTGACATAGCTCATCCAAGTCCACTGACTGCAGCTGATCAATATCGTCCAGATATTTTTGTTTGAAATCTATGGCCAGCTGTTAAGATTTTCCAATGACTTTGCCTTAGAAATAGCTACAGTCGTTATTTACCTCTGGAAACACTGATGCATTTTTAAGAGCATAAAATGCACACTTTGCAATTTTTAATGGCTTGTCAGAATGGCTAAGGATTCCTGTTGATGGGCTAAAGCAAAACCATAGAATCATAGCATGGCTTGTGTTGGAAGGAACCAAAAGTTCTTCTAGTTCCATCCCACCCCATCCTCCCTGTGCCCCTCACTGGGCAGGGACAGCTCCCATTAGACCAGATTGCTCAGAGCTACATCCAACCTGGCCTTGAACACTTTCAGGAATGGGGCATCCACATCTCCCCCGGGCAAACTGTTTCAGTGCCTCACTACCCTCACGCTAAATTTTTTTTCCTAATCTCTAAACTAAATCTACCCCCTTTCAGTTTAAATCAGCTTTGCCTCATTGCTAAATGGCCTTGTCAAAAGTCCCTCTTCAGCTTTCTTGTGGGCACACTTGATGAACAGTAAGGCTGCTCTGTGGTCTCCCTGGAGCCCTCTCTGCTGCAGCTCTCCAGCCTGTCTTCATAGGAGAGGTGCTCCAGCCCTCTGACCACTGAAATGTGTGCAATGAGGATTTTAAGCTGTCATAAAATGAGGTCACACATAAATTCTTACCTCTTGCCATTCTGTAGGATACCAGGAAGGTGGGCAGTCAAAGCGATTACAGGCTTGCACGAGGGATGGCTTGGGTTTAGAGCACAACTCGTCTGCCAAAATCACCGTCTCGTTGGTCTCTCTTGATAGTAGATGAGAACAGAAGACATCTCGTGTCTGCAAACCAACCCCACAGGTAAGACTGCAAGTGCTCCAGTTCCCAATCTCCCATCTGTGAAGGGGTCAGCAGAGAAAATCTTAAGCACAGAATAAATTCATCTTAATTTTTCTCTTATTATGACAGACAGAGTGAAGAAAGAGTAAATGAAAGGGAATTTTCCTTCTCTGATCAATGTCTCTCTGGTAGCTGGAGAATGAGGGTAAGATGAATATTTGCAATTCTGCATTTTCATCTCTTGTCAGAAGTTCTTGGAGTGCAAGTCTCTGGAATTCCTGTAGTATCACAGGAAGTGTTTTGTGTCCTGCAGTAGGATTTTTTTTTGTCTGTAGGAGCATGGACAACGTATTTCAAAATAGAGTGGATTTAATTAACTGGTTTTCTCCTCCTACCTTAAACAAAAAATAAAGGAAGATACTAACAAAAGTTTATTTAAAAGAATGTAAATCTCAAATGCTGAGCAAAAATTTCTTTGGTATTCCTGACTGTCTTTTCTGTGCTGTTGAGATAGGAGCTACTAAGGCCTTGAGAGACGCAATGGGAAAGCAGGGGATCATCTTCAACCCCTGGATGGACACCTGTCACTGAACTAGATCTTCTCTGAACTAGCTATGTAAATCCCGCATCAACAGGGTTGTTGATAACTGTATTTAGGTGTTAATCATCTTAAAACCAGATTTCTGTTATTTGAACTGTAATTCTGTAATTCTGTAATTAGGTTCTGTAATTTGAACCTAATTCTGTCAGCTAAACACAGAAAATTGTTTAAAATACTAGGTCTTCCACTCATGTCTGAGCTAGAAAGCACTTCAGAGATACGCAGAAATGTATACACAAAAAAATCAGTCCTATATTCAGAAGGAAAATATAAGGAAATAGCCTCCCCAACAAATTCATGCAAAACTCCATGCTGACCTGGATATATTCCCACATCCAAAGTGAAAGCATGAAAGCCAGATAGTGCCATGTTTTCTAAATCTGAAGAGTAACTTCTTTTTTAACATGACATTATTGAAACCGATTGCTGAGGGAATAAATTAAAAATTCAGGAACAGGAAGGCTCAGAGAACCCGTCTTTGAAGAAAGTAAATCCAGGCAGGAGCTTAGGGAGTGATTATGAAGGAGGATACCCTCAGGCTCCAAACAGGATGCAGACAGATAATGAAGCAAAGTTATGAAGCATGTCAGCAGAATGAAGCAGATTTTGTGGAAGAAGCAGAGAAAATCCATTCTGATGCTCTGAGATCTGCAGTCAATGGAAATAGCTCAGTGCATGCAAAACATATTATGTTAGCAAACACATTACTCAAATAACCATTTAAGATCATGTTACCCTACAATCACTGACCAATTATAACCTCTTTTTACTTTATAACGTTATTTTCCGAGGATGTTTCCTCCCTTTAAAGTAACACCCTTAAAAAATTTAAACAGCTAACATGTAAGAAAATTTTTTTCCTCCCTAAATTATACCCTGATGGACNACCCTCACGCTAAATTTTTTTTCCTAATCTCTAAACTAAATCTACCCCCTTTCAGTTTAAATCAGCTTTGCCTCATTGCTAAATGGCCTTGTCAAAAGTCCCTCTTCAGCTTTCTTGTGGGCACACTTGATGAACAGTAAGGCTGCTCTGTGGTCTCCCTGGAGCCCTCTCTGCTGCAGCTCTCCAGCCTGTCTTCATAGGAGAGGTGCTCCAGCCCTCTGACCACTGAAATGTGTGCAATGAGGATTTTAAGCTGTCATAAAATGAGGTCACACATAAATTCTTACCTCTTGCCATTCTGTAGGATACCAGGAAGGTGGGCAGTCAAAGCGATTACAGGCTTGCACGAGGGATGGCTTGGGTTTAGAGCACAACTCGTCTGCCAAAATCACCGTCTCGTTGGTCTCTCTTGATAGTAGATGAGAACAGAAGACATCTCGTGTCTGCAAACCAACCCCACAGGTAAGACTGCAAGTGCTCCAGTTCCCAATCTCCCATCTGTGAAGGGGTCAGCAGAGAAAATCTTAAGCACAGAATAAATTCATCTTAATTTTTCTCTTATTATGACAGACAGAGTGAAGAAAGAGTAAATGAAAGGGAATTTTCCTTCTCTGATCAATGTCTCTCTGGTAGCTGGAGAATGAGGGTAAGATGAATATTTGCAATTCTGCATTTTCATCTCTTGTCAGAAGTTCTTGGAGTGCAAGTCTCTGGAATTCCTGTAGTATCACAGGAAGTGTTTTGTGTCCTGCAGTAGGATTTTTTTTTGTCTGTAGGAGCATGGACAACGTATTTCAAAATAGAGTGGATTTAATTAACTGGTTTTCTCCTCCTACCTTAAACAAAAAATAAAGGAAGATACTAACAAAAGTTTATTTAAAAGAATGTAAATCTCAAATGCTGAGCAAAAATTTCTTTGGTATTCCTGACTGTCTTTTCTGTGCTGTTGAGATAGGAGCTACTAAGGCCTTGAGAGACGCAATGGGAAAGCAGGGGATCATCTTCAACCCCTGGATGGACACCTGTCACTGAACTAGATCTTCTCTGAACTAGCTATGTAAATCCCGCATCAACAGGGTTGTTGATAACTGTATTTAGGTGTTAATCATCTTAAAACCAGATTTCTGTTATTTGAACTGTAATTCTGTAATTCTGTAATTAGGTTCTGTAATTTGAACCTAATTCTGTCAGCTAAACACAGAAAATTGTTTAAAATACTAGGTCTTCCACTCATGTCTGAGCTAGAAAGCACTTCAGAGATACGCAGAAATGTATACACAAAAAAATCAGTCCTATATTCAGAAGGAAAATATAAGGAAATAGCCTCCCCAACAAATTCATGCAAAACTCCATGCTGACCTGGATATATTCCCACATCCAAAGTGAAAGCATGAAAGCCAGATAGTGCCATGTTTTCTAAATCTGAAGAGTAACTTCTTTTTTAACATGACATTATTGAAACCGATTGCTGAGGGAATAAATTAAAAATTCAGGAACAGGAAGGCTCAGAGAACCCGTCTTTGAAGAAAGTAAATCCAGGCAGGAGCTTAGGGAGTGATTATGAAGGAGGATACCCTCAGGCTCCAAACAGGATGCAGACAGATAATGAAGCAAAGTTATGAAGCATGTCAGCAGAATGAAGCAGATTTTGTGGAAGAAGCAGAGAAAATCCATTCTGATGCTCTGAGATCTGCAGTCAATGGAAATAGCTCAGTGCATGCAAAACATATTATGTTAGCAAACACATTACTCAAATAACCATTTAAGATCATGTTACCCTACAATCACTGACCAATTATAACCTCTTTTTACTTTATAACGTTATTTTCCGAGGATGTTTCCTCCCTTTAAAGTAACACCCTTAAAAAATTTAAACAGCTAACATGTAAGAAAATTTTTTTCCTCCCTAAATTATACCCTGATGGACCAAAGGCACATTACTCCTCTACTGTGCTCCATCTGCTGGTGATATTCTCTGATTTTATTGAAGGATGTATCCTGAGCCTCACTGTAAGCACTAATGATGGTGTAGTTTGCTTTTAGACAACATTGCTGGTTCTGTTAGGAGCAATGACAACGATCTATTTAACCCTTTCTAATAATAAATGCATTTTGCACACTGAGTTAGAAGTTCCTGTGGTCACTTTCCAGGATATAAATGCACTGAAGGACACTAGTCTGTACACAAGTACTGGGAGACATTTATCAGTGGAATAGGAGTGACATATGGCAGCCAGTTAAGCTAAGCTGGAGTATGCTCTCCATATGAATGTTCCGGGGGGAGAGGTCTTCCCAGATTTTCCCATGAAATTGTCAGAATTAATGGGAATATCATCTACCCTTCAGTTTTGGCACAATATAAAATAAGACATTTGAGTAGGTGGTGAAAAGAAGGCATTTTCTTACTTCAAAATCTATTTTGGTACATGGTTAGTTGCCAGAGTTTCTTTTTTTCAAGTGCTGGCAGTAGCTGTTGCTTCCAGCAACATTTTGTTCGTTATTGCTATAAGTGCAAAATATTGCTGTTGGCAATTCCCATCTCAGTGGCTAGCAAGCCACATAAACCCTTTGGACATCTTGGCTTCTTCAGAACAGGGTGTCTGTTTCTTCTTCCAGAAAGAAATGCCGTGTTTCCATAAAGAAGAAGGATTTGTTTTTCCAGTGTTTGAAATTTCTGAATGTTGCAGTTTGCATCTGTTGCCCTACCCATAACTAACACTGGTTTGTTCACAATTCTTTCCAGCTGCACTAAAGAGGAGTTTCCTCTGGGGAGCTCACGAACTGTTTGGTCAAATACCTCTTACCCTGGTACTTTTGTAGTCCCAAGTGACTTTTATGGGCTTCCACAGATGGAAAGTAAATAATGTAGAGTAGAGCAGACATGGAAAGTGGAGTAGGGATGTGCAAATAACTGAACCCATGAATGACATACATGAATTTCAAAGTCCTAAGAAGCACAGAGAAAAACAGTGATAATCTTATAGAATTACAGGCTGTAGAATTATAACAGCTAAAAGTGCTTGCAACACTTTGAATTAATATTATCCT